>VXBB01002198.1:299747-324298 GCA_013399915.1 Illadopsis cleaveri
TGTGTCTGACGTGCAGTGTGATCTCTGTGTCTGACATGCAGTGTGTTCTCTGTGTGTCTGACATGCAGTGTGTTCTCTTTCAGACCTGACACCCAGCACCGGGGCCCTGCTGCTCAATCCGAGAGTGATCTTCCAGAGCAAGAGGAGGAAATCCTGGGATCAGATGATGATGAGCAAGAGGATCCAAATGATTACTGTAAAGGTGAGCACTTGCCTGTTTAAGATGCAGGATTTGCAATGCAATCAAGGAATCCCCTCCATTTCCCATTTACTGTGGAGAACAAAAATAGACTCCCTCTTAGATTAAGAGTGCTTTGAAACTGCATGATGATAATAACATTTTTCAAACCAACATGAAATGGAGAACGTGATCTCCAAGTTTCCTTCTGTTATCAGTCAAGATTTGAGTTGCAGAGCTGTTTTTAATGCATAAGTTTAAAGCTGTTAACTTTTCCTCTGTGCCAGAGGGCTTTCAATATTGATAAAAACAAGTAGGCATTTAAATCTTTTTTGATTTCATTGTAAAGGGGACACTTTCAAATCCTTTTCATATTCTTTGGTTTTCTTTTGAAGATCAGATCTGGATATCCGTTCTATAGAAAAATTTGTTTCTGCGAATAGCCTTCCCCTGTTTCTCTGAGCAGAAACGAAATATAGAGCAAATGAAAACAGCAAATCACAATTTCTTCTCTTTGTTCTGTTTTCTGCCGGTTCCATCTTTGGTTTTTCAAATGTTTTTGCTTCTGCAATGGAATCCCCCCCATATAGTCAGTGGCCTGAAAGATACGAAGGGTGCAGAGGAGACTTTCCTGTTTTCAGTGGCAGAGTGCCTGTGAGTCAGGAAAATTGCAAGGAGAACTGTTGGGATCTTGGGTGCAGTACCTGTTTCATGTTCTAGGGTCAGAGCATGCAAAAGCAATGCTGATATTTAGCTGGAAGATTTCATTACCATCACAACCTGTATTTTGCAAGGGTCACCCTAGCAGACCTCAGGTGTTTTCACTGAGGAAATATTTTGTGGTGCTGCAGTGATTGTGATGTTTGTTCTCCACAGCTGTTCTCTGGTTCTTGTGTTTTTCCAGGGGGTTACCACCTTGTGAAAATAGGCGATCTCTTCAATGGGCGTTACCACGTGATTCGGAAGCTCGGATGGGGCCACTTCTCCACCGTGTGGCTGGCTTGGGACATCCAGTAAGTGCTCCTGTGCCAGCCGGTGTTCCTGCCAGGAATGAACAAACCTGAGCAGAAAACATCCTTTTACTCCTAGATAAAAGCACAAAACATTAGCTGTCCACATCCTAGCACAGGAGTTTCTTCTGATATTGTGCATGCAAGTGTGTGGGAGGGACTTAACAGGACAAACTGTATCTGTGGGAAGAGTTGTGTTCAGTCTCTGACCTATTGTTCCATATTTTAAGAAATGACTAACACGAATCTTTTGTTAAAAAAGAATCAAAGACAGTCTTTGAGGGTTTAAACCTTATTTTTCCATGATGCATGAAATAAACTCTCTTGCATGCAAAAGAATTGGGAGAATCCTGGAGAATAAGTTCTTTGTGTGAGCATTAACAGTTCCCAACTTGCCATGTGTGCACAGAGGGAGGAGATTTGTGGCAATGAAGGTGGTGAAGAGTGCAGAGCACTACACAGAAACTGCACTGGATGAAATCAAGTTGCTGAAATCGGTGAGTGCCTGAGTTGGGCTCAATTTTATTTTACTCTTTTTTTTTTTTTTTTTCCCCCCATTTTGGGGAGTTTACAACCTTCATGTGCTTGATATTTCCAGATCATCAGGAATTTCTGTAGGAACCAAACAGTGCAGTGGATCTGACATCAAAATAACCTTTTTATTTGCAGGTCCGTAACAGTGATCCAAATGATCCAAGCAAAGAGAAAGTTGTTCAGTTATTAGATGACTTCAAGATTTCAGGAGTGAATGGTTCCCGTATCCTTTTGTGGAACAAAAGCCAAGAATTGCAGAAAGATGGGAGTTGCTTGGGCAGCTGCCCTGGTTTGGCAAGCAATGCCCAGGCATCCCTTTTCCTGCTCAAAGAAACCTGCTGTAGAAGGATCTGCCTCCAAACTGCCTGCTGAGCTCAGGTCCAGAGTGGTGATTCAGTCTGGTGTAATTTGTGTCAGCTCTGCTTGGTTGTGCTTTTAATGTTCTGCCACCAATTTATGAATCAGGACTGAGTGACTGTGTCAGAGGTACCTTTGAGGTAGGAGAGTTATCTATCTCAACCCCTCAATTTTGCAAGCAGCCTGTTAACAGCCTGTTATT
This sequence comes from Illadopsis cleaveri, assembly GCA_013399915.1. NCBI lineage: Eukaryota > Metazoa > Chordata > Aves > Passeriformes > Timaliidae > Illadopsis > Illadopsis cleaveri. The sequence continues at coordinate 302,029 of VXBB01002198.1, forward strand.
TCAGTAAGGCAGTACAGTGTGTTAAAATCAGTAGCTGAAAATAGTGAATGAGCCATCTATAACCTGAAAATAAGCTTGGTTTCTAGTTATGGAAACATCTTACTTTGTAATTTATCAACATTGTTAGGATGTTTGCAGTGTGTTGCTTTGACAGTGGCCTGCAGTTCTGGGAACAGCCTTCTCACAGGCAGTGATTTGTAGCAAGTGGTAATAATGGACCCTCAGAATTTGAAAGTTGGACTTGTGCATTGTTTTCACTTGGAGATAAGTTGAGTTTTATTTCAGTGAGAATTTCTGGCTTGCTTGAGAGAATTGAGCTGTAGATTATAAACAGTAGACCCATAATACATTTTCTCTAACTTTTTTTCTGAGTAAATGTTGATTTGAGCTTATATTTCTTCCACTCTTGTGAAATGTGTGCTTTCTGCCAATGTAGATGAAAAGCAGCCTAATAAACTCATAGAAGTTTGGCTTCTAAAACAAGAGCACTGTACTGAATATGTCACCGAAGTGATTGTAGCTGTTGAGATCTTAGAGCTAAAAAACAGATCATATAAATTTAGTTGAAATCCAGGCTTGTCAAAAGGTTGTTTTGCTGGTAAAGAGGCAAAGGAGGGCAAAGAAAGTGACTTTATTGTTCTGAAGATTACTTATGAAATGGAAATTTTATTATCTTTACAGGTAATGCTGGTACAGAGTGATCTGGCAATGAGTTTTGCCTGGGGCAGAAGCGTGGGCTGTTCCAAAACATACAGTAAATTCTAATGTACATTTGTGCAACAGGCTTCCACTCAAAGCAGGAGATTGCTACTGCTGCAGTGGGACCTTTGTGTAGCTCCATCCCTCTGTATTGTATTTTAGATAATGGCACTGTTGTGTAGGATGGGATGATGCTGTTGAGGAAGGCAGCTTTTCCAAGCTGTGTCAGAAGGATGAGTGTTCTTTAACATGAAATGCCCAAAATTAAAATTTCTTTTAATCCTCAGTCCTGGGAATTTGGGGTTCCTTGGGTCTGGATGTCTGGGTTTTTCCTTGATTCAGTTCCAGATATCTGTATGGTGTTTGAAGTTCTAGGGCATCATCTCCTGAAGTGGATCATCAAATCAAATTATCAGGGTCTTCCACTCCCTTGTGTCAAAAAAATCATCAAACAGGTAAGTTCCAGTTCTGACTGCACTCTTCCCCTTGACCCAGTTCAAAATTTTTTCACTGATCTTTCTGAGATCCAAGGAAACAAAAATCTGTGGTATCTCCTTCATGCAACAAAATATTCTTGAGTTAATACTTCCTTTCTCTACTGCATCCATTTCTGCTGCAGATGTTGTTTTCTGACACTTAAACAGTGATGGTTTTTGCTTTTAACCTCTTCTTACCTTAGTCATTCCTCATAAGTGAAGTATTTTTTGAAAGCTGTCACAGTAAGCACGGTGCTTAATGATGGGAAGAGCAAGAGAAACTGGTTCTCCCTAACTGGATGGTTGCCTAAGAAGAAACACCTTTCTGCATGGGAGGTGCAGGGGAGGAGGAAAGTGTGATTTTATAGTAGAATATTAAAATGAGATTTTCACCTGTGGTAAGTTAAGTTATGAGGGTAAATAGAATGCTTTTAAATGGTAGCTAAAATCTGTATGCAAATCTTTTTTGTGGAACTGGGTGGTAACCACTGATCACACCAACTCTAACCTGGAGTATTCTCAAACACACAAACCCTTTCAGGTTCACTGGCCATCTTAGACAGTTTTGCATTTTCACTTTGCTCTCAATTAGGTTGTCTAATGGTTGACTTCCTTCTCCCTTGCCTGCAGGTTCTTCAGGGTCTGGATTACTTGCATACAAAATGTCGAATCATCCACACAGATATAAAGCCTGAGAACATCCTGCTGTGTGTGAATGACCAGTACATTCGCAGGCTGGCTGCAGAGGCAACAGAGTGGCAGAGATCTGGGGCTCCCCCACCATCTGGTTCTGCAGGTGATTTATTTTTTTACTATTATTTTTTTTTTTCCCCCTGAAAATTGATGCTGTTTCTCCCACACACCCCCAAATCATCACTAAGGAAAACTTCCTGAGTACAGTGGAACAATAATGCAAGTAACCTTTGAAAAGCTGAGTGTAAATTGGGAAATTAGTCATAAATTGTAATTCAGATGATGGGAAAGGCACTTTGTGTCAGAAAACAAGAGGGAGGATAAATGCACATTGGAGCCTGCATTTAACAACAGCTAACCTGGCACTGATAAAGTCAGCCTTATGTAACACAGTGTTGATGCACTCAGTATAAAACTGGTGTAAAAATGTGGCAAAGTTCTCACATTTCCTTCAAAAGTTTATTACCTTTCATTGCATGATGCTGGAAATGCATTTGATGAGAGTTTCAACAAGATGAGTTACCTGTGGTCAGTTTGCAGAAGTCTGGAAAACTGTAACAGAAACAACATCCTTGACATGCAAATATCCCTAAAGATCTGAGGGCAAATTCTCTTGTGTTCCTCTTCAAAATATCCATCTGTAGCTGTGTGTACTTTTCAAAAAGCACTGCAGTGTGTATTGGAAGGCTCTGTCAGTCATAATCTTACAACACCAACATTGAGCTGAACTGATCACAGCATGTCTTAGCTTAAGGAAGCTCCCTGAAATTTGGTATTTTAATGCTTTGATTTGCATTTTCATTTGGGTAGGCTGCATAATACATGCAGTAAATGAAGCTATGTGACAGGAAGTTTAAGTCTTTGATATCAGTCAAGCAAGTCTCCTGTCTGAAACTTGAATTATGCATTTGCTCATTTAATGTTTTTCTTCTTATTTTATTGGTGTGTTTTTTTAGAGAAATGAGCCTTCAAAATCACATTTGCTGAGATCATTAAAATATTGTTATCAAACCACATAGGAGAGATGTACCTTAACATCAGAATGCAGTTGCAGTTTTTGAGTATAGCCATACTGATTTACTGATCTTCCTTTCTCTTTCAGTGAGCACTGCACCACAGCCAAAACCAGTAAGTGTAACAGCTTTCATCTGTTAGTATGCATCTACTGATAGTATCTCCTGCATTGTTTCATAATCCAGTCAGCATTAAGAGAAAGCAATCTCATGTCAGAAGGAAAAAGTGTGATTTGTGTTTGGCATAGGCATCAGGTTCAATGCTGTCTTGGACTTGTAAATGGTATTAGCTCATTTATCACCAGAACAAGGAGTTCTTGTGGTGATCTCAAGGTCTGTTGGGAAAGTGACTGTTCTGTGGAGTCTAAGATCTCCCTCACTTAGAGAATAATGTAGGTTTTTCAAGTCAGGGCAAAAATGCACTGATAAGAGCCATAGACAAGTGGTTCAAAACCCAGAATAGCTGCTTTTTATCTGGGAGAGGAGCTGTCTCCAGCATTTTCATCACAGACTGCTTCCTCAGCTCTATGATAAATTAAACCTTGGTGCATTTTAAATTTATTGAAGTATAAAATGTTAAGTCCAATTTCTCTGCTTGTTTCTGTGTAGGCTGACAAAATGTCAAAGAATAAGAAAAAGAAGTTGAAAAAGAAGCAGAAAAGACAAGCTGAGTTGTTGGAGAAGCGAATGCAAGAGATAGAGGAAATGGAGAAGGAAGCAAACCCTGAGCAGACACAGCCTGAAGAGGAGGAAGAACCTCAGACCCCTCTGGAAATGCTCATGAAAGTCAGTCCATCAGAGGAAAGTGTCAGCAAAAAGCCAGGTATGGACGTAAAGCCTTCCCAACATGGCATGGACAGTGTTGTTCATTTACTCGTGGGTATGAGGAGATTGTGAATGAAACAGGTGAAATGACAACAGGCACCTCACCTTTAGCTGAGGTAATTTCAGGTAATTTCATCTGTTTGCATTGGGTTCTGTCCTTCTGATGAGGCTGGGAAATCTCCTGTTACCAGCTGAGTGAATGGCTGCATTCAGTTACATTCAGAGCACTCCCTACTTCTCAGGGTGCCCTTGAACATCTTCCAGCTATTTATTAAGACATATCCTGCTCCATTCTCATTTTCCCCTCTTGCAGCACAAGCCCTTGCAGAGGAGGGATCTAATCTCACAGAAAACAGCGTGGAAAAAAGTGCAGCAGAAATCAACTGCAACGGAGTGACGGCGATGACGGACTTGACAGACTCTGGGAACGAGGGGTCTGTGAGACTGGAGGACGACCTGCACAACGCCAATGACTGTGGCAATCACCCTCACACACAGGAGACTGAGAACTTGCAGGGCTGTAATTACAGCCAGCACAACAGTGACTCAGAGAACAGGCCTCAAGAAGCAATGTCGGACTCGTTTGTGCCCTTGGCCCCAGAGGATTCCGTGGTGTGCCAGCCCCAAAAGCAGGCGTTCACTGAGCAGGGGATCAACAATTTTCAGGAAAGCATCAGGACAGAGACCCCTTCAGAGGATGAGAATGAGAATAACAGCCCGACAGACAACAAAGGTATAGGAGGAACCTTGTAAGAAAGGGCTCCTTGATGTGGGAGATTTCTTTACAACACTTCATCATACGAATAGAAACGTGCATTTTGTAAGATGAAGTGATCAGAACCACCTGTTTGAGAGTTTTTCTGCTAGGAGTAATTAACCTGACAATCATACTCCAAGATGTTTGCTGTTTGTAGGTGCTGGTTGTAGCTGTGCCTCAGTTTTGACTTTTGAGTGCATAAATATTCCTACTTTTTAAAACCACCAATACTTTTGGTTTTCAGTGGAGGAACATTTCCTCCTTTGAGCCAGGTGTTGTTTATGTGATTTTCATTAAGCCTACAGATTGTCACTTGCTGTTAAATTAAAGGATAGGTATTTTCAGTGTGATTGGTTCTTAATATGAAGCAAAGGTAACTTCTCTGTGTCACTCAAGATGGGTAAATGTTTTCCCAGAAAATGCAGCTTGAAACAAAGCTTATACAGTGTAGGGAAAGAAAATCAACTTTTTAAATTCATTTATTTAAATATGATTTTCTTCAGAGTGGAAAAGTGTCTTCTAGGCTTAGGAGAAAATAAGACATGAAATAGTGTACAGCAATTTAAACACATTCCAGGTGTGTATGTGTTAAAAATATGAATTGGTAAAACTGTCCATTTTTGCATCTTTGTGTCCATGCCAGGTGGTCTACATCTGCTTGGAGAAGGAGGGTGAAACTACCATTTGTACTTACTAAAAAAGTATTCTAGCATTTTCTTGCCAGAGTACCACTAGGGGAATTATATGGATGAAAAGTAAGAAGAGAAGTTTAGATTTTGAAACTGGAACTGCCCTTTGCTGGATGCCTCTGCTAGGTTGCTGACATCTTTTGCTTCTCATAGGCCTCTCCCAGATTTACAGATTCAAATGCTCCCAAATTTTAGGTTTAGAGCTACAGCTGGATGTCATTTAGTGACTTAATACTTTTGCTCTCCATTGTGTCATTCAATTTTCCCAATACATCCTTTAACTCTTGTAAATGTGTTGGAGCAGTGAGTGATGGGTATGTCAGAAAGATGCTGTAACATGAGGACTCTTCCTTCAAAAATTTAGGAAGGCTTAAGGGAGGGTTGTGAAATTTGTTTTGTTTCTGGCAATGCCCTTATTTCAGCAGGGTTTTGTTTTTTAAATATGGACAAGCTGTGCAAGAAATGCTGGGAAATAGTCACTGGTGCATATGCTTATTTATCCTTCTGCTTAATGACACCAGTTGGGTCTTAATGATGTTGTTGATAGTGCAGAGTGATGCTCATTTTTATACCCAAGCATCAGGGAGGGAACAGTTTTGATCCATCAGAAAAACTTCCTGGCTGGGGAGAGGTTGATGGGATTTGGGTGACAGATGGTGACACTGCCTGTGTAGCTTTAATCAGCTGTTGTACACATTGCCTCTAGGAAAATCAGCTGCTGGGAATTTCCTTCTTAATCCTCTTGAGCCCAAGAATGCAGATAAGCTCGAAGTGAAGATAGCTGACCTAGGAAATGCCTGCTGGGTGGTAAGTTTAGTCTTTTCACATTGACTTTTTAAAGCTGCAGATTCAGTCAGTTTGCCAAGATGGAAAATAATCTGTAAAACACATCCTTAGACCTGGCTGTGAAGGCAGTGACAGTTTGAAACTGTGACAGGGAAAAAAGAGGGGGAAGCAGGGACACAAAGGAAGATTTCATCCATGCTTTGGGTGCCTCACTGGCATTTGATTTCTTCTTATAGGGCTGTGAGCCACGTCACATACAGAGTGTAGAAATCTACTCATGTGAAACTGCTCAAGGAGTTTCTCAGTCTCCAGGAGAGCTGCAAAGTTGCAAACAATTGCTCTGATGTGCTGTAGCTTGTCAGACCTTTTCACAAGCACATGAAAGAGATTCACACAATAAAACTCCCAAGTTTTATTCTTTGATGGTTATGCTGTGCTGCTTTCAAATGTTTGATATTTCAAATAGAAGAGATATCTTTTTTTACTTGGCTTCTAAAATGGCAAATTACTTCAGATCTGTTGGGAGAGATGAGTCTCAACTCAGAATTGCAGTCAGGCTTGCAGAGCCTGGCAAGGTGATTTCTCACATTGGTGTTGCTTTAAGGTAGCTGGACCATGACCTGTCTGCCAGGACTGGGTAGGAGATGCTTCAGAGTCTTCTTTTATTCTATTTTTGTGGCTTGCTTTTGTCTAAATTGCTGGACTGTTTCACTTGAGGAGGAGTATCTCATGTAGAGCATTTAGACAGCACTTAGAGGAATATAAGGAGGTAGTTAATGAGGATGTAAAATGCAGCTGAAATGTTATGGTGACTAGCTTTGATCTCTACCCTTCCAGGATGTAGATTCTCCTCTTCTAAGCAATCTTGAGCTGTTTAGTAAAACATTTCTTCTCTTTAGCACAAGCACTTCACTGAAGACATCCAGACCAGGCAGTACCGGTCCCTGGAGGTGTTGATAGGGTCAGGGTACAACACCCCTGCTGACATCTGGAGCACAGCCTGCATGGTGAGTTCTGCCAGCTGGGGAGGTTCCTCCTCTGTGCTCTGCCCTCTGAGCTGCTGAGGGACTGGCAAAAATCCCTGACAAGTGTTCAGTCAACTTCCAGACTTGCTGAATAATAAGTTTCCACACCAGAGTTGTTGTTTTATTTATCTTTTTTTTTCCCCACATGTGACTTTCCTTTTGAAAGTTTTGTTGTCCAGCATCAGCAGATTTCAAATATGATTGTACTTTGTCATCATGCTTTCTGGAAAAACAGGACAACCAGACAATTCTGAACACAATGTCTTTTTATATTAAAAAAAAAAAAAGCCTTTCTGCTGCATCTGGCACTATTTCACAAGTGCCTTCAGTACCATTTTTAATTTTAATCATCCTCTGCAGGTTTGGAGTGGATGTTTAGGCTGAGTAATGCTGAGATGAGGCTGAAGCTGTTCCTGTAACAGCTGGCAAATGTAGAATATGACAATGAAAAACAGCCAGTTACTGCATGTGCCTCTTCAGTGTCTCCACTCTGTGTCTTCTACAAATCAAAGCTTGGGGTTCATAATTTAAGCTTGGAAAACAGACATTTTTGCTGTCTTGGAAAACAAGCTGGGGTTTTGATGAATGTGGTAAAAGAAAATGCAGTAGGGTCATGTTTTCTCTGCAGAGCATGTGGCCAGAATTACACAGTGTGCCTGATTCAATTGTTTGGCACCAGCAGTTCATAAAGAAAACTGAGAATACAGAAGGTCAGGGGTAGTGTTCTGAGTACAAGTGAATACATAAAGGGTGAATGTGTTACAGAATTTAGGAGTGGTGAGTTGAAATGAGTGCAGATGTTTTTCTCATTTAAAACATGTTTTCATCTCTGCAGACAGATGTTCACAGATTAACTGTTTGAAAAAACAAGGGAAAACTAGGGAGAGGGAAAAATCCCAGAAAACCCCAAGCAAAACAAAACAAACTAAAAATAACCAACCCCAGAAACTCTAGTTTGGACATGGTGTTATTTTTGCAAAACTCTGAAGAGGAAAGACTAAACATGTGAAATACCTTGACTTTGTGGTTAACTGGTGGTCCTGCACCCAAAATTCATCCCAGGTGTGCTTATGATGTTTTTAATGCAGTTTTTAAAGCATTGCAAAGTCACTGCACATTTTAGGCTGTAATGGAGTATTTAAGATTATAGCTGTTTACTGCAGTTTTGCAGGTTATTCTTTCCCACTCCTTTGCTTCTGGCCCACAGATTTGCAGAGTCAACCTGCAGCACATCTTAGAGTGTTTTGAAGTGATTTAATGTGCTCATTTCTGTTTGTTTAGGCCTTTGAGTTGGCAACAGGGGACTATCTGTTTGAGCCTCACTCCGGGGAAGATTACTCACGAGATGAAGGTCTGTTTGTCTCAGTTTTTCCTTTTTAAAGTGGGACTTGAAATCCAATGGTTGCCTCTTTAAAATGAGCCTTGTCTTATAAATCAGCAATGCAAAAGCTCCTTGCAAAAAGATTATTTACTCAAATCAGCAGCAACTGTGCTCAAGCCTCTGCAGCAAAACACTGTGCAATGAAGTCTCTGCTCTTGTTCTGGTGTTTTGCATTCCTCTTGCTGCTGGATTCTCTGCCTTGTGCCTCAAATTGCCCATATTTGTTTTCCCATTGCCCCTTGTCTTTGTTGTTGCTTAGTGTAATCCAGCTTCAGGTGGGTCTCCAAAGTAATTTTTAAGGGATAGTGCCTTTATCCTTATATCCCAGAGCATGAAACTAGCATAGAGAGGTTTTGTGTGGATGAATCTCACTGTCTTTTTGTTCTGTTTATTTTTCACATGCAGATCATATTGCATTGATCATAGAACTTCTGGGGAAAATACCTCGCAAGCTCATATTGGCAGGAAAATATTCCAAGGAGTTTTTCACCAAAAAAGGTAAAAGAAAACAAAGCAAATATCACTTCATCCCCTCATCCCTTGCCCAAATACACAGGAGTGTCTTGCTGGAAATACCAGTTAGAAATAGATGCCAGCAAAGATGGCATTTTTAAGTCTTTCCTTTGTTTTATGAAATGCTTTATCAGTAAAACTGCAACTAAATTTAAGGCATTCTTAGCTTACTCCTAAAAGTATTCTACACCCCAGTCCTCAGCATCTTGGTGTAGAGCAGATGCAGCAGGTAGAAAAACAGCTCAGTAGATGTTTTGTCAAACTTGATGTGGTTTTATTTAGCTGATCTCTGTCAGCTAAAGGTGGGAACTCACTTTTGAGGCTTTTCTAGACAGCTTGACTCCATTTCTGGCATCACTGGCACCTTAAATAGTGCCTGGCATCATGAGCCATGTTGCTCAGAGCACAGAACATTATGATAAAGTCCTGAGTACCCCAGAAATCTATTCAGTCAAAAAATTAGGTTTTGACCTAGTTTAATAATCCTTTCTATAAAAACAAGCCCTTCTCTATTAATAGTGTATTGCTTTCTCAATGCCCCATGCACTGCATGTATTCCAGAGTCAGTGGCACAGTTTATCTGTCACGTCAAGCAGCATAATTGGTGATTTAATGAAGTTAAGATTTGCTGATAGGGGATCTGAAATAGCAGGAGGTGAAAAAAGAACCCTTTGAGGAAGTACATTTTCATAACAGGCTTCTAAAGCAGATAGAAAAGGAGGTTTAATATAGTTGACTTCTCCCTTCAGTGTGCCCCAGCACTTTGTATTCCCTATGCCCAACTATTGGAAGAGTCTCTGAGTTCACTCTGTCATGTTTAGCTGTTCAGCCAGTTTTATTGAGCTGCTCTGTTCCCATGTCTTGCACTTAACCCATTTGTCTTGGGTTTTCAGGTGATCTGAAGCACATCACCAAACTGAAGCCCTGGGGCCTTTTTGAAGTGTTGGTGGAAAAGTACGAGTGGGCCCAGGATGAGGCAGCTGCATTCACAGACTTCTTACTCCCTATGCTGGAGCTGATCCCAGAGAAAAGAGCTACAGCAGCAGAGTGTCTCAGGCACCCCTGGCTTAACTCCTAGAAGCTTCCAAGCAATGCCACAACGTTATACTCTGGTTTACAGCATAGCCTACACACCCAGCTGCCCTTTCCCAGATCCATTTTTCTCCTTGTTCACTTTCAGTGTGGAGTTCTTCCTTCAAGGCTTCCAAGATTTTAGATAAATCTAACCTGTTCTGCTGAGTTTGTTTGTGTGACTTAATGGGGACTCTGCTCAGCCAGTGGGCATCATCTGTGTTTTTGCCTTGATTGGGCTTCACCAAAGACTAATTGACTGGAATAAGAGATTTTTCCTCAGTCTCCTCACTGTTAGGCACTGTGTGTGTGACAAATGTGAGCTCACCCGTGCTTGGATTTCTCCCTTAGCTAAATTCCAACTCTCCTTTCTTCCCATGAAGATCTCATTGACTCAGGAGTCAATTTTCCCACTGTTGATCCAGTAGCTACTGATGGGGGTGAGTAGTAACAGTTGGCATCAAGGTGGTGCCAGATCCTTGTTAGAGCAAAGACCTTGAAATCCTCCATCACTCTCTAGGTGTCTACTGTATTCTTTGCTTTCCAGTCACAAACTTTTATTTAGTTCTAGCTGCTTTTGAAAGAGCTTTTTAAACCTAGGTTTTAGTATCCTTTATTTCTTCCTCCAAAGTGCCCTGTCCATTAATTTTTTTTTCTCCTTCCCTGTGCCCTTGATAGTCAGAATAGTTTCTGGACTTGGTGATGTTTTCTACTTCAACACCTGTGATTAAAAGGTGACAAGCAAAATAAGCAAAAGCTGGAACTGACTCAACGCACAACCCTCAGCAAACAGATGGGTGCACCCTCAGCCTGCAGAGAGCCTTATTGCAGGCAACTCTTAACATTATAGTGAGCCATAAGTTCTTGGGGTTTTTTGTCCCTTACTGGCACTTTTTTGCCTTGCTTGAGGTATTCATGAGAGCTTGGCTTTCATTGATGCAGTCTGCTCTGACTTTTCATTTTTGACCATTCACTTTTTTTTTTCCAAGGGAAGGGTTGCAGTGCCTGTATCACAGCCATGCTGCTGCAGCCCTGGACTTTGAAAATCAACACTTGAAGTTCCAGTGTAAAGATTTCTATTCATTTGCTTCAGGTGCAGGCCTTCAGAAATAACTTCCCAGGATGGGACTGCCTTTTATTTTCTGGGCCATTAGCACAAGAAGAGAGCTAGCAGAAGTGGAAGAGAACTGCCTTTTCCATGTAGATACTGGATTAGAAGCTGTTTCTAGAGTTACCCCGAGTAAAAAGTGTTCTGTGGGGTTTCTATGTAAACTTCTCAGAGGGGGTTTGGACATAATGGGTTAAATGGGTTCATTTTAATTAAAATTTAAATCACTGTGGCATTTGATAGTTCTATGATGGCTTCTTCTAGACTTGCCCATCCTGTTACAGATTCAGTGCATCCCACTCTTCTCTAAGCAAGATTTGGCAGCATTGAGACTTCAGAGTCACTTCCTTACTCTGGACCAAAAGGGCCTTTGGATTTGTGGTGGCTTGCAGAGGATAGAAGTTGCTGGAGACCATGCAGATGCCATCCAAGACAATTTCCATTGCCAAAGCTGCCAAGACCACTGTTACATGTCACTTCTGTGTGTGTGTGTGTGTTTGGGAACTGTGGTTTGTAAGGATCATTCACTCACAAACCAGGTCATTTAATCCACTTGAACAGTTTCTCCAGTTGGAAGCCTGATTTGGCTTATGCAAATCATGCTGCATGTTCCTTTAGTGGTAGATCAGGTTCTCTATGCATATAATAAAGAAAGGCAGGTAACATACAAAAAAAAGTTTTAAACTGCTGAGTTAAGCTTCTCTTTTGGATTTTTTTCCCCCTTCCATCTGGCATTTTCCAGTTGTGGGTCACTTCTGTATCTGTTACAGGAGGACTGCAGACCGTACAGGGTTCCAGCTGACTGTGAAGATACATTGGCAGGGCAAACAATTCCTGTGGTCTTGAAAGCTCAGCTGGTCCTGCCAACTTGAGACTGGCTGATGAAGGAACATTTCCCAGAAGGGGTTTGCACTCTGTTGAGAGCTCCTGCCCATCCTTCCTTCCCTTCCTCTGCCAGCTCTGATTGGAGGAGGGGTTTTTTTTTGCCATGATAGCCAAGGCTAGAGCCAGCTTGTGAGTTGAAGACCTGCAGAAGCAGCTGCCATGATTCAGTCTTGTACCGTTTGCTTGTTCACTTGGGGTTTGTTCCATTTCCAAATTGCCATGAAGTGCTCACACTCTAAAGGATTTGTACTTGCTGTGTCAGTCTAAAACCTGAAGGAAAATACATTTTTATTCTTTCTACTTGGGTGCTTTGTCTTTTTTTTTTTTTTCGTTGTGAAAGCCCTGCAATAAACAGATTATTTAATAACTGAGCCCTAGTCTTCATACCTTCCCCTTGTAATTCTGTTCTGAGTCAGGGGATCAGGAATGGAATTTGCTTCACTAGTGAGTACTCAGTTTAGATTTCCACAATAAGGTAGGTAAAGATTTTGTTGCTGGTATTGTGATCCATTTTAAAAAGAGAAGAGTAAAAAATAGGACAACTCTGCTGGAATTTTTCCATTCTAAAATATATTCTTCTTCAAGCCTGTCATATCTCTGCTGTCTTATCTAGCCAAGAGTCTGAATAAAACCTTCCCAAACACTTTTTTAGAGGGAAGCATAAAACTGGACTGAATTGAGTGCTGCAGGAACCAGCAATTTTCAGTGAGTGGAGATGAAAATGATAATGCAGGCTGGTTGGGGGTTCTGGCTTTGTCTTCTGCAGAAGTGAGCTGTGCCAAGGGCTGCCATTGGGTGGGTGTTGAATGGGATGGGAGATGATGGCTAAATCAGATTAATTGGGTGGTGCAGGGAGCTGATGCTGACTGGCACCATCTGTACTTTGCAGGTGCTGTCCCATAATTGCTGCAGCCCAGCACGTTGGGTTCTGGTTTTCCTGTTTGGTTTTCTTTTTTTTTTCCCCAGAAAAGTGCCCTTTTCCAGTGTTTGGTTATTGTTGCCCAGAGCAGGAAACTGATTCATGGCTCAGCTGGGAATTGGCCTCTCATGGTATTTTTCCAGTAAAAGGGCAACCTGGGATATGGCAGAGGATTTCTTGTGCCCTCAGGAGACAAGCACAAAACCCAAAACACTGATGTTTTGGTGGTGGTTTTTTTTTAATTCAGAAGTAATTTCCTCGAAAGAAGGTGTACAAACCCCCCAAAAAGCAGCAAATTGCCATCCTTCCCCTCTTGTCCCTCTTGCTGATGGACTCAGAAAAACTCTTTATGTCCATTTTGGGCTCTTCCCACCAAATAAGCTCCACAAGAGCTGTGAGCCAAGAGCGGCCCCATGGATGAAGAAAACAGCTGTAGAAAATCCACAGAATTTGGTAAGTTTAAGCTTCCTAGAAGAGTCACTTCAAAGAAAAGGGCTGATGGAAGAAGAGCTCTGGATGTCCCTGGGAACAGAAAGAGTAAGTCAGCTGTTGGGAAATGGAGTATGACTTCCAATTTTATGCTTGTTTTATTTTGCACTTGGCAAGGGTTTGTGCTTTCCCAGTTCTGGGAGGCAAAGCAAAGACTATTCCTTCTTTAACCACAAATAAAACCAATGTGACTCCAGCACCAAAATCAGCTGTCAATCCTTTGGTAATCAGAATACAACAGTGGCATCGTGGATGCTGGGAATATTAAAAATCTGTGTGGGTTTTCACTTACGTGGTGATCAGCTCTGTCAGTCATTTCCCTCTTCTGTAAAACAAAAAGAGAATTGCAGAGTCAGTGTGTAAAACTGAAAGGATGGGTGTGTTTTGCGGGTTTGTTTTCAAAAAGGAATACGTTTAAAACAAGATGAGGAGAAAGCCACAGAGGCCTGGGAAAGGTAATCTGGGGTAAATTTGAGCTCCTGTCTTGTTCTCCATCTTTTCTGCCTGCTGCTGGCTCTCCATCCCTACACAGCAGTGTGTGACTGTGGCAGGGATGAAGCCACCCACCATCCACCCAAGCAGCAGCAGTGACCTTGATACCTTAAGTTTCAGCTTTCATATTTTCCAGATTCTGTACTGCATTAGTCTATAACTGAACTTCATATAAAGTGTTAGCAAGTTCTCTTCATAGTGTAATCAAAACAAACAATCCTTTTCCAGCCTCAGAAGCAAGGCCACCATTGCAGCTTCAGGCCCAAGAAGTACAAACAGCGAGTTGAGGAGAGCAGTGTGGGAGGATGGGACTCCATGACCTGAAGCTGTAACTGGACAATTAACCCCAATATGTAAATGCACCAAAAGTTATAAAAGTGTGAAAATTCGTGACCAGGTGTCCATCTTGGGTGGAGCCACAGCCAGGCTCTCGTACTGCCCAAGGTGTATCCTTTAAGGCCTTGTAATAAACACCTGCTTTATTGCTTTAACACTGTCCCCCCTCTGTTCTAGGCACCCTCACAAAGCAGAGAGCTTTTCCCCGCAACCTGTGGGGCTGAAACGCTGCCCCAGGGGCATTCAGGAGCAGCCCCAGTTCACTCACCTTTATCCTCCACTTTGAAATCCGAGGGGAGGAGGTTGTCCTGCCGGTTGCCCAGCACGAAGGCCAGGAAGGAGAGGATGAGGGCGTCCAGGATGCCGATGATGCACAGGATGTAGGCCCAGCGCACGGTGCAGGCACCCAGGGTGTATTTGTCAGTTTTGTCCCCACACATTCGCCTCACCTCGCTCGAGTCCCAGCCATCAGGGTAGATCAGGCAGCCAATCATCAGCCCTGTAGCTGCAGAGACAGGGGGGCATCAGATTTTTAGCTTTTTATGTTTTACGTAAATTCATAGCTTTGTAGGTTGTTGTAGCTTCCAGTATTTTTCATATCTTTCTTCCCTACCTTTAGTAATTATAAGCTAACCTTACACATTCCTAAATATTGTTTAGTCTTATTCCAAGAAGAGAACCAACTTCAAGAACATCTCCTTTTCCAACCAGAATCTGGATCAGACAACAAAAGTGGGGCAAGAGAAACTTCTGGACTGCTTCCAGAGGGTCAGGACCTCAGGAATTATTACCTACCCAACTAACCTTTTAATGGGACAGTGTATGATAAGTGTACTAATCTACTAACTTATAAAAATTGTAGAATTACTATACCACATGTATTTTTCTTTGTGTTGTTCACCTGAAAGCTTTCAACTAAAGGTTTGCTTTTACACACTCCAATTGGAAAGATGTATTCTATTTTCCAGGCATCAACACTGAAGTGGAGAGAGCAGCTGGAGGAGCAAACATCACGCTACAAATACATCAGGTACTATAGACTTGTCCATTGAAAGGTTGCTGATCCCCGTGGGCTCTGCTCTGTTCCCCAGGCAGGGAGGAGCAGGATCCTGCTGTGCTGCCTCCCCACGAGTCAAGGACATGCTGCACCAGCATCTCCTGTGGCAGCGTTGCCCAGGCAACCTCTCTGCTCCCTCTGCACAGAGCCCTGGCCGTGCCACTCCAAGGAAATATCTTCCCCAAACAAAACTGGGATGGGTTTAGTCTGTGTGAGATGGAGACCCTGGCCTAGTGCCTTGCAGCTGATTCCAGCTTAGGGTTTGCTAAGGTGGAGCTGCTGTCAGCAGCAGCTTTGCAGGCAGATTAATTCTGCTTGTTCAGCTGTGGTGGTTCCAGCAGCAGCTCCTCCTGTGACTGCTCTCAGAGCTCACACACAACCTCCAGAGCTGCTCCAGCCTGGGCCACGGGGTCCCCAGCACCCACCTTTGCAGCTTTGCCATGGCAGCTGCACCATCCCCGGTGCCAGCAGGCTGCTGAGGGGCAGCTCATGCCCCCACATCTCAGAACTGTCTTTTTTGTAAGCATCCATTGTATTTACTGGACAAGAACAATGACCAGGCCTGGGATGAGTTCATATGCAAGCTTTTGGGACATGATTAACAAAAACCCTTCACATGCTCCACTCTTACATTGGAAGTAACTGGTGCAGATGTGAGGCAGTCCCTGGCTCCTCTCACACAAGAAACAAGCCCGTGGTGGACAAGCAGATGTTTGTCCCTGCCCCTCGTGGACATCTGCAGCCTCCTCAAATGCACCTTGCCCCACACCAGTGCCCCTTCTCTGCCACCAGGTGCTCAGTAAAGCAGAACCCCCTTCTGGGACAGTGGCCTTGTCCTTTGCCAATGTTTTGTTTTTCCTTGGCTTAGGGACAAGCCAGCACCAAAGTGAGCAGGCAGCTTCCTTGGTCTGCAGAGAGGATTTCTCTTCATGGAAAAGCAGTTGGTTAACTACATACAGAATAAATCTTCCCTGTAACTAACAGAGAAATGGGGGAAGTGAGAAAGAAATTATTTCTGTGAAATTGTGCCCTGGTGCAGAGCAAAGGCCAGGAAATGGATCTTCTCTTAGCCTGCCCACTATTTAAAACAATTCCTAAAATGCAGCAGTACCTGTCCAGCTGGCCAGAACTGCCTGTGACAATTTTCTCTTCCCTCATTCAGAACAACAACGAAAAAACCGTAAAAACCCCAACTGCCACAGTAAAGCCTTTCTCTGCTCCTGCTCCCCAGGAGGCTGAGCTGCCCCAAGCTTCTTATCTAAATCTTTGCTTGAGGTCGATTCTTGAGCTGGGAACTGAAGAAACCCCGCAGCCTCCTCCCACGGGGTGTTATCGGGGGCTGTGGCCAGGGCTCCATGAATGATTCAGGAGCAGCAAAGCGTTGGGTTGGGTTTCAGCTGAGGCTCCGATCGATCGAACACAGGAGTTGGGTTACCAGGTGTCTCAAGTGCCTTGGGGGAGGGATAGGAAAGGCTTGAGAACCACAGGGATGAGCAGCAAAGTGAGAAAACGCGAGTGATGGCACCAAATCCGTCATCAGTCCCCTCCTCGTGTTTCATCTTCCTCGTGCATTATTCCCTGAGCTCCGGGAGTTACTACAATGGCCCCGCAAACGTCATCACTGTCACCCTGCTTCATTCCTGCAGGATCCCAAACACAGGAGAGCGCTCTGTGCCCTGGGGTTTTTTTTTTTTTGGTGCTCTCGAACTGATCCTCTGAAGCCTCCCTGCGGCTAAGCAGCAGCAGTGGCGCTGGGAGAAGCTCCGCCAGGTAAGTGGGGCCACAAGGTTTGGCAGCATCACCCGCCGTGCGGCGAGTCTGCTGTGTCTCAGCTGCTCGGGAAGGAGTTTTTTACTAAAAACTCCCCACTGGTAACCAGTAAGGGGGAGCAAATAGCGTGGAGGTGACACTGGGTTCTCTTAACTGGCCAAACACTCGCCCCTCATCCCCAGCAGAGCCGAGGGCAGAAGGGGAAAGGCTCGGCCCGCGGGCAGCCCCCCCTCTCCCCGTGCATCCCCCCAGCCCTGCTCACCCGCTGCCAGCTGCATCCAGGCACAGACTTTGTAGACGGTGGCTGCGTTGCAGAAGAAGAAGAGGCTGAAGCAGAGGATGGTGCCGATGATAAGGAAGGTGGAGATGCCTACGAAGAACATGGCAGTTTTGAAGGCACTGGAGGGGATGGTGCCGAAGTCCAGGGGGCTGCCCTTGCAGATGAGCTCACCGGTGAGCGCGTTGCCGATGCAGTAGGAGAAGAGGCCGAAGTAGCCGGCCTGCGGCGTGTCGATGCTGTCGCCGATCCAGTAGGGCTGGATGAAGGTCACCACCATCAGGATGGAGAAGCAGAGCGTGAAGAGGGCCCAGAGCACCCCCATGGCCCGCGCATTCCGCACATAGTTGGTGTGGTAGATCCGAGCCGCCTCCTGCGCCGGCAGCAGCTTGGACATGGCGGGGGCAGCGGCCCCGGCCCCGGCCCCGCTNTCGGGATGCGCCTTTCGGGATGCGCTCCCGGGATGCTCCCTGAACGAGCCCCGAGGATGTGCCCTGTGTGCCTGGGATGCTCTCTCGGGATGCACCTTTCGCCTCCTTCTTGACCCCCAAGACGCACCCTGGGATAACCCGAATATCCTCAATGCGCACCCCACGGTCTGTCCTGGGATGCACCCCGTGCCCCTGGGCTATGCCCTAGAGTGTCCCTGTGCCCTGCAGTGCACTCAGGGGTGCACTCTGTCCCCCGCTGTGCCCCCAGGAGCGCCCTGGGCTGTCCCATGCACACCCGGGATGTGTGGCAGGGTGTGCCCGGGCTGCCCCGTGCACTCCTGCGTGTGTCCCAGGATGTGCCACATGCCCCAGGATACGTGTTGGGATGAGACACAGGATGTGTCCTGACCCCCAGCATGTGCCCCAGAATGTGCCAGGGGCTGTGCCATGACCCCCAGGATCTCACTGAGCTCTGCTGTGTATCCTGTGATGTGTCCCAAATTCTGTGTCCCCTCGGCTGCTGCCCTCTGCCCCGTCAGTCAGTGTCACCAGGGTCTTCCCTCACTGGTAGGGAGCACAAAGGCTGCTGCATCGTTGGGGTAGGGGCTGCAGGCAGGAAGGGAACATCCCCACAGCTCCACTGCACAAAGGGAAATAGTTCATCCTGCCAAAAGGACACACTGGGGGGTCTGCCAGCACCTGGAGGCTTCTGCCCAAGCCCCATGTCCTGCTGCCAGAGGAGCATGGGCAGCCCCAGAGGCACTTGTGGCCACCTTGGGACCTCTCTCCAGGAGCCACATCTGCCCTGCACCCTGAGTGACCACACAGGTTCCGCTCCTGTGCCGGTGCCACGTGAAATGTGACAGTTGGTGCCAGCCTCAGCATCTCTCCTGTGGCTGTCAAAGGCCAGGGCTGTGTGGCCATTAATCATGTCCAAGAGCAGCCAAGCCACTGTGGGCCTGAAAAGCTGTGCCGTTCCCAGGGCTGCTTTCCTTTCATCAGCCACACCCCCCCAAGCACTGAGACACAGAGCAAATATTTGGCAGGGCAGGCTGAAATGCTGGGGACCTTGGTGGGCTCTGGATCCTTGCAGGGGGCTGTGCTATCCTGCACAATACAAACTTTCTCCAGCAGGTTTCTTGGTGTCCATGATTCTGTTTGAGAGATGGAGGATCTGGTGGCTTTCCCATGGAGCAGAGCTCCTGCTGTGGCAACCAGCCCTCACTTTGCCCATGAAACACCAGCAGCACCCAGCAAGGAGGGCATTGCAGAGAGCTCCACAGCCCACTGCTGCCAGGGGGAAGCAGAGGAGGAAGGACTAGCACAGAAGTGCCATGGGCCCTGGTTCCCTTTGGCCAAAGGAGCTACTCAAGGGCAGGTTGACATCCCCAGTGGGGTCACGTGGGAACAGGACCTGGTAGCCCTGGCTGCCCGGGCACTGCTGTTTCCTTGCTCTGGGCAGTGCAGCAGTGCCCCAATGCCACGAGCTGAGGCGTGATAGGAGCAGCCCTGTCAGCTGATGGAGACAGCAGCTATAAAACACCTGCTGGCCCTGTGGCAGAGCCACAAACAAGCCCACCATGGCCAAGGTGCTGCCTGCCTGCCTGCTCCTGGCCCTGCTGCTCCTGGCCCCAGCTCTGCCAGCAGAGCATGAGCGAGGGCTCGTCGTCAACTTGGTAAGAGGAGACGGGCCCTGTCCTTGGCACAGGATGCTCCCACTGCTGCAAGGGACACCCATGGAGGGTTGGAGGTGTCTGCTGGGTTTTCTGGTGTTGTGAGGGAACTTGGAGCCTGGGAAATCAGCTCTGTATAGGGATAGGGAACACAGAAACTGGATCACACTGAAGCTGTCAGCTGCTTGAGCCAGCCAGGACCCCCACCCTGGGTGGTTCACAGGGACTGGGGAGGGGAAATGTTTTTCCTGTGGTGTCTCAGCCCTGCTCCTGTGAGTCCAGCAAAAAACACTTTGGTGGGTGGTATTTTGGGCCAGACTGAGGAAATGCTGCAGAGTGGGAGGTTGGGGCATGGGGCAGTGGTGCTGAGCCTCAGCTGGAAGGCAGAGCTGGTGTTCAACACCCACCCAAACCCCTTGGGCTCACAGCTAGTGTGAGATTAAAGAGGAACAAAGAGGCACCTGGTGCTCAGGCCCTGCCTTGTGCTGCAGGAGACGGGGGAGCTGTGCCTGCAGAGTATCCAGTGCAAGAGTGGCTGCTGCCACCGTGCCAATGGCCTCAGCCTGGCCCGATGTGCTCCCAAGGCAGCTGAGTCCCAGGAGTGCTCCCCAAAGGTAGGTGCTGCCCTGCTCCCAGGGCTGGGCAGGGCTGGGGCACATCCCCCACACTGCACTGAGTCCTTGCTCCCTGCAGAGCATCTATGGGGTCTACTACAAGTGTCCCTGCGAGAGAGGCCTGACCTGTGACGCCGATAAAAGCATCGTGGGCTCCATCACCAACAGCAACTTCGGTGTCTGCAAGGACCCCCAGGACTCCTCCCGGCGGTGGTGAAGGAACAGCCCCCTGTGCCCCTCTGTGCTGCCCGTGCCCCCCTGTCTTTCCCCCTCTCTGGGGATTCCTGGGTCTGGCTGTGGGAGAATTTGAGTAAAGAGCAGCTTCAAGGTGGTGTTTTCACTCAACACAGCCTCCCTGGCCCAGGACAGGGACAGCAGGGCCAGAAGACCCTGGAAAAAGCCACATGGACGTGATGGCTTGGCCTGTATGTGTGTGCACTCATACAATAATCTGGGCTAGGCCAGCAGCAAGCCGTGGACTGAGCTCTGCTCAAGGGGAGTTTTAAAAAGGGGATGCAGGGCAGGGGAAGATGCAGCAGCCCCAGGATTTGAGGGAGCTGCTTGGGTTGTGCTTGCCTTGGTTTATTTCCTGCTGTAGCTGCTCTGGTCAGAAACATTCCACAGAAAAGGTTTGTTGCCAGAGAAGAGGGAATTGCAGGTGGTGTTGAAGCTGTGGGTGCTCAGGGGGCTTGGTGGTTGTGTCCACCACCCTATCACCACTCTGCAGACTCTGGATGACCAGAGCTGGACCTCCTCCTCAGAGAGGGCAGATGTGGCTCAGCCAGGTGGGAGCCCTCCCTGGAAAGGACCCTGTGCAGCAGCAGCTCTGTGTGCCATGGGAGCCCCTTGTGCAGCATCTTGCAGAGCACCTGCTCAGGCTGCAGGAATGTGCAGAAGCTTTGGGAATTTGGGATGGACCTGGAGAGTGACGGTGCTGAAGCAGCCCCAGCTGGCAGCAAGGTCCCAATCCCCTCAGCCCTGCCCTGGCAAAGCTGTGCCCTGGGCAGGGTGGGCTGCAGGGTGTGATGCCCAGCTCAGGGTCAGCCTTTTGGGCATGGAGAGGGAGCACAGATGTACCACAGCAGGGTGAGGAAGAGGAGGCACCTGTCTGGCAGAGCTGTGGAAGCAGCAGGAGATGAGGGGATCATCAGAGAGGGTGTTCTTGGCTTCTCCAATGCAGACTTCACTCTATCTGGGGCAGAGCAAGAACCAGGCACCCACAGCACCACTGCTCCGAGGGCTCTGCACCAGATAGGGAGGCCACAAAGGCTGGGGGCAACTCCTGACAGCTGAGGAAGTGCTGCAGGAAACTTCCTTTTCAGGGTGACAGGCATCTTGAGGATCTGCAGCTGCAGAAACACCAGGAACACATCTGGGAGGATGGCACAGCCTGGGGGAGCCTCCACTGTTGAGGGGGAACATGGGGGGCAATGTGGGGACCTGCTGACCCCTTGCCAGTCTGGCTCAGAGGAGCTGCAAGAGGAAGAAATTCTGTCCTGGATTTTAGTTTTAAACTTGTGGTGGGTGGTAAAAATCTGGAGAGTCTTGGTCTCATTGTCNGACCCTCCAGCAGGGTGGGGGCAACCTCAGCTGCAAAGCGCGGTGCGAGCAGGGCATCCTTGTGCAGGCAGAGAGGCTTTGCTGCAGCGAGGCTCCCTCTGGGGAGACGTGGGGGTCGGGGGAAGGAGGGGTNGATGTCTTCACTGGATGAGGTGTGGGGTAAGGGGTAGATGGGAACAGAGAGGGGGACAGGGATGGGGACAGCAGCCCCGCTCCTGCAGCAGCCAGCCAGCCCCAGGCAGAGCGAGGGGAGGGGACAGGGACACGGGGTCTCTCCCTGCTCTCCCCATCTGTGTGGGCTCCTCAGCCCCACACGCTGTTCCACACGAGTGGCAGCACTCGGGAGAGGCTGGCATTTCCTGGGACACACGCGGGGGACCCGGGGAACCCTGCCCGCCCAGGGCCGGCCCCGGCCGAGGCTTTGTGTTCTTGGCAGGGGCAGGATGTGAGCAACGCCCAGCCCGGGCCGTGCCGGCACCGGCAGAGGGCAGCGGCACCGTGCCCACAGCCCGGGGACCCCGGCCTGGCAGGGACCAGCGCAGCCTTGGGGGTCCCTGCAATGCCCCCAGCTCTGACACTCTTTGCGTCCTGCAGTGGGGTCCCCCTGGGAGGAGGGGGAGTGATGTTCGGGGCTGAGCAGGCAGGGCTGATCTCTGGTGTGCTTGATGGGGGGATTTTGTGGTGTCTCCATTTTTGCGGTGTGCCTACGCTGGCAGAAGGACAATGAGGGG
>VXBB01002198.1:335816-354528 GCA_013399915.1 Illadopsis cleaveri
ATTTTTTTTTTTTTTTTTAAAGTTTCTGCGATTTTCCCCTCCCCTCCGGGCATAAAAACTCTTCCAGAGCTTCTGTTTTTAAAATGCACGTTCGAGTGAACTTGCTCTTCCCAGGAAACTGTATTTTACACAATGGGCTGTAGGAACTCGTGGAAGATGTGTCTGTCATCGGTGTGTCCCCAGGCTGCAGCTTCCAGCTGAGGCTCCAACGTTGCACCGTGTTTCTGTCCCCACCGGTGCAAATAATAAAAGTACCCTTAAAAATAAAATATAATGGAAAAAAAGAAAGCCAGGAGCTGATACTTTATGGTTTTAAAGGCAGAGTTTAAATAGTGTCTCACCCTAATGAGCTGTTAAAGCTGAGGTGGATATGAGGACATCACTGGGGTATCAAAGCCATCTGAGAACTGGCATTAAAAGTTAAAAAAAGTTGAAAGCTCAGATTGCTCCTTCTTTTAAAACGAGAAATCTGCCTCCCTCCTGCCTCCTCCCCTGTCCTGTTGAAGGGCTGGGGAGAAGAAAATCATTAAATACGTCTGGCAGAGCCTGTAACTGTCTTTTATGGGCTGTCTTTCCAAAGGTGCTGTGGGTGTGATTTGGGTGGCAGTGCTGCAACTCAAAGATACTTGGGTTATATTTCCAGCCTGGTACTCTGGAAATGGGACAGCATTTCTGGGGAGGGGACAGAAATACCCCTGAAAGAGAGGGAACAATGTCCACGACCTCCAGGGGGTTAACCAGGAGTGTGGGGCTAAGCAGGAGTTCAAAGTGCAGGAGTTTTGGAACACAGGGGTGGGATGGAGGGGTCCTGGGTGGGTGCTGCTCCTCGAAGGGGTGCTGCTCCTCATCCCTAGCATGGTGAGTGGTGCAGGAGGACAAGGCAAGGGTGTGATGGAGCTGGGTGCTCACAGCAGCCAGAGGTGCTGGTGGAGGAAGGAGTGGCCGAGGACTTTTTTGAGGGCTTGAGTGATGGAGATGGGATTTGTTCTGGGGAAGATTTGTGGTGGCATGGAAAAAATCCCCAGCAGTTTTCTGGGCAGTCAGTGAAGAAGTTTTCTCCTCTCCTGAAATGCACAGGGAGGGGTGATAGCACATGGGATGGGATGGAGGGGTCCAGTGGGGAAGGCTGGCATGATACAGGCTGCTTATGGTGCCCATCCTGCTCAGAACAGAGATGTCTGCTAGGATAATTGCTCATGCAATTATATTTTCTTGTTTGTTTGATTGGTTTTTTAAAAATAAATGCAAATAACCTCATCATCCCAAGGCTGTGTTTGCCCAGCATGCACTTCAGTCATGTTGAGGTCCTTTCCCAGCACTGTTAAAGCACCTTCCTGATGGGACGAGCCAAAAAATAAGGACAATTCCTGAGTAAAAAGCAAACTGCATCCCTCAGGAAGATCACTGCTGTGTAGTTATGTGTGTTTTAATTAATTACCTGCTTGCAGAAGCAGAAAGTTTGCTGGAAGGTTTGAGATGCTTGGCACCAAGACCTTCTCGGGCTGGCTGCAGCTCCCTGACTGGCTCAGGGGAAAAATATTTTGTGAACGGTTTGAAAAACAGTTTGTCCTCAGTTATTTCTCATTTTATACTATTTTATATCAATTTTATTTTATAGTCACTCTCGGTTACATGGATTTATATAAAGTTTTTGCAGCCCCTTGAGGGAGCTGTGAAGCTCCTACTGATCTTGTGCACATAACAGGGAAATGGATGTTACTTAGCAAGGATTTTTTTTTATTATTTTAATGCTCTGTGCTTGTGGGTGTAAAGAAGTGGCCACGAGTGCTCTAACGTACAAGTTGTTCATGTAACTTGTTTGTCATGGAGCTGACAGGCTTTTTCCATAACTAGTAATTGTGATTAGTAAGGATTTCTGATTTTGCAAGCGAGTGCGTTGGAAAATAAGGAAAATAGTAGTAAAGTAACTGTCAGAAGTGAAGAGTTGGGACGGTGAGGGACTGCAGTTAAATCATCTTCTACCTGCAGTGTCCCATCTTTGTAAATAGCAGTGTTGCTCTTAGGTGGAAAAACATTCTCATTTCAAGTACTTTTTGATTTACATTAAATTTAACCACTTAATAAAAAGAGCCCTGGGAGGCACTGCCTGGCAAAGAGCATCATTCCTGGGATGTGACACCATCCCAAAAAGGAGCCCAGGTGGGATGCAGCCTCCCTCCCCACCCCAGGTGATGCACACCAGTGTGTGCCTGTGCACATGTGTGTGTGTGTGTATCAGTGCCTGTTCTCACCCCTGTGCTGGCAGGGTCTAGGTGACCTGCTGGTGGTGCAGCATTGTCCCCAAAGCCGTGGTGTCCTCTCCCCCTCCTGCTCCTCACAGTGTCCCCAGCAATGGCAGTGCCACCCCAGTCACCTCCTGCAGTTTGTCCTCTCATGATGCTTCTCCAAGAAATCCTCATTTGGCACCACAGCAGCCTGGTGTCTCAATGGGAATTGCCCAAAATAATTTGGGTTTGCCCCAAATAATCTGGTGTTTATAGGCCCCTGGTGCAGATGGTTTTGGGTGCTGAGTTATTTCTGGGTGCCAGCGCTGCTGGCAGCAGTGCTGGATGCTGAGCTGGAGATTCCCCCCTTGGGATTCAGCTCTGGGATGCTCCAGGAGCTGCTCAGTCCTCGTGTGTGGGTAAAAATTATCAAAAATAAATCATAAAACACAGCATTCCCACTGCCAGGGGTCACCTGGCTGCAAGTTGCTTGGAGAAAACCCCAAATCTCTTGTGAGCAGTGAGATGCTTTTAGAAACAAAACAAAACAAAACAAAAAAATCCTAGTTTAATTGCCACGTTTATTCTAGAGAAAAGGCTAAATTAAAACAGAATTGGCAAACAAGGAGTTTCTTGTTTATTCCCATTCTGTATTTATTTTAGTCTCCCCCCCCTCAAGCTGTCACTTGAAATTCAATTTGCTCAGCATTGGTGTAGCTGCTGCCAGGAGGCTGCTCCGAGTCGCCTGTGGAGGGCTTGGACTTCACTTGGTGTGCTCTATGGGGAGGGAAGCTTCACATTTAACAGCCAGAGGTGGAACATTCAATTCCAAAAAGCCAGGCTGGTCTGTTCTCCCTGGTTGTTTTGACCAGGGGAGAAGACACGACTGAAAGGAGCCCGCTCATTTTTGGTGGCAGAGAACCCAGTGAGAGGGTGCCAAGGAGTGGGTAGTGGGATGTCAAGTACTTTCTCACATTTTACAGATGGTTTATATAACCTGCTGGGCTATATTATTATATTTTTTTCCTGTCCAGTTACATAATCCCAATTTATGAAGGCTTTAGGAAGTTGTATTCCCCACTGTTATATTACAGCCTCTGAGCTTGTTTGGGTGCTTGGCCTCCCTGCCTGGCATCTCCCAAGAAGTTCAGGCTGGTGTGGAACAGCTGTTTATACACTCATTATTACTGTATTTCTTTAATTATTTCGCTTTAGCCATTATCAAAAGCTGTGTCAGCCTCTCAGGAGCAGGATGGGTGCAGGCTGGTTCCTCTCTCTGCTGATGCAGGGCAAAGACTTCGGGCATTCCTTTTTTTTCCCAGTGTTTTGAGGATTTGTTCTTGTGGCAGAGGCTTGCTGTGATTTTTGTGGTGGAAGCAGCTGAAATCCTTGCTGGGGCCAGGGGTGGCTTTGGGGGCAGGTAGGAAAGGAGTTGCAGAGCATCTGTGTGTCAAATCCTCAGCCTCATCCTGACCCTGGCACCTTCTGCCTGGGCGACAGCAGCCACCCATAAATGTCTGTGGATTTTGCTTTCCCCAGTATAAGTTTGTCCTTTGAAATAAGGGAGGGAGGAAAGAAAATATTGCTTTTTTTTCTTAATTCCCTTTCACATGAAAGTGAAGGGTATTGTGTCTCTGGGTACCCACTCTGGAGGAGATGGACCACAGGCTGCTCACAAGAGAGTTCAGAGGACCTTTATCCCTCTGATCTTTTTTTCTATTTTATTTTGAAGTGGCCTGGGAAAACCACCAAGCGAGCATTGCCTTGCTAGAAAACCAGCAGAAGAGCCAGATTATTTTTAATGGGTTTATATTGTAAACTGGGGGGATAAAACCACTCCTCTCTGAAAGTCTTTTGTGTGTTGCTGGCACGGGCCTGTTCACCTCACTCCGGGGGATGCAGAGAGACTGAACCCATCTTGCTTTTGCCTGAGATATTTATTCTGGCAGGGTTAGTGACCCATCCTGCTCACTTGTTCCTCTCGCTGCAGCTGAGGAACAGCCTCTTATTCCACATATTCAAAAAAAAAAAAAAAATTAGTTATGACTTGAACCTTAAATAAAACCATTTCAGAAACTCAAAAATATCAGCCAGGCAGAATGATGAAGCCAGTGTGATGGGAACATCCACTGCTGTATTTAACTGAGCTGCACATAGTAGTTTTCTTTGTCACTTTGTTATCCTCTTAATTGTTTTAAAACCTTCCCCTGTTGCTGCTTTTCTGATAAGAGGCAGATACCTCCTGGTCCTTGGGAGGTGACTGGAGACTGCATCCCTCTCTGAAGTGTCCCCGTGGCACTGTTTGGTACCAGAATCTCTGTGGTATTCACCCCGGAGCAGGGACTGGCCCTGGATAAAGGAGAACCAGGGATTGTGCTTCAGTCCCTGGTGGATCAGGGCTCACCTTGGGGGCTTCTCAAGGTGCTGGGCAATTCAAGCAGCTCTGTTTGCATTTTGGTTTTTTTTTGTTTGGATAAAAGTTGCCATGCCCAGCCCACCAGGGTGTTGGCCGCTTGCACAACGTGCACGCTAGGAAGTAAATTGATCCATTTACTTACTAAGGAGTTCTTAGTTGGTGAACAATAGTTCCAATTTTATGGCTTCCCTGTTTATTTTGAAGGAGGAGAAGAAAGTCAAGTGGCCAGGATTAAAAAAAAATAAAAAAGAAAGAAAAAGATATTAATTAACTGTGATAGATGAGTGTGAGAAATGGCACTCAATGCCTGGGTATGTCCTTTTGTGTTGGGGTGCAGCTGAGGATTATATGGAGCTGCTTGTCCATCTTAGGAAGATCATATTTTGTTAGAAATCCCAATTTGGACTCATTACCATCACCTTCCTTGGTCTCTGCTCAGCAGGCTGGCCCTGACGTGTCTTAAAACACCCACATCCAGCAGAAATCACTGCTCTGGTCTTCCCTGTCCTGCTGCACAGGCACAGCTTGCTCAGCAAGAAGGGATTTTATTAGAAAAAAGTAGTTCTTGTGATGGAAGGGGAAGCAATCCACCATGGGACAGTGGAGAGAGTCAGCTGCTGCACTAATTGGGTTGTTCTTCGTTGTCAGTCTGTGGTGGAGCTGGAGGATGCATGTGCAGCCCTGTGCTGCTGTCCAGCTCGAGGGGCTGGGATTTGGGGTGATGATCACCAGGATCCAGGGCCCCACATCCCCCTGCTGTGCTTTCAGATTTGTTGTTTTTAAGTCTGACCTTTGTGTTTTCAAGAAACTCCCTCCTGTGTTGCAATCCGGAGCTTTCAGGGCTGCTGTGGTGCCGTGGAAGTGAAAGTGCTTTGTGCTAAGTGGGTCTTAAAAAACAAACCCCAGAGCAGCCAACTCTTATTTTTTCATCCTGATAATTTTCATCCCAGTGAAACAATTGGACAGGATATAGCCTAGATTTTTTTATTTTTTTTTTTTTAAGCTGATGGTAAAATGCTGTTTTGTGGAAACAGCGAGTCAAAACAGGTTTTGGCCATAGTCTTCATCACCCCTCTCTAACCATGGTGGAACATGATCTGTGGCTCAAAACTGCTCTGTTCTCCCTTCTTCTGAAATCCCGAAATCCTATTTTAGAATAAAGCACATGTGGTTTTTTCATGTTTTTTTCCCTTTTTGTCCCCCCTCTCTTACCAGGTATTTCCCTGCTGTGTCTCTGGGCCTAGACTCTCCCTGCACCTTCAGACCTTCTCCAACGATTGCATGGTGGCAAGGTGAGACCCCTCCAAACCCTGCCCAGCCTTGCTCTCCCCCGTCCCTTTCCCCTCCTGCGAGCCTCCGGGAGGGATCTGCAACATGAAGTTTCCATTTGGAGCTGGCAAATTCCCGGTATGCCGATTTCTAGGAAACGTGGCTGGGGATCGTGTGGTTGGTGAAACCCTAGCATGTGTGATACCTGTCTGTCCTCAGCCCAGGGTCAGACATCTGCATCCCATTCTCCCCTCTGAATTTTCACCTATTTCTCAGCGTTGGGAGGCAGCAACACCTGTGTGGAGAGGGAATTGTAACATTAAAAGGCTTGTTTTTATTTATTTCTGTGCTTCTCCGACCAATCTGTGTTTATATCCCAGGGAAATGGAGCAGTGTGGATGTTCAGAGGAGGGAGGATGGTTTATCCTGGCTTCATTTACAGATTTACAACATTAATCTTGTGGGTAGTAGCAGCAACGGGAAAGCAGGATCTGCTTGGGGTGTCAGAAACACCCAGGGGCTTTTGCACAGAGTAATTAATTAATGCCCTCCCTGTATCCAGAGTACACAAACAAGAATATTCAGGCTCTGACACCACCAGCAAGCTTGCTGTGCTCAGTGACATCCCTGCCTGCTCGCTATTTAAACCTCGGGGAGTAGCAGATTTTTTATTTTTTTTTTCCCTACAACTGTTTGTTTCAAATTAATTGGGATTTTGGCCGCTGGCCAACCTCCTCCTGTCGCTCCAAATGGGAGATAAGTGGGAGCAGTGGACTCTTTTCTCTAACCTAGTTGGAGCCGTTTTTGCTGGACGGAGGAGTCGTGAGCTCTTTCATAACGTGGGCCACATCTTTAATAGCTGGGTCTTGAGGGCTCCATTCCTCCCACTGCTGCTGACGCAGAGCGTCTCCCCTCCCGCCCGCCTTGGCCAGCTTCCCTGGATGACTCCTCTAATTGCTTACGTAGAAAAATAATGAGAAGGATGCGTAGGGTGTATTTTTAGATGTCTCTTGGTGGGATTTAGCAACCGGCAAGCCGGAGCCAGCACCTCCCTGTCTGTCTCTCCTGCATCCCAGCGGTGGCTGCTTGGTGGACCTGGGGAGGTTCTGTCACAGGAGGTGGCAATTCTTGGGCAAGCTTCCCTGCTTTTTGGGCTTCTCCTGGTCCTTATGAGTGATGTGTCCCTGGTGCTGCACAGGATCTGTGCTGGGAAGGCCTGAGCTGGTGCATGGCGCTGATGCCATGCCCGTGCCGGGATGGGCACCACCACCACCTCCTCACTCCTCTCCAGGAGGAAGGCTGTGGTGGCTTGGAGACCATCCCATCTCCCAAGTCATTGAATCGTGGAATGGTTTGCACTGGAAGGAAACTTTAAAGGCTATCTAGTCCAGCACCCCCACCAAGAGTAGGGACACCTTCCCCTAGACCAGGTTGCTCAGGGCTCTGTCCAAACTCACCCAAATGTTCCCAGGAATGGGGCATCCATCACCCTGTTGGATAACCAGTGCTTCACCATCCACATCATCAAACATTTCTTCCAAAGTAACCCATGGCATGTTTTCCAATGAATACCTGTGAGATAATGGGTCTCACCACAAGTTGCTTTGCTTTTTAAATGCTTTTTTAAAAAAGATGTTCCCATCTAAAACCCCAGCAGCGCAGAGGAAAGGGAACAGACACAGAATCCCATTAAATATCGCCCCAAAGACTGTGATAATTGAGCCTTGCAACAAGTAGTTCCCTTATTTTTCTCTTTGCTTCTTCCATTTCAGGGCTCTTTGTGTCTCGGTGACTTCCTGTGCTGGGGGGGCCGGGCTCCAGTCCTTCCCTTTCCACCCGGGTGCGAGGAAAGCAATTCTTCTTGCAGCGCGACTTATCTGTCCTTGGAGCTGAAAACATCCTTTCTTTGCTCTTTTTGAATCCCCCAAATGAATGATTTCTCCTGCTGGTTAGCATCAGCTTCCACGCTGAAGACTGTGGGAAAGTTTCGCAATTAGAGTGGCTTTAATAGATCTGGTTTATGTCTTAAAAAACCCATCGCTTTCTAATTCTCCGTCACATGTTTCCCTGATGATGTGTCGCCCAGCAGTGCAGCTACCAAAATAGCCCCATGGTCTGAAGGAAATCATCAGGAAATATGTTTTTGAAACCGTCGGCAATTCTTTTATTCACCAGGAACCATTGGAAAAAGTCTGTGTTCAATGGAAAACGTGGCTTTTCTGGCACCTTGGCTGCTTATGTGGTGACATTTGGGAGCACAGTGCTCCAGCAGTTTGCCCAAAAAAACCCCCCAGTTCCTTAGATTCTTGCTGTGAGTTTTCTCTTTATCCACCCAAATAGCTGGGATTCTTTTGGTGTTGGGGTTGCTTTAATTTTTGGGGAAAATGCTTGCTTGTGCATTGTCTTTCCATGCTGGGTGACAAACCCTTTCCTCTTCCACCACGTCCTGTGGTCCTGGCAGGCTGACGGGGTGTGTGCTGTGTCCCCCCAGGTCCAAGGAGACCATGACCACTGATGAGGCCACCAAAAGTGAAGGAGAGGTGCAGGCAGCAGCTCTGGCTGAGCGTGGGGAGGACATCACACCATCCAAGGACCGAGGGGTTCTGAAGGTAAAGGGGGTCTGCTGAGAGTGTCCTGCCCTCCTGCACTTTGGGCTGCATGGTCACCTTGCTGGGCTGCATCCCCAGCCCTCAGAGTCACAGTTCCAGGGCTGCAGGATTGACTTCTTTCATTTGAAAGGCAAAGGGGATGAGCATTTCTTGGAGTGAAGGAGGATGGAGTGGTGGTTGAGGCTGGTGGATCCAGGCTGCTCCATGAATTTCGCTGCTATTGTGTTCCTAATCAGATTATTAGCTGTAAATCCGCAAAGCATTTCTGTGTGTGACTCACAAACATTAGAAAGAGCACATTACTGAGGTCATCCAGTCTGCTCCACAGCCCTTTTTTCATATTCAGGGCCGTTTCTGGATAGTTCTGCTCCTCAGCACTTACACTTCTCCACTTGAATAGGACCTTTCCTCCAAGAATAGCATCCTCCCCTGCTCCATCCTCAGCTCGAGAACTGCTTGTTCCCGGCTGCAGCGTTCAGAAAAAAGTGTTGACAAGGAGTGAGTAGTGAACTGACACACCCCTGTGAGTAAAATGTGTATGGACAGAGAGCGAGTGGAGCTGCATTCAGTGCAGTTTTGGAACCATGGTGTTTATCCACCCAGTATGGACTGGTCTCTGCTCCCAGCCCTGTCCAGATCCATTCCTGTGGCTCCAGTTTGACATTTGCTTTTAGGAGCTGATGAAGGGCAAATTTAGGGGCAAACTGAATAGCTCCCCCCTGAGCCTTCCTGTTATTTAGGGCAGCACTGGGGTGTATATACATGTGTATATTAATATATTTTTATGTAAATGCATGTGTGTGTATCTCTCTCCCCCTCCATATGCATCCTTTGCTGTCTCATAGTCCCAGCTCATGGGTGGTTTCTCTCTCTCAGATCATTAAGCGACCTGGGAGTGAGGATGAGTCTCCCATGATTGGAGACAAGGTTTATGTGCACTACAAAGGGAAACTGGCCAACGGGAAAAAATTTGACTCCAGCCGTGATCGGAACGAGCCCTTCATCTTCAGCCTGGGCAAGGGTGAGCTGGGCCAGGGCTGTCCATCCATGGGATGGTGGAGGGTGGGATCACCACGGGGCAGGGGGATCAACTGACCCTGTTGCAGGACAGCTGGACAGAGTCAGCCCTGCCTTAAGTGACCTGTGAATGTGGGGGGTTTTTGGGTGACATCCCTGCTGCACCCAGGCTGGTTTTTTTTTCCTGGGCTGCTAGTTGCTCCCTCCTGCCTGACATCTGCCTTTCTCCTAGGTCAGGTAATCAAGGCATGGGACATTGGGGTGGCCACCATGAAGAAGGGAGAGATCTGCTACTTGCTCTGCAAACCCGAGTACGCGTATGGCTCTGCTGGCAGTGCCCCCAAAATCCCCTCCAATGCCACCCTCTTTTTTGAGGCAAGTAATGCTGGTGAGCTGGTGTGTGGATGAGCAAGCTCGCTCCCTTTCTGCCTTGCCAGCCAGCTCAGAAATAAAAATGTTAAAATTATTATTATTATTATTAATAATAATAATAGCCCAAACAACAAAAAACCACTCTCAAAAACACCAGCCCAGCTTGGATTCCTGAAACGTGTCCCTCTGCTCCAGGAACCGCTGCCAGGGCTTTCTCAGAAATGTGTGTCTGAGCTGGAAGGCTGGGACTGAAACCCCGGCTCAGGAGAGTCCTGGTGCTGGGGCGGGGAGTGAGCAGATTCCTGGTTTCAATATGCACACATGGGAAGGAGAAAGCAGCTGGGAAGTGCCTCCAGGTGCTAAAAAACCATTCGTGCTGAGGGGTGGTAGGAAAATTAAGTTTTTGGCACAGAGGGCTCCCTGGGCAGGGCTCACTGGGACACGGCAGGAGGAGGGAGTCTGTCCTAAATTAAGACTCAGGTCTTCCAAGTCGAGTGTGGACTAAGCTGAGGGTCAGAACTGGTCCCTTCAGAGGATGAAGGGGAAGCTCCAGCCCATGCTGGGGGACTTTCACAGCATCTTCCAGCAGCAGCTGTGTTGTACCCTTACAGGTTCAATAAACTTATTTTTGCTGTTACTTTTTGTTATGCTTCAGGTACTGGATGTGTCCCAGTTTCTAATAAATCCTGTGTATTATGCTGTGGTTTGGATCTGGGTTTTATGGGCAACTTCTGCTCGTCAGCTGAACAGAGAATTAGCTGGCTTGGTTCTCCAGCCAGGGGATGAACTGCTGCTTTGTGGCTCTCTTGTTGTTTTTCTCTTCTCCTTTCCCCCTCCCTATGCTCTGCCCACTTTTTCTTTATTATTTTTTAGGTCGAGCTGCTTGACTTCAAAGGCGAGGACTTGTTTGAGGATGGAGGAATAATCCGGAGGATCAAGAGGAAGGGAGAAGGTTACTCCAACCCTAATGAAGGTGCTACCGTGGAGAGTGAGTGCTGGTCCCTTGTGGGACAACTGGGGGGATCAGCCTGTCCTGAGCTGCTCCCTGGTGAGGAGCTGCTGGCAGTGCACAGGCTGAAGGTGGCCGTGCATCCTGGTGGGATGCAGTTACATCCATCCAGAGGCCAGATGGGATGGGGAGTGCCTGGGGATGCTGCTCTGAGCTCTCCTTTGCTGGCCCCTGTGGTGGCTCTGCCAGAGCTGCTGCTCTGCAGGGCTGGGTGGAAAACCCTCAGCCCAGGAAAACCCCGGAGCTGCTCAGGCAGCAGCTGGAAGGAGGATGGATGAAGCAAACCCCCGTGGGGTTTCAGGGCTCTGTCATCTCCCCTGACCCTTCTGCATCCCAGTGCAGTGTCCAGGGTGCTCTGGGATGTGCCATCTGCCAAAACCTCTGGCTCTGCCTTGCCTTCAAAGCATCAGTTGCCAACCCTTCCTCCCTTGACACTTGCTAAGTATTTTGGACACTCAGCAGCTTCTTTGGCCTCCTCATTCCAATGCTGATGGTATTTTGGGGGGGTCTCATCACATCTCTTACAGAATGGGGCTTTTTCCTTCCTTTATGGCCACAGGGCTGCTGATGGTGGGGAAAGGAAATTATTACAAGGGGTTTGCTGAGGCTGGGGTCTCAGCTGACACAGGAGGATGAGGAGCTCACATCCCATTGGGCTCTCCCTCTTCTGGTCCCATTTCTGGAGCAGACATTTCCTGGGGCTGGACAGGGGAAGGCAGACTGGAGTTTGGGGTTTGGGTTTTTTTCCTTCCCAAGAACTGCTCAGACATACACACAGAGCTCACTCCATATGGGAGGCATTTACTTTCTTTTCTTAATTCCAGAGCTCCTGTACACAAAGATCCTCAAGTCCCTTTAGCAACTGAGAAATTGAATCTGAGCTGTGAGAGCTTATAAAGGTCGCGGCTTTCGGTGGCTGGATGTTCTAACGAGGCTCCCTTTTAGGGAAAAATGAGATTTTTCAGATTCTACTGTCTGAGTGGTCACTGTGCTGGTGGTGGCACAGCAGCTGTGGGGACACAGCAGTCCACCCTGGGGCAGGGCTGTGATGGTTTACCTCAGCTGTGTATTTTGGGAGGTGCTGGAATTAGGCTGGAAGAAAGCACACTTCCAGGAGCAAGTACCTCTGGGTTTTTATAGGCTTTAACTTTTACAGACCCTAAATCCCAGTTCTGGTCCCTAAAACCTGTGCTGCAGTTGAAATCTGGCATTCCAGCTTTTGTTACATCCTTTCCCCCCCCCCACCCCTCCTCCTTCTCCGTTTTTAATCTGAGTACAAATTGCTGTCAGCACATCAAGTTCGTGTGCCAGCCGCACTCAGTACACTCTGTTCTCAGCTCTTCAAAAACAAAATCGCTGCAGGCACTGAGAGAACAATAAGTCAGAGCTGCAACCGGAGTGATGTTCCTTCAGTGACTTTTTTTTCTCTGTAATCCAAGAGCGGCTGAACCAGCTGACCCGCTCCTGGAAACCCAAGCAGAGCTTTTCCCCCGCCCGTGCTCGGTGTATTTTCTGCGCAATTAAAACAGAACAGAACTATCCTTGGAAGGAAGGATCACAACATGCCTCTGTGCATCCTGTTTTAAAGTGGAGCTTCCCATCACTGCTGCATCCTGCAGGGGATGTGGGACCTGGGGGAGCTGTAGTGCTGCTTTTGGGGTCAGGGATTATGGATCTGCACTCGCTAGGAACGTGCAGGGAGATGCACGGTGCTGTGGTGGTGGCTGGGTTACCTGTATTTTAGGCAGAATTTTCCACATTTTCTGTGCCTAAAAAAACCAGCCACCTTGGTTTTGGGTAGTGCAAAAGCAGAGGTTGTCCCCAGAGAAGCTAGATTTGGCTTTTGTCCTCATCCCAAACTGAGTGAGCTCACAGCAGCCTGACTGCTGTGGTCACTGTGCACCAGTGATGGATGCAGGATGTGTCCCAGGGAGCTGGCAAGCACCTGAGCATCCTCTGCTTGAGTCCCAGCATGGCTTTGGTGGCAAGAGTGGGGTGACAAGGCAGAGCCTGCTGTCCTGCCCCTGCAGTGAGGAACCCATCCTTGGGTTCTCTTATGGCAGCTGGACCTGCCCTTGGAACAGGGGCTGCCAGGTCTGGCTTGGTCCATGCCTCTTATCCTAAGGACATCTGTATATCTCAGGGCAGGGGATGGACACAGATTTCCTGCAGCTCTCCCGTGCAGAGCCCAGATCTTTACAGCTGTTTCTGGTGCCCAGCTTGTCCTGCCCCTCACCTGCCCACCACAGCGGGATGCTCAGTGCCCTGCAGCACCTCAGGTTGCATTCCATTTCCCTCAAGCAAAGGAAAAGCTCATGTCTTTGCAGGCTGCAAAACCTTTATGCACAGTTGTGAGTTTTTCCTCTTACAAAACTTTTTTTCATTGTTGTTTGTTTTTGCCTTTTTTTTTTTTTTAAACAGTATGTAGGAGTTCCTTGTGAAATTGCTTTTACTTGTTGCCTGCCTGCATGTGTGTATGCCTTTTACCCTGCAAGCAGAATGCAAGGGCTGTAAAAGTGTCCCCAAAGCCTGGAACGTCTTCAGGTTTGAATAAATAAAGAATAATTTTGCTGTGGAAAGCCAGCCAGGAGTGCCAGGTGGTGAATGTGCCAGGTACCCAGTGTCCACTCTGGCTGCGCTTCTGCCAGCGTCTGGGGCTGGAACAGCACGGCTCCTGGTTGAAGATTAAAAATAAAAAAAGTTTATCTTGTACTTTGAGTTCTCAGAGTCAGGAGAACATGGCCTTGTTTTCGAGGCAGGAGTCAAGGCAGTATAGCACAGTATAGAAGATTTGTAATCACCGTGATAAACTCTGCGTGGCACCGTGCCAGGAGCAATATCCAGTTCCAGTAAGACTTGACTCGTGCACTTGAGTACGAGGGGAACATATTAGTCACGATGTTTATCTGTTGTTCAGTCCTTGGTTAGACGAGATATGCCTGCCTTGCTTTTCAGCAACGTTCCCAAGCCCTCCTCATCCCTCTCCTCCAGGCTGCCCCCAACCCTGGGTCTGCCCTCTTCCAAGCTCTGCTGAATTTTGGGAGAAATGCTTTATAAAATGCTTTCTAAGACACTTTGGAGCCCACCTTTGTCCAAGGTTTGGGTGATTCTGGGTGCCATCCTGCCTCTCTTGCCCCTCTGCAGTTCACCTGGAGGGATTCTGTGGCGGCCGCAGATTCGACTGCAAGGATGTGAAATTCGTTGTGGGCGAAGGGGAGGACCACGACATCCCCATCGGCATTGACAAGGCCCTGGAGAAGATGCAGAGGGGAGAGCACTGCATCCTCTACCTCAGCCCACGGTGAGGAGCATCTCCACAGGGATGCTGGGTGGGTCTCAGCCTCCAGCTCTTGTGGAACTCGGTGAATCCTGCAAATAGGACTCTCCAGGAGAGAACACCAGCAGGAACAGCAGAGTGACCAGTGGCATGTAAACTTTAAAAAAACCAGGTGAAAGGGCTTTATCCAAGTGCAATGTCTGAAATGAAAATGTCTCCCTGGAAATGACCAGGGCTGGAGAGAAGCCTGTATAAAAAGATGGCTTTGATGCAGCCGGAAGGGATGATTCCCAATGTATGCATTGTACATCCACAGGGACCTTTGCTCATGGACAGTAACATCACCCTGTCCCCTAAATGTTAGAAAGCTGTGGGTGGCAACCTGGGTCTGCATTTATGGGCAAGCCCTACTGAAAATAAGGTTTTTCCCCCTTGTCTGAGTGCCTCCTCCTGCCCTGCAGGTACGGCTTTGGCGAGGTGGGGAAGCCAAAATACGGCATCCAGGGGAACGCAGAGCTGGTGTACGAGGTGACCCTGAACAGCTTTGAGAAGGTGAGGGCAGAGGTGCTCCAGTCCCTCCCCAGGTTACTGGAATGTCAAGGCCTGTGTAGCCTCCAGCCTTTGTCCCTGGCGTGGCTGCAGCCCAACCCCTGCTGAACTGGACACGTCACCGAGGAGCTTCGTGTTCTTAATTTGTTCTTCTCTGTTGGTTTGTTTTATTCTTGTGGCTGAGGTCCAAGGCTGGGTGTCTTATTTGTTCCTAACCTTGTCCTTTTGTACTTTCTTTTTATTTGAATTTTCTTTTTTCTTTTTCCCTTTTTTCCCTCTCCATTTTTCTCTTCTTTTCTCCTCTTTCCTTCTCTTTTTTCTCCTTTTTTTTCCTCCTTTTTTTCTTTTTCTCCTTTTTCTGCTCTTTCTCCCATTTTTCTCTCATTTTTTCTTCTTCTCCTTTTATTTTATTCCCCTTTTTTCTCCTTCTTTTTTCTCTTTTTTTTCCCTTGGGCTGCACAGATAAAAGCTAGTATATCCAGCCAGCCCTGTGGAGCTTGGCTGTGCCCATGAGAAGGCTTGGGATGGGATACAGGAGAAATCCATGGGATTTGCACATCCCTGGATGAGCCCCCTGCCTGTGCCATCATTCTGGCCAAAGCAGGGGCAAGACCTGTCTCCAGGCTCTGTGGTATGTGGTACAGCCCTGATGAGCCCTGAGTGTGACCACGCTGTCCCAGAGAGTGGCATGGTCCTGCTGGGGCAGGGGAGGCTGCTCTGCTCCACTGGGAGTGCTCCAAGTGTTCCTTGTTCCTTGCTTGCAGGCCAAGGAGTCGTGGGAGATGGACACCAAGGAGAAGCTGGAGCAGGCAGCCGTGGTCAAGGAGAAGGGCACGATGTACTTCAAGGTTTGTGAACTTGGGGGTGGCAGAGGAGGGGAGCTGGGACTGCATTTGGCAGCCATCAGTGTCAGAGAAGCCATGTGCTCCCAGATAGGGCTGAGGAAGTCGAGTCCTGCCTGCCCTCTGCCTTTTTTCTCACTCCTTGATGCTCCCTGAGATATCTCATCCTTTCCCAGTATTGCCTTGGCTCTGTGTGCTCCCTGCAGAGCAGAACAGCAGATCAAACCCTTCCCAGGCCAGGGCCAATGGTGAGGGGCTTTGCATTTCCTTTCCCAGCTGGAGCATCCCAGCTCCCCACTGTTCTGACTCAGCTTTTCCCAGACCTGCTAGTTCTGTAGGACTTGGGATCCTCCTCCTTTCCCGTATTTATTGAACACCCCACATTACACTTGTCACCTGCTCACGGGTCATTCCAGGGGCAGACTGAGCCTCTTTTTGCTCCTTTCAGGAAGGCAAGTACCTGCAGGCAGTGATTCAGTACGGGAAGATTGTGTCCTGGCTGGAAATGGAGTATGGCTTGTCTGAGAAGGAGTCTAAGGCCTCTGAGTCCTTCCTGCTGGCTGCCTTCCTCAACCTGGCCATGTGCTACCTGAAGCTGCGGGAGTACGCCAAGGCTGTCGAGTGCTGTGACAAGGTAGAGGTGCACTGATGCCGTCCCACCTGGGTCACCAGAAACTGAGGCCAGATCAAATTCAGAGAATAAAAAGCAGTTCTATTTATTGAAGGGCCTTCCAGGTGCATTTCAGGCAGATGAAACCCCCCAGGGACTACACCCAAAAAAATGGTTGGCGGGTCCTGGGTTTTCACACTTTTATAACTTTGGTCCATTTGCATATTGGAGGTTAATCTTCCAATTACAGCATCAGGTAATGAAGTCATTTACCCCAAGTTTGCTCCTCCTCAACTCATTTTTGTTTACATTTCTCAGGGCCTGAGACAGTGAGGTGCCCTTGATTCCCAGACCTAGAGAGGAAATTTGTCTGACCAAAATGGGAAAGCAGTAGCTTGGACTGTATATGGAGTTTAGAGTTATACACTAAATTACAGGATTACAAATATATGAAAAATAGAAAAGCTAAAATCCGAAGGCATCAGCACGAGCCTGGGGGATGGAGCATCCTCTTCTCCTGCATGTTCTGATTGGGAGTTTAGTGGGTTTTTTTTAAAATTCCTTGTCATATAAGAAGGAATTTCCAAACAGCAGCGGGATGGTGACTCCCCTTCTGCACCTGGAGGTCCCTGTGGCTGCTGAGTGCTCAGAGACTGCAGGACCATGAGGGCTTTAGGGGTTCAAAATCCACCTGGGCATGCACTGACAGCAGCTTTTCTTCCAAAGCCAGATCCATGTGAATGGATCTGGGTAAACTGAGGACCTTGGGATGCTGGTTGGGTCTGCCCAGACTGCAGCTGGGCACTGAGTTCTGCTCTGGGTGTGACACAGGCAAGCTCTGTGGGGCTGCAGCAGATCTCCAAGTCCACAAAGGGGTGGGATGAGGCTTTGCCAGTCCCTAAAAGGTCTTTGACCTTGTGTTTGTCAGGAAACTCTGAATTCTTTTATAAAAGGCTTAGATTTAAGCATCTTGCATATGGGAAATATATGGGATATTTGTGTTAATCTGAAAGGTAAATCGTGCCTGAGGTGTATATATGGCTTTTACTAAAGAAAAATAATATCATTGCTAAAACAAGGAGACAAAATGGGTTGGATTTAGTCTTTACACTTGATCTCTTGCCTGTGGGTTTGTCTCCCACTGACTGCCACACTCAGGGGTATTTTAAGCACGGAGAGATAATAAAACTATATTAATGATCTCCCAACTGCTGATGGAGACGAGGCAATTTTTGTTGAGCAAGATGCAAATGCTCTGGAGATTTGAAGCCACTTTGTCCTAATTTTGACAGATTTATTGAGGCTTCAACTATAGGGGATCTCTTGGGAGGGCTCTGAGATGTTAACACAGACCTCTATGTGTTTCCAGGCTCTGGGGTTGGACCAGGACAATGAGAAAGGCTTGTACAGGAGGGGTGAAGCCAGGTTATTGATGAACGAGTTCGAGCTGGCCAAATGTGACTTTCAAAAAGTGCTGGAAGTGAATCCACAGAACAAAGCAGCAAAATCCCAGATCTCTGTGTGCCAGAAGAAAACAAAGGAGCACAACGAGCGGGACCGGAGGATCTACGCCAACATGTTCACAAAGTTTGCAGAGAGGGATGCAAAGGTGAGTCTTGGTCATTTTTGGCCATCCCGGGTTGATTTAGGGTTCTGCTGAGGGGTGCTCGACAGGTTTGTGATGAGAAGAGATGGGTTAAACCAAATTAAATTATAGATCGGGTTGAGGATGGAGGGATAGAGCCTGCTGCAGTGGGAGGAAGTGTTTTACTTCTTGGTCTGTCTTATGCAGAGGCTGCCATCAGGTGCTCAATCAGCAATGAAAGCATTTGCAGTGTGAGCTGACAGGGGCTGAACACAGGGTCAGCATTGGTATTTAATTTTTCTGCTCCCAGCTAGTGACTGTTGATGAACTCCTGGTCCAGTAAAATGAAGTATCATTCCATCTCTGGCAGGGACATTTTGAGACATGATAGTGTGGATTTCCTGAAGCTGGTAAGGCAATACCTGCTCCTCTGCTCGGGCAGAGAGATCGCTGTCTCAGAACAGGCTCTCATCCAAAATTCCACTGAACAAAACCCGCTGTACTGTAATGAGAGAGGACACAGCTTTGCAAGCCATCTGCCTGGGTCATTTTTAGTATAATCTCTTCTGAAGTGGTGTCTGGAGGTTGAGGCTGTGGATTAAGTGACTGCTGCAGCCCCTGGGGAGCAGCGTGCCGGGGCAACTGGCTTGGGCAAGGAACAGGGCCAACCTGGCCAGCTGCTGGCACTGTGCTTGGCTTGTGTGGCCAGCTGTGATGGGCACAGTCACTGCTGGAGCAGGCATAAGGCTCCCCTGTGCCTGAGTGCTCCTCTCCTGCACCCTTTTGATGGGCTGCACCCATGGCTCAGTCCTGTATCTCCACTCTGACACTGCTGCCTTACCTCCTCATCCCTCTCTTCCTTGTCCATCCATCCATCCCTCCATCCATCCATCCATCCTCCCTTCCTCCGTCCATTCAGTCCTCCGTCCCTT
>VXBB01002198.1:365291-383436 GCA_013399915.1 Illadopsis cleaveri
TCCCAAAGCCACCAGCTGCAGAGCCCAGGGGGGATGGATAGCAAGGAGCAATTACCTGGGGAAGGAGGGGAGCTCTGGGGTCACCATCCCCTCTCACCCAGCAGCAGAAGGAGGAGAGGCCCCCATCCCCTGTCATCGAGGTGGACAACCTGGAGGAGTTTGTGCTGCAGCCGGCGCCGCAGGGGGTGACCATCAAATGCCGGGTGACACGGGACAAGAAGGGCATGGACAGGGGGCTTTACCCCACCTACTACCTCCACTTGGACAATGACAAGAAGGTGATTTGGGGTGGGGCCATGGAGATTCCTGGGGCTCGGCTCATCCCAGGGAGCACCCTCA
The DNA here is from genome assembly GCA_013399915.1 of Illadopsis cleaveri. Classification (NCBI taxonomy): domain Eukaryota; kingdom Metazoa; phylum Chordata; class Aves; order Passeriformes; family Timaliidae; genus Illadopsis; species Illadopsis cleaveri. The sequence goes on from VXBB01002198.1 coordinate 365,631, forward strand.
GGGTTTGGGGAGGATGCTCACCTGCATCTCCCTGTGCTGGTGCCTCCTGAATGAGGCTGCTCCCTTCTCCTGCAATTCCTCCAGGAAATGCCCCTGGGATGATGAGCAAACAGTGGCTAGAGAGCTGTGCTAAAGCTGGGCTGGTCTCAGCCCCTCCTGCCCTGTAATGCAGACAGTATCTTGGAGATCATCTTCATGACTTGCTCGAGGTCATGGCAGTGACTTGTTGGGGGAAAGCAGCTGGGGACAGCAGTGGCAATGGCAGTGACAATGTCCCATTCCCACATGGTCCCACTGCACTACCAGGTGTTCCTCCTTGCTGGGAGGAAACGTAAGAAGAGCAAAACCTCCAACTACCTCATCTCCATCGACCCCACAGACCTGTCACGGGGTGGAGACAACTTCATCGGGAAGCTGAGGTAGGAGCAGAGGTGGCACCCCAGTTTGGTGGCACCCCATTTCTGCAGCACCCTCTTCCCACCCCGTGGCTTACAGGCTGTCCCAAGCTATGGCTGAGGCAGACAGGAGGCTAAATTCAGCATTTCCCACTGCCGTGTCTGACCTGAGGAGTGGTGGGGGGCTGAGAGGGGAAAACAAGCTTGGCCGGTTCCTCGCAGCAGACAGGTCATGGCTAGAAAAGGCGCCTGGCAAGTCCCAGCCTGCACTGCCAGCAGCCACACAGCAATGCTGGGGTCCCCGTGGTGGCAGCACCCTATCAGCCCCCAATTTAGGGACTCCTAGAACCCGAGAAAATCGCTGGAGAGCGGGAAGGTCAGCAGTGGTGGGGTGCAGCACCAGGGGTTTGCAGCCAGACCAAAACCAAGGCTGTGCCTGGAGAGGGGTCACGGAGAGGGTGGAGGGGACTCAGTGACATCAGCCACGACCATCTCCCACCCTTGGCTGCAGATCCAACCTGATGGGGACGAGGTTCACCGTGTTCGACAACGGCGCGAACCCCGACAGGGCCAACGCTGACTGGTCCAACGTGCGGCAGGAGCTCTCGGCCGTGGTCTATGTAAGAGCAGCCACACAGGGAGCCCCTTCCCGGCTCCCACCCCTCCACTGGGGCTTGCAGAGATGTGGGATGGGCTGGAGCCACCCCTGAGCCCTCGTTCAGTCCCCATGAGAGGCTGTAACCTGCAGTGGTTGCTGGTTTTACAGACAGGGTTTCTCTTGCAGGAGACCAATGTTTTAGGGTTCAAAGGCCCCCGGAAGATGACTGTCATCATCCCTGGGATGAATGCCGACGGTGAGAGGGTGCCCATCCGGCCCCGGAATGTAAGTTAGGGGCCAGACTGAGAGAAACTCCTTGGGAGCTGAGTATGCTGGGCACCACCTTGGATTTTACCCATCGTGGGGCATGGAGAGGCTTTCAGGTGTCCCTGAAATTCAGGGTGTCTCTGGGAGATGGGAGATCTGGTGTCTGGTTTTTTCGCCATGAGAGATCCCATTTCCAGCTGGGTACTGCTACAGAGCATCCCCCAGGCAAGCCACAGGAGGTGGCAGGTCTCTGGAGGGGTCACCCCAACTCTGCTCCACTCCCTCTTTGCCCCTCCCCAGGATAATGATGGCCTCCTGATGCGATGGCAGAACAGGAACATGGACAACGTGATCGAGCTGCACAACAAAGCCCCAGTGTGGAACGACGAGACCCAATCCTATGTCCTCAACTTCCACGGCCGGGTCACCCACGCCTCCGTCAAAAATTTCCAGATTGTGCACAGCAGTGACAGTAAGCTGGGACAGGGGATAGGGTGGGGGAGCACTGCCCCATAAGCTGGCCCCAGCACCCACTGTTTTTGATGAGGTTTAGTTTTTTCATGCTCTAGGGTCCTGCCTGCCTTTGCTGCAGCTGAGATGAAGCCAGGCAGGCACCCTGCAGGAGCTGCCCTTGGGCCCTGGTGCTGGCAGGGGCAGTGTGTGGGGCTCCTGTTGCCAGGCAGATGTAGGGCAAGGACAGATCCTGCGGAGTGCTGAACCCCCATCACACTACAGCCACCCACTCAGCCCAGAGCATTGTCCCCAGCACACACTCCACACCACTGGCACCCTGGGGTGCACTGTGCCTCGGGGACAGTCCCTCAGGGATGGCAGCAGCTCTATCTGGATGTGGCTGCTCGTCACCTGTCCGGTGCAGTCAGAAGCCCTTGGCCTCCGGGGTGTTGGGTTACGGGACAGAAAAAGCCTCTTGAGGGCCCCTGGTTATTTTTACAGATTTCCTGTCACCCGCCCTCCAGCAGCAGCGATCCCATGGTCTGGGTGGGGTGGAGTGAGTGGGGTCCCTGTCCCTTGGGGGGCTGTGGCACCCAGGGAGCGGGGTGCTGGAGGGACCAGGCGGTGCCACAGTCCGTGCAATGGGAAAATGCTGCTTTTTGGTGATGTGTGCTGCAGTACCACGCAGCCAGCACGGGAGTCACAGGCCGAGTTTGGGTGGGGGGTGCGTGGGCAGCTAGTTTTGGACGCTGCTGCATGGACTTGCTGGGGAAAGGCCGGCTGGGAGCGCAATTGACACCCCGGTGTCTCACCCTCTCTCCTGCAGCCGACTACATCGTGATGCAGTTTGGGCGTGTGGCGGACGATGCCTTCACCATGGACTACAACTACCCCCTGTGCGCCGTGCAGGCCTTCGCCATCGCCCTCTCCAGCTTCGATGGGAAGCTGGCCTGCGAGTAACACCTGCACCGGGGCTGCCGGGGCCACCGGGGCTGCCTCCCAGTGCCCGGAGGATGCTCCTGCATCCCTGTCCTGTTTCTTCCCTGCATTTCCACCTTCTTGCAGTCACGATTGTTCCTGGGGTGGTTCAAGGCACTTTGTGCTCGCTGAATGCTGTGGGATGCTCACCCAGCTGCAGCCACTCCCTCCAGGCAAATTCGGGGCATATCGTTGGGCTAGGGTGATGGCAGAGCCAGGCTGGAGGTATATTCATATTCAGCAGATGAGGCTGACTGCAATCCCTGTCTCATCCCTTTGGATTCAGATCCTGGAAACTCATACCCCCAGCTTTCTGTTTTGTTTTGGGGTTTTTTTGGATTGGGGGGCTTTTTTTTGGGTTTTTTTGGTTGGTTTTGTTATCTTTATGCTCAGTCTCCCAGTGAGAAGGGGGTAGGGTAGTCTCCTCACTTTGTGTTTCCTCATCCCTTCCCACATGCAGGTGGGCTCTGCCAAGCTCTCAGCTAAAGACCCCCATCCCAGCTCATTGCCCACCACGCACAAAGCCCCTCTCTTGCCTCATTTTTTCCTGCTGTGAGTGGATGGCTGGTGCCCATGGTGTGTTTGTGTCCACTGGGTCTCACCTCACTGCCCAGAAAATGCTGGGGATTGGGTCCCTAAGAAGCAGCCTGGCACCGCCAGCGCACAGGCACATGTCCAGGGGTGACAGTGCCAGCAGAGGAGGGCTGGCAGGCACGTGAGGCAGAGCTTGCATTGCTGGCAGGTGGCCCAGCTGGGTCAATGCTGCCAGGAGAGACCTGGAAGAGAAAACTCAGGGTGCACCAGGAAGCAGTGGAGTGACTCATGAGGTGTGGTGCGGTGCTGAGTCACGCTCAGCACCCCGACGGGCCCTGCTGAGCTCCCCGTGCCCTCCACTCTCGCTGCCCCTTTACTCTGTGAGCCCCCTCCAGACCTGACTGCCCCAGGTGTCCCCACAGCTGCCTCACTGGTGCTCTCTGTTCATGAGAGGTGGTGGATAGAAGGTGCCATCCCATCTCAGGCTGGTGGGGAGCTACAGGGAGTCATTAGGATGGGGAGATGCTGAAGAGAGGCAGCTCACTGGGAGCAGGACAGCTCATGCCCACAGTTTCACCAGTTATGGCGTGAGGATTTGGCTGCACAACAACCCCAAATCTGATTAGTTCAGTGGTGAGAAAAACGGGGACATGCCAAGGAGCCCAGAATCACAGAAACAGCTCTGGTGCTGTTTCTCTCACTTGCTCAGCTCCAGCTCTGACTCCAGAACCACGTAAGATTCCCCTCCCAGGACACAAAGGGGTTGTTCCCCCATTCTGGGGATGATATAGGCCCCCAAGTTAATGCAGCTGAAAGGCAGCTGCAGCAGGAAGGCTGAGGAGCAGATAGATGAGATGGATGTTGTTGTGCAAGAGGGATGCTCATCCTCTCTGGGCAGTGTCGCAACATCACCATGGCCTGGCCTGTCTGTATGGAGGTGAGGACAGATGACAGTGACAGGGGGACCACGAGCCATTGCTGGACCACTGGTGAACATCTGCCCCAGTGGCTTTGCAGATGGGAGTGGAGATTTTCCCCAGCTGTGTGAATCTGGGCTTCATGGTTCATGGGCAGATGCTCATGGTGGGGCAGGCAGAGGTGGACAGCTTGGGGACAAGCCAGCCCACGTGGGACATCATCCATTACCCACGCAGCAATCTCAGAGAACATCTTGTGAGCTAAAGGGAGAACAAGCCACAGCAGTTTGGGGCCAGCATCTCTAGTGAAGTATGGCCAGCAAATGTGGGGAAAGCAAGAGCTTTCTGCCCAAATCCAGCCACAGACCCTACATCTGTTTGAAATTGGGACAAGCTCAGCTAACGGTTGAGCTAATTCTTGTCCCCATTTCCTCCAGTGCCAGGAGAAAAGAAGCAGCAGGGTGAGAGAGAGGGGTTTGGGCTCCCCAGGTTCTGTCTGCTGTTGTCCCAGCTGCTCCCCAGGTTGATTCTCCCTCCCCTCACCCAAAACGTTTCCCTTTTCCATTTGCCTATTGTTGCTTGCAAACTCTTCAGGTTTCCTGGCCTGTCGCTCATGGCAGAGCAAAATCCCTGCCACGGGTGTCCCATGCAGTGTCACCCAATCCCAGAGCAGCCACTGCATCAGCCGCCCACCCCAAATCCCTTTTTACAAACCCGCTAACGCAAACCAACTGTGGCAGAAGAAACAAATGAAAACAATTTAATAGGGCGATGGATATTCGGGCCCTTTGTTTGCGCTGGCTGTTAACACCAGAGGAGATGAGGGATGGAAGCAGTTGAAATGTGTATCTACTTTGGCCGGCGGAAAGTGTGACGGATGCGCCGGCAGACCAATGGCTGGGGATGCTGGGGTGTGCGTGGGTGTGAAAGGAATGCTCGCTGCAAGAAAAGATTAAAAAAAAAAAAAAAGAAGAAGAAGAAAGAGCCTTATCAATGGTGTTTGAGTCCAAAGTGTGTGTGTTCCTTGGAGAAAGGGTTTCCTCAATCCCCAGGGATGATGTTTTCCCTGCAGTGTGTGAGACTTTGAGGTTTCTGAAGCTTCGTTTTAGCGGCGCTGGCATTGGGTTGGTGTTGCAGGCATGGATTTAACCCCACAAAGTGCTCGTGCAGGGGCACAAGTATGGCCAGAGGCAACTGTTGTCAGCTCCCCAAGGGAACCTCCTGGGAAAAGCATTTTATTTTTGCAGAGATGCTTATAAGGCAAAGAGGAGGAAAAAAACAAGGCCCCACCTTGCTGCTGAGCAGCGCATCCCAGCCAGGACCAGTGTCACTGCAGTGCTGGCGGCTCTCTGTGGTTCATCCTCATCCCATGCTAATGAGTGGAAAGATGCTGGTCCAGAGCTGAGCAGGAAGGTGGATGTGGGGGCTCTTCTCCAGCTGCTGGCTTCTCCCTCTTCTGCAGACCCCTGGGGTTTGGGGGGCTCTGTGCACCCAGTTGTGAGCCCTGCTCTCTTGGGGGGGCTGACAGATATCTCCATGGGGTCCAGGAGGCAAATGCCCCACTGGGGAGGCAGCCTGAGGAGGGAAGGACTGGTACATCCTGGGGGGTGTGGGAGGGGAGACCAGCACTGGGAAACTCCTTCTCCAGCAATGGAAGGGCTGGAGCTGTTTGGTCCCCAGCAAGCTGCCCTGGCCCCAGCCCTGGGGGTCTCACTCCAGCTTTGAAGTGGTGATACTTTAATTAATTAAAGCAGCGATTGTGACGAGGTGTTCTTCTCTTCCCTCCCCTTGTATTTATTTTGGTAACATTTTTTAGAGGGAAAGGCAGACTCATTGCTGGTTAGCTCAGCTGTGGCTTTGCAGGATGGGCTCCTTCTCCATGCAGCAAGCGACAGGCGGCAATGGGAAAGCCAATATTTTTCAACTGCTTTTTAAAAGGAGTCATTTTTTAATTAGTGAATCCATTCTGGGGAAGTGTTGGAGTTTTACAATGTTGTAGCTGTTCTTGGTGTCTTGCCTAGACTTGGATGTTCTGGCCATAAGAAAATATTATTTATGGCGTTGCAGCTTGCAGCTCTTTTATATTATAATTTGAGAAAGGAAGTTGCTGTTTCCACCAGTGGACAAAAAAATAGCAGAAACAAGGACTACGGACTTCTGAAGGAGGAAAATAAATAAAAATTAAGAGGCAGAATGGAAACAAACCGCTGAGCCAGCCTTGAATCTTCGCGCTCCTGAACAAGCTCATCCCAGCATCGCTATCAGTTGTGCTAGATGCTGTAGCCAGACCCCTGTGCAAATGGCAAGGCCAGAGCAGCAGTGACCCTTCAGCACTCCCCTGCTCAGTGTTACGTGTTCCTAAAGATTTGGGATCAGGCTTTTTATTCATGGGCTAATGCACACTTGTTTGCTCATGCCTTACTCAGCCTAAACTCCTATTGAACTCAATTAAGGCTGTCATCTCCAGGAGCGCTCAATGTCATTTTTGCCCAAGTAAGGGATGAGTAACGAGGCTCTGAACAGCCCTTGGAGAATAGCAGCCATTTTGTTGCAGTTTTTGGTCCAGATTTCTTACAAGTTAGCAGCAGGCCAAGGGTGGAAGAATGTGATATGGCTTTATGAATCACAGACAATTGCTGAATGCGCTGGATGCTTCAGAGCCTGTCACTTCACGGACTGAAGCATTGGCTGTCTTGTCCCAAAACGCTTGAATACAACCAAGCTCATGATGAAAATTAGAAAAATATGTTTCTAGAAGGAATGGGATGCAAAGAACATCCCTTCTGCAATCAGGGCGCCGGGAGAATTCCTCACCCCTGATTTATCTCTGGGGGTTTTGGGTACTGTGGCACAGGCCTGCAGTGTGTGCTGGCCCAGTGGCCAGAGGGACTGGGGGTTTTGCCCCTTTTAGGGCTGCAGTTCCTGATGGTCAGGCTGGGTCATGGCCAGGGACTTGTATGTGATCTGCTTGCTGTGGCTTAGCACATTACCACCCATCAGCTCACTCAGAGGAAGTGACCATGGCCTGGATCTTGGCTGAATTCCCTTGAGAAATCCCAACAGCATAGGCTGAAATCCCCATCCTGGGCACCATGGAGTGGGTGTCTGGGACAAACGGGGAATCTGCAGATTGGTGGGACTCAGGGGACTGAGTGTGTGAGGATGAGGAGAGGGATGAAGCTGTTTGGAGGGGGATGAAGACGTCAGGATGGGAAGGAAGAGGAGGATGAAGATGTGTGGCAGGGCATTACAGTGTGCAGAGGACAATGAAAATGTGCGGAAGGGGATGGAGGTGTGCACAGGGGCGCCGATGAGTGAACAGGGACGGGAATGAAGAGCAGGATGAAGGTGAGCCCAGAGGGTGATGAAGATGTGCAGAAGGGGATGAAGGCGTGCACGGGTGATCCTGGCTGGCTGCAGACGGGACAGGACAAGATGGGACAGCAGCACCTTCATGCCCTGGCCCAAGGCCGCATCCCACGGCCGCAACCCGGGAATGCCGGAGGGAGAAGGAGAAAGAGGAGGAAGGTGAGGAAGGCTCATAGAGGGCGCTCCCATAGCCCGGCCCGGGCCAAGCCAAACTCCAGGGCTGCCCTTTCCCCCCAAAAAACCCCTCCCTCTCTAAGGGAAGTCCCGCGTCCCCGCTGCCCCGACGGGGAGGTCGGGAGGGTCGGGCGGGAGGAAGGGCCGGGAAAAGGAGGAGGAGGAGGAGGNCCCTTCCCCCGGGCTTCCCCCCGATGGGGTGTGTGTTTGGGGGGACACAGCCGGGCTGTTTTCACTCTCCCCCGTCGGGTCCCCGCGCTCTCGCCCCGTTGGGGCTGCGCTGCCCCCGCACCGGCCCCCGCCGAGTCCCCCCGCGGCGCATCCCCGGGGCGACAAAGGGGCCTTGTGCCCGCACGTCGGGAGCGTTCGGGGCGGGCGCCGGACGTTACGGGCAGGGATTGCCCGCCCCGGCCGAAGCCCCCCGGGGAAGCGGCGTGGGAGGGTCTCGGGTGAGGTGCGGGGTCACCCGCGTGTCACGCTACATGTGTGTCACACGCATGTAGGGGATGACCATGCACTGACTGTATGCTAAACACTTTGTGCCTCGTCATAGAGGTGCTTTGCTAACAAGGCGGCAATTAGATGTATAATTTTCAGCAGTGTGTCATCTTTGTTATTATTATTATTATTATTATTTTATTTTTACACCCTCCTTGGGTTTGGTGTTGTTTTTTTCCCCTTAACCCCCGTGGAAGGAAAAATACGGCCAAGCCCTCGCAGAGCCACCCACCTCCAGCCCCCGGAACCACTCAGGCCTTATACAACACATTTGGCTTCTACTGACTGAGAAAAAGCCCAGTTTGGGGAGAAACCAGCTGGAAATTATACCACTGGCCCTGCTGGTGTGGCGGGCACCCTGCAGCTGCTCACTGCTGTTGGGTGGTTGGCACGGGGTGGCAGGGGGAAAGGTGAAGGCAGAGGTTTTGGGGGGTTTTGGTGCTTTGCAGGGAGCCGGGGACAAGCCGGGCTGGGCGATGGTCCCATCAGGGAAGCGATAATCTCCTGTGTCAGGCACGCCGGGGTATTTTGGGCTCCGGCATCCTCTCTCCCCTCCTATCGCTTTACCCCGCGCGGGTACGTGCGTGTCGTGAGTCAGGGCATTGGCAGTGCCCGGCCACCCTGGGGGGCCCTGCCAGCCAACCTGCCAACCTCCCCCCGGTGTTGGGGCGCTCGTGATGCTGAGGGGAGAATTGGGGTTTGCCAGGCTGATGCAGCCCCCATGTACCCACTGGTGCTGGGGCCTCTGTGGCCTCACAGCTCACACCCCTTGGGTGCTCATTTCCCCCAAGAATGGGAGGAAGAGGGTCCCCAAAGCGGGCAAGGGGTGAGGGCTTGCCAAGGTTACTCAGTGGTGAAGCCAGGAGAGAAACGGGTAGAGGGGCTGGGACCCTGGTGACAGGGCAGGTGATGGCCACTGTGGCAGTCCTCCAGCACTTCCCCACCAGAGAGGACAAGCATGACTGTCCCATGGGGAGCAGGCACTGGATTTGGCCCTGTTTGGGTGTCAGAGGGTCAGCATTCCCATGGGAAGAGGCTGCAGATGCTGTCGGGGTGAGCAGCCTCCTCCTCACAGCTGGGTGACAGAGGGGGACATGCCATCCCCAGGGACCGTGAGTACCCAGCTACCTCCCCACCATGGGCATGTGGCTGGCACTACCCTGGCTTTTCTGACAGGAATAACCCTTCGAAAGCAACGGGTCCAGCCACCTTCTGTAAATGGCACCCAGGTATTTCAAGGAGCCTCATCCTGCCCGAGGTGACTGCAACACTGGGGTGCAGGTCAGGGTAGGGGGATATTTCAACCGGCGCATTTTGAACAGCATAACCCTCCAGCAATTGTCCCACCTCTAAAAACCCTTTCCTGCAAAGCAGAATCCTCCAGCTCCATCAGTAAAAGGGACTTGCATCCATTTGCCATGACATGCGGCGGCTGTTTATCACGATATCAGAAACAGCATCTCCCTTTAATCGCCGTTTGATCCCCATCTTGCCACCACCAAGTGGCTTGGGAGGCGAGTCCCGGTGGCCCTGGCGCTGTGCCGGAGGAAGAAGCCTTTTCCCAGTGGTGCGTGAGCGGGTCATGGCACTGAGGAGGTGGGGGTGGCAGCAGTAATCAGCTATAATTAATGTATTAAAAAGCAAGTAACCGCGCAGCTCCCATCAAACACACAGAGGGCACGAGGCTGGTGGCAGGTGAGCTCCGTGGTGAGGCCGGGTGCGGGCACGTAGCTGCCAGAAAAGGCATAAATGGGCAATTTTGGGCTGGTGGTGGGGGGGGGAAATGTGTTTTCCTGTGTTAGTACTTCTTCTGTCTGTGGGAGTGGAAAATGGAGGGGAGAAGGGGCAGCAAAGCCCTAACCAGGGGTGTTGCTGGGATTTGTGTGACAAGAGCCATCCTGAGGCTCTTCGTGAGGCTGGAATCTCTCCATCCATCACTGAACTGGACGGATGCTTTCCAAAAAATGTCCCATCTCTAGGAGCTTCCCTCTTGATGGCTCTGGCAAGGGGCTGGCGGGACAGCCGCAGTGTTTACATTGCCTTGAGCGCCGTTGGTGGATGGGATATGAGCAGCTACCCTTGATTTTGGGAGCTTCCACCCACTGGGGATTTGCCGAGCAGCCAGGCCATGCCCTGACCTCCTCAGCTGTTTGTCCAAGGTTTTATTTGGGGTGGGGGCCGGGCCAGGCCGGGAGCCGCGGTGGCCGAGCCCAGGCACCTGCGTATTGTGGTTGGGGCAGACACCTGAAGCGCATGGGCGTTCGCTATTGCCACCATCACGTGGCGACTTATGAAATGTTTTTTTGGAGGGCGGGAGGGAAGGTAATGATGGGGTGAGCCGGCGGGGCCATGCCCCGCACCAGCCTGCAGCGGGCACGCGGCAGGAGCGGCCCCCCCGCGCGATAACGCACGTCCGGATCCTGCTGCGGGTCTGGGCATGCTGCTGCTGCTGCAGCTCCCGCTGCTTCAGTTTTCCCCGCCTGTGAAATGGGAGCGAGGGGCCCCGGGAAAACCTCCTCGTGGTGCCGGTCAGCCGCTCGCCTGGCCGTGCCGGTGGGAACAGGGGGTCATGCGGTGCTGGTGCCATTTTGGGCTCCCCGTGCAGCTCGTGGCAGGGTGTGCTGATGAGCACATGTGGCCGAGCCCTTTGGAGGTGACAGGCCGTGAACCCCATGGTCTCATTCTTGGGGTTGGCAGATGGTGGCCTTGTGACAGTGTTCACATAGAGCTCTACACTGGTGTAGCTGTACCTGTGGGCGAAGGATTTAGGGAAGGATTTAACCACACGAGGCACGTCCCATCCTGGTAGCACAAATCCCGATAGAACTCATTTCCCCCGTCCTGTCCCAAACAGATATGATGCTCCAATGCCCCCAGCATCCCCCATTATGCTGGCTTGAGACAACAGCAGCACCGAAACCCAGCGTGCCCACCGCTCCCAGCAGGGCACTGGGTGTGTCACAGGCTGTGCTGGGTCTCTGCTCTATAAAGCCGACCCAGAGCTCACCCTCGGGCAGTCTCCTGCGAGCCAGAGGCACTGAGGTGACTGCGGGGCTGCGCTGCTCCCGGGAAGCGCTGGCTGGCGGGTGGCAGGCGAGGTGTGAGTGATGGAGGAGGCTGCTCGATCCCCTTCCCCCTTTGCTGCCGGGGGATCGGGACGGACCCGGAGCGTGTGCTGGCAGAGCTCCCCGGGCTGCGGGGGGTGGCCGGGGAGGGGACAGCAGGGCTGCAGCTAATTTTAGGAGGTGGGCAGAGCCTCATGGGAAGCAGCCGGCTGGAGGGAGGTGTCGCACTCGCACCGCGGTGCCCACGAGCATCGAGAGTGAGCACTGGGTGACCCTGGCTCTGAAGATGCTGCCGTGGGCTGGCAAGGAGGGCCCTGCGCTGGCAGCCCAGTTTTGTGCTCTGAGGAAGAGCCGTGCCCCCGCGGATGCCCCGGCTGTCCGGGGAAACAAACCGGGGCAAAGCCCCGCATTCCCGGTCCGCATTATCCCGGAGGCGGGTGAGCCCCGCGCTGCTCCGTGCCTCAGTTTCGCCGTGACCGTCTCGCCAGCGCTCCCCCGGCGGAGTGCGGTGGAGGCAGGAAGGCTGGCCGGGCTCGGGGATCCTCGCCTGTGAGCGCCAAGCCTTATTATTTCCCCACAACTGTCTCCTCCTCGCTCCTCGTAAAATTAGATCCAGCTGTTCACAATAGCCACTAACTTCTCTCCGGAAGATGTTCAAAGTTTACAGACGCGGAGCGGCGCGGGTGCGTGGAGGATGGGCTGCCGTTCCCATGCCAGCTCCTCGCCGCCCGCCCTTCCCCCAGAGGCAGCCAGCTCCTGCCTCCCCCCCGCCGGCTTAGGCAATTCGGGTTTAGGAAGAAGCACACCCGCACGCAGGCATGCGAGCTCCCGACCCAACCGAGCGTCGGGTTTTTATTAGCAGGAAGATCTGGGTGCTTCACAGTCCGGGAGAGAAGGTCTGGTCCAAGACCCTGCTTTTCCCTGCCCAGCTTTGTGCCCGCGCGCTTGGCAGATGAGTTGGGCAGGGCTCTGCTTTTCGTGCTTGCCAGCACCTGTGCCCAGCTGTGGCAGGAGTTTGGGCTCCAGCTCTTGCATGGGATGGCTGCTGTGTCCCCTGGCAGCCTTGCCTGGGTGGCACTGCAGAGCTGTCAGGGTCCAGCTGCGGTGTTTGGACATCAGTGTGCTGGGCAGGGGTCTAACACACTGTGCTGGGCTCTCTGGCGCTCTTGGGCCATGCTCCTCTCTGGAGCTCCTTCTTGTACCAAAAATACTGCCTTCATGTATTTTTAGCAGTTTTCCTCCCCAAGATTCCAGAGCAATTTTTCAATCTGCGGGAGCTGGAGTCGCTGTGCCCGTCTCCAGCTCTCGGCTCGGGCAGTGGCAGGAGATGCTGGGAGAAGGCGATGAGCTGCCATGGGCTCCCAGCACACTCCTGGCATGCACAAGGATTTACTCGCTGGGACTGTCTGGGCTGGTGGCAGTAAAATGGTGCTAAATCAAAATATCCCTTTCTGGGAATAAGTCACTGATGGGGTTTGTGCAGGGCAGCCTGTACCTGCTATCGCAGCTCCTGCAGGACCTCAGCTGGGCACTGCTTCAAGCTTCTGAGCTTGTTGCAGGAGGGCAGGGAAGTGTGTCCCTCTCACAGGGGTGACAGTGGCCAGGTGACAGTGCTGTGTCACATTCTGTGCCAGACTCTGGCAGCCAGGAACATCTCTGTGTCTTGGCTGGGGTGGTAATGCCTGACAGCCACTCTGCCCAGTGTCTCAGGAGCTGATCCCCCCCAGTCAGCTCTCACACCCCCATCCCACGGGGTTTCTCTGGTTGGGAGCTGTGAGTGTGGCAGTCGGTGCTAACCCTGGGCTCCAGCGGGTGCCACAGCATGGGCAGTGGGTACAGCTGCTGCCTGGGCAGGCTTGGGTTTCACGGAGGCGGAAGCAGCTGGGGGCAGGTGTGAAATTCATTGCAGCCTTCCTCCTCCTCCTCCTCCTCCTTGCCTAGTAGGGTTCCCTGGGAGACCTTTTCCAGGCCCTGCTGCAATGGCATAAAATGGGGTCACCAGCACCTGGAGCTCTTCTGTGGAGACATTTCTCCTCTTAGGAGCAGGACAGAAGGCTGGTGGGGTCCCTGGGATGCCTGGCTGGCCCTAGTGGTAGGACATTGTCCCAGGCAGGCACAGAACAGCCTGACCCAGGCTTCCCTGGTGCTCCCCTGACACCAGAGACTTTTGGCTTCCCCTTGGGACAAGCCGGGATCTCTGAGGACTCGGGACTTGTTGGCCACTCTGAACTCATCTACATAGGATATTGAGGAGGAGACATCCTGGGACGGATATATTTTGGCAAATTCAGCAGTCCCCAGTGGGTGCTCTGTCCAGCACTGGCTGTGCCATGGGCCACCAGCACTGGGGGTGTCACGGGACAGCATGGGGGTGGCCCATCCCCAGCAGGCAACTCCAACCCTGTTGTTTCCATCCAGCTCGTTTCATAACACAGAGAGCAATTAATGGTCTAAAAGCTTTCTATTTATGCGCTGCTGGGTGAAACGCCCCGTCCTGGCTGGGCAGGGCAGCGTAATTGGGCCAGGGAGGCACGCTGGGTTACAGTGTCCGTCTGTCCTCTGCCCTCGGGTCCTGAGCCTGAAGACTCGAGCAAAACCGGCTCAGGTCCTCCAGAAGCCGAAACTCAGCTGTGCCACCCTGCCAGGACTGGGGATGAGGAGTGGATGGAGGGGTTGGTTTGGGTGCCCGTGATTCTGCCGTTAGGAGGGAGCTGTGCCCTGGGTTTGCCTCATCCCCTTCCTCCTCTCTGCCCCAAATCGCTCACATTTTCTCTTTGTTCATCCACAGCCCCCTGGGATGAGAGGTCTGAGCATCCCTCGACTTCGCATGCTGAGCGAAGACCAGCCACATCCCTGCCAGCTGGAGGCTCAGGGCCTTGCTGGGAGCTAGGGGCCTTTTGGCTGTTGGGGTCCAGCTGGAGCTGGGGGGCATGGGGAGCCTGGGGCAGCCCTGGCAGCCCTTCAGACCCTGGTGGGATGCTGCCACGTGGCTTCCTGCGGTTTCCTCACTCCGATTGCTTCCTGAGCCGCCTGCCAAGCCGGAAGGGACAGGAAGTGATAGAGGGGAGGAAATTAGTTGGGCTGTCTCACGGGGAGCTGGCCTGATGCACTGGGGGCTCTGCCACCGTCTGGGTCCCCAGACTGTGCCAGGTGACCCTTCAGGGAGGACGTGGCCAGTCAGGAGGTGCAAACCTGGGTGGGAGAGAGCAGGGTGGCCACCCTTCCCTCCAGGAGCCAGGGAATCCCTCACCGCAGCCTGAGAGCTGTTTGGAAGAGGAGCACAATGTAAACAAACCTCCTTTCACTGCCCTCCTGCCGCGCCGCCTCTTGCTCGGCCGCTGCCACCCACCTGGGTGAGCTCTGGCTGTCCCTGGGACAGCCATGTGCCAGCCAAGATGGTGTTTCCCTGTGGGAAATGGGGCACGGCGTTCCCAAAGGGACCCCAAGCAAGGTGCCAGGGATGTGGGGTTCCTGTGGAGAGCTGCAGGGTTATCCTTGGCAGAGCCAAGAGCATCGTGCTCTGTGCACTACTGTGGACCTGGCAACATCTTCTCTGATGTGTTGTGGTCTTGCTGGTGTCCCCCAGGAGCTCCACAGCTTTAGGGTTTCCTTTGAGCAGCTCTGCAGAGCTGGTGGCTGTGTGACCGTGTGGGCAGCATTCCTCCTGGCTGTGTCACCAGGTGGGGAGAGGCAGGAGCAGGGACACAGCCCCCAGCCAGCACTTCCCTGCCTGAAATGAGGGATGTTAGCCTGCCTACAAATCACTGCCAGGATCAGGGCCCCAGCTGTGCTCTCACACAGCTGAACCCCAATGTGCCAGGACATGCAGGAGCTGGGGTGCCCTAGAGCCGCAGCTTTGAGGTCTCACAGAGCAGTCCCTGGCAGGGGCTGCATGTTCAGCACCAGAGAGGATGGGGACCCATGTTCCCCTCACCTCTAGAGTGTGGGTGCCATCAGTCACAGTGACAGGGAGGGGGTGATAGCAGCCTCATGTTTCCCCACAGGGCTGGCGCAGGCGGCACTGAGCCGGTGCAAGGCTGAGCTGCTCTGTGCTGATCCTGCCCAGGCTTGTCATGAACTTTTATCCTTTTGCCGTGGGGTCTGGGTGCAGGGGGGAGGGAGAAGGGCTGGATTGCCCTGGGCCCCCTGCATGGGGAGGCGGGATGGAGCCAGGATGCAGCTGGACCCCCCTCCCCGTCTTTGCAGGGTTCTTTGCCTCCACAGTATCCCCAGCACCTTTGCTGAGTCTTTTTGTCTCAATGTCCCCTGCCACAGGCTGGGGGAACCCCAGGTAAAAAGGGGTCCTTGGGGCTGCTCTGTCCCACACCTTGTCCCTCTGGATAGTGCCAGCTGGGGACGTGCTTGCTGCAATCCCCCTTGTGAAGCAGGTGCTGGTGACCATCCAGTCCAGGTGGTTTGAGGAGATGCTGTGACATCAGCCACCACCCCTGTCCCAGTTTGGGCGGGACACAAGGGTTTGGGGCAGTGCAAGGGCTGCTGGGACTGTGCCTCATGGTACACCAGATGGAATGATGCTTTTGGGGCTGAGCATGCTGGGGAAGAGGAATATGCTGTCCCTCAGCTTGGCAGCATGGGTCAAGGATGAGGACTGGGTGAGTGGGGGCATTGTGGGGGTGACGAGCACCTTTGCCCATGTCACAATGTCCCTGTGTGCCCAGCCCCAAGTGTTCTCCCCTGTGCCACTCTGCACGTCCCTGACCCGATCCCTATCACAGCTGGTTGTGCTGGATCCAGCAGCACCTTGCTCCTGCCTTTTGACACTCACAGGGTGCCCACGGTGCTTCTGACTTCAGACGCTGCCTCCAAAGTATTTCCTTCCCTCAGCCGCCACAAAACACCCATCTCTCAGTCACCCTTCCCTCTTTGCCTCCCCCTTTGCTTTTGCAGGGTTCAAAGAGGTTTCCTGTAGCTTTGGCAGGGTCCCCAGCCCCAAGCAGGCCTCCCACCAGGGTAGCTGCCTGCAGCCCCGCTGCCTGCTCAAGCCCCAGGTTTCCCTCACATCCCCCACACGTGGTGCTGAGGCTGAGCTCTGGGAGCCGTGGGAACACCGTCCCAATCTCCTGGGCAGCCTTGACCTCGCAGGGAGATAAGGGCTGCCCTGGAGGCATCCTCCCCTGCCTGCTGTGGGCACCACGTCCACTGGGGGACCTCACAAGGGTGCAGCCCCTTCTGTCACCCTGTAAAGCTGTGGGCTGGAGTGGGTACCCCCCACAAATTTAGGGTGTGAGAGGCGAGTGAGCTGGAACTGGGGACACCCTCCTGGTGTGGGTGTCAGTGACCGTCCCTGCTCATGGGTGGTGAGCATCCTCAGAGTAGGCAAGCATGCCCTTGGAATGTGGGGCAGTGGTCCTGGGATCCCAAACCCTACAGAGCTGCCTGTGCTGTAGGAGGGGTGGTCTTCCTGCCCTGGTCCCCGGGGAGCAGCTGCGAGGCAGGAGCCGGTGACATATTTTCTGGCCAGTCCGGTCCCCTTCCCTGCCCTGAGCAGGTCTGGCCACGGTCTCCGCAGGCCGTCCAGCCGTGCCGGTTCCCTAATTGCTGCTGTTGTTGGTGTTTTGTAAGGGCAGGGTGGAGCGGCACTGGCCGTGCCTTGCGTCAGCGCGGTGCATGCACCCTCCCTCCAGGAAATCCAATGTCTTCGCCTGGCCAAAAGCAGGTTCGGTGGAGGAGGAGAAGGAGGAGGAGCTGCTTCCTCGCACCTTGGCCGGGGCCCCAGCATCACCCTCCCTCCTCTCCCAGCTTCCCTGAAAAGGCTGGGCTGGGATTTCCCTGCTGGAGGGGGCTGGGGACCTCCAAGGGAGGGGGACACGTGTGTCACAGGCAGGGTGTGGGGTCAGCTGTCACCCTGCCTGCGCAGGCAGTGCCTGGCATGGTGACCCAGGGCACTGGGCACGCTGCCTGCACTGGTGCAGCCAGCCCCAAGGTTTTGCTCTCAGCCCTGTAGCTTTTCCCTTGGCCCCCAAAACACCCATCAGCTGGGGAGGACAGGGGGTCTAGTGAGTCCCTGTAAAGTCACCCTCCAGCACCAGCTCTTGGGGCTTTCCCCTGTTAGGGTGAGCTGATGGCAGCCCTGTGGTGCTGTGGGGCCCTAGGCTGGCACCAGGCTGCAGAGTCCCTGGGAGGTACCATGACACTGGGGGCTCCTGAGCTGCCGCAGTGCTGAGGGGTCTGGGGCTGCCACGGGGCTGCTCTGGGGTCTGAGACCATTGAGGCCTTTGGGAGTTGAAGGGTCTTGGGCTGCTGCAGAAGNAACAATCCAACCAGGCAGCAAGGCCTCGCAGCGCACTTGAGCCAGCGGGCTCAGCAGTTCCTTTAAAAGGAGATGTCTGTGCCGGAGACCTTTGTACACTCCCAGCCCATCCGGGAAGTGCGGCGGCGCAGGAGACACCTCTCCGCTCCCACCGCCGGCAGCTGCCGCCAAACATGTTATTGCAAAACACTGAAACGCTGCACTGGGAGCTGGGCAAGGGGAGGAGGAAGAGGAGGAGGATTGAAGGCTCCCCAGCATCACCCACCAGCTGGGGAGGGCCCGTGGCC
>VXBB01002198.1:404847-417657 GCA_013399915.1 Illadopsis cleaveri
GTGCTGGCCCTGCTGCTGCTGCTGCTCCAGGCCGTGGCTGCACTGGGCACACTGGCTGGACTGGGTGCAGAGCAGCCCTTCCCCAAGCTCTCCTTCTGCCTGCTGGCTTTCCTCGCCCTCGGCGTCCTCGTCCTCGCCACCGGTCTCTACCTGTTTCACACCATGGAGGTGAAGATGCTGCACGGCACCGAGGACCAGATGTGGATGGCACTGCGGGCCCTGCAGGAGCGTCCCAGTGAAGGCTGAGCTGAGGCTGTGGGTGTCCCACAATGTCCCCTTGGCCCCACCATGTCCCCTTTTTCATCCTTGTTTTTAGCTGACTTCAGGTTTTAGGCGAGCAGCACTGCAGACAATGCAGCAGTGCAGGTTTGACAGCTGCCTCTGGGTGAAATTGAGATTTTTGGGGTAGATTTATTGCATTGACCCCTGTGAGAACCACGATGGAGGCAGGTTTTTATTGGTGTCTTTTTAAATACACTCTTTTGTACACGGAGGGACCCACTGGTCTGGCTGGAAGGCTTGAGACGCTGAGGCTCCCCTTGCCTGGAGTGGCCTCAAAGTTTACACTGGTGGCTGTTCTGGCAACCAGTCCTGACTGATGGAAAATAAATGCAGTATTTTAACCTTTGACACCGGGTCAGGGGGGCTTTATTTGAAGGGAGGGGGCTTGCAGCAGGATTGTGGGGCTGGTACAAACACAGGGAGTGCTGGAGGAGGTGCTGAGGGGAACAGCAGGATGAGGGCTGAGTACAGGGTGATGTTGCCAAGAGAGGAACCTACACCTGAAACCCCCATCCCAACACATCTGGGGCTGCCATGAGCACCGTTTGGCCACAGAGGTTACCTTGTAACAGCCAGGGACTCCAGGGGTGTCTGAGGTCTGTGCAAAGGCCAGTGTGGCATTGCCAAGCAGAAGAAATCCCAAAGGGGCAAGGAGGGCACAGCCACTGCTGTCCCTTGTCCTCGGTGTTAGAGAGCTGGCCCTGAGCACAATTCCCTTAGGAGCTACTGGACAAAAAGGTCTTCCCTGGCCCACGGGGCTCATGGTAGGGTTTTGACCCTGGTTTCCTGCAGCAGCTGGGGACAGCATGGACATGGCATCCAAAAGCAGTGGTGCAGAGGGACTGGATCAGACCAGTACTGTCTGTACAGCCAGATGTCCCTTGAGATGGACAGTCCAGGCTGGGATGGATGCCCCAGGGTGGCTTTGAGGAACCATTCCTGAAGGTGCCCCTGCATATATGGCATCTGCCCTGTGCCAGTCCCCACCTTGCTGCTGGGAGCCACCACAGCCCCCTGTGGCAGTTCCCTGCGAGTCTTGTTTTCCAGCAAGCACAAGGCAAAGGCAATCCAGCCACGCACAGAAATGCCCTCTCAGCACCTCAAAGCTGAGTGCTTCTTGATGTCTCCTCACGTGGGCATCCACCAGTGGGTCTGGCCCCTCCGTGACAGACTTTGGCAAGCAGGGAGCTGGATTTGCTGCGGCAGCTGCGGGCAGCTGGGGCATCGCCACCCCCAGAGGTAGCTCAGAGTGATGCTCAGCCCAAGACTCACACACACACACACTCTGCTTGTGCCCCGGGGAGGATCCAGTGGCTCTGGGGGCTGTGCAGATCAAGCTCGCAGCTCACTGAGCCGCTTCTCCTCCTGCAGTTGGATGAGGACGTTCCGCTTATTCACCACTTCCACCAGCTGCTTCAGGATCTCCTGCTCAGCCTTCTCATCCTCAGGTGTCTTCAGGGTATCTGTGGGTGCAGGGAGCCAGAGTAGAGCTGGGAAGGCCACAAGCCCTGTCCTGCTCCCTGCACCATGCAAAGGGATCCTCTCCCTGGCATGTGCTGGCACTCACCCTCCTTGTTCATGTAACTCCGGAGCTTCTTGTCAAGCTGACACTGCTGCTCCTCCAGCTTCAGTTCCTGCACCCTGTGGGGAGGAAAAGGGTGTGGTGGGTACTGGGTTCACAGGGGATTTGGGTGAGCTTAACCCCCCACACCAACCAGGGAGCGTCCCTCAAGCCTTACGCGATCATGAGGTCTGATTCCTCGGTCATCAGATTGTTCTTCTTCTGGACCAGGTACAGCAGCTGGTTTGTCCACTGTGTCTGCTGGTCAGCTGGGCTCTCTGCAGGACAGGGGAATGGTGAGTGGGGTGCAGAGCCCCACTGCAGGGTAATGGTGCCCCATCCACCCTGGCCTTACCATTCTCCTCCCGGAGTAACTTCTCCAGCTTGATGCCCTGCTGCTCCAGCTCCCGGAATGTCACCTCGATCTCCTCCAGCCGTCTCTGGATGGCCTGTAAGAGAAGGGCAGCACTCACTTGCAGGCCAGAACCTGCCAGCATGTGGCCACCAGCAGCAGAACAGAGGGGACAGGGTACAGTGCCACGCCGGGACCTGGCTCTCCCCTGTGGGGTTACCTGGGCTCTGCAGAACCTCTTCATCTGGGACTCCCTGGCCCGGCGGGCCAATGTGCGCTTCCAGGTGGGGTATTTCTCCTCTTCCCTGGGCTCTGGGTACTGTAAAAGGACAGAGGCAGCGGCAGGGGATCAGTCCCTGCACCAGGCACCTCCTGCCTTGGCAGCCAGAGCTGAGCCAAACCTCATGCCACTGTGAGAGGAGCAAGAACCCCAGTCACCACGTGTGCTGGTGGTGCTACCATCACTTGGGGAAAATCCTCACCAACTCTTTCATGATGCCAAGGCCTGTGCCTTCCTCCTCCTCTTTCTCCTCCTCCTCCTCTTCCTCTTCCTCCTCCTCCTCGCTGTCACTCTCCTCCAAATCTGCCCAAGAAAAGAGCTGTTTCAGGCTGGTTCCTCATGAGCAAGATGTGGGATACAACAGGGTCCTGGAGGAACTGAGAGCTCTGCTTATATGGAGACTCCAGTTTGTACCATCTACCTTTCTCAATGTCAGTTTTCTCCTCCTCCTCCTTCCAGGCGCCTTGTCCCTGCCTCAGGGCAGGGAGGACCTCAGGTGCTTCTTGGAGCCTCAGACGAGCTGGCTTCAGTGGAGGCTCGGGCTCTGCTTCACTGGTGAGGTTCAGTGTGGACAGATTGAGCTTCTCCAGTGGTGTAAGGACGATCTTCCTCCTGCCCCCACTCTCCTCACCCTCCTCTGTTGTCCCTTTGGGCTCCACTCTGGGAACCTCCTCTTCCCTCACATCCCCCCTAGGCTGTGCCAGCAGCTCCTGCTCCTCCGTGTCACCAGCATCTGCAGTGTCCTCAACTTCCCCAGGCTCTTCCCCTGCCTGTGGGGCTGCTGGAGTGGGCTGAACTGGACTGGGTGTCCACTCCATGGGGGACACAAGTGAGCTTCCAGCATCTGAGGGTGGGTGGGCAGCAGCATCAGCATCCTATGGCAGAGCCAGAGCAGGGGGGTGATGCAGCACAGAGCCACACCCAACCATCCCCCCCCACATTTTGCCTTCCCTCCATCATCTACAGGGATTTAGGGTGATTTACCCCATCAAGCAGCGCTGAAGCCTCATCCCGGGGCAGCTCCATGCTGGGTGGATTGGGGTAGTGCAGCGAGCAGTAAAAATTACCTGGGTGGAGAGGAGAGGAGGGGGGCGAACTCATGTGACAACCTGCAAGGTGGAGAAGCCGTGGCCCAAGCATTCCCTGTCCCCAAAAGCCTCCTCACCATCCTCCTCGTCGAAGGCGTAGTCGCCCAGGCGCAGGGTGGCCCCGCAGCGCCGGCACTGGAAGCAGCCGCGGTGGAAGAAGCGTCCCTCGGCGCTGGCTCGCTCCACGATGTAGACACGGCGGCCGCAGAAGTAGCAGGCGTCACTGTTCTCCCCTGTCCTCTCCCTCGGTGGCTGCAGGGGGACAGGACAGGCGGGGGTGGCACCGGGGGCCTGGCACCCACCCTGCCCCGTGGCTGTGCCCGCAGCCATGGGGGCACGGGGCAGGGCTTTGCCCCTCTCGCAGCGCTGGGTTTGGGTGCTCAGGATGGGTGAGGGAGTGGCAAGCCTTGGCTCCGGAAAACCAGTTGAGTCAGGAAACAGGCAGGGAGGAGCTGGGAACATGTGGGCGTTCTCTTGTGCAGCCCTGGTCCCAGCCCTTGGCTTGGCCCTCTCAGCCACTGGTGCCCTCCTGGTGCCCACCTGCCCTGAGCAGGACTGTCCATTCCAAGGTGACACAAGGACCAACCTGCCCTGGGTCCATCACGATGGTTTGCGGCGGCTCGTGGGCACTGTCCGGAGGGTCTCCATCCAGCCCCGTGTCCAGCTACAAGTGACCCAAGGGGAGGGTCAGCCCCCCACTCTCCCCCCAGGACAGCTGCACCCCAGCAGAGCCCACCTTGGGGCACCTGGGGCAGACCCACCTCAGCGTCCCTGCGGCTTTTCTTGACCTCAGTGTCCTTCTGGGCAGTGTCCTGCAAATCCAAAGGGGGTGGTTAGGGTGGGGAGTGGGACAGGGTTTGGTGTGTCATGAGGGTGTGTGTGGGGGTCCCTCACCTGGGCACGTTTGTGTGCCAGGTTCCGGCTCTTCTGCAGCTTGCTGAGGAAGAGGATGGCCCCTCGCGTGCCACGGGGAGACGCTGCTGACCTCTCGCTGACCTCCACCTCTGCACAGAACATGGCCATTTTGGTGGGACCCACCCAACAAAGAGGAGAGCACCCAGCCAGCCCCAGTGTGCCTTAGGATGGGACAAATCCCCCCAAAATCTCACACCTGGAGAGGTCCTGAAAACTTGATAGAAGTGGCTGAGGTAGGTGATGAGGTCCAGGTGATCTGGCCCTGTCATGGTGGCCATCTCAGCACTGGAGAGGACAGGCTGGATGCCCAGCTCCTGCTCTGCTATGTCCAGCATAATCTGGTGGGTCCGAATGGCATCCTGGGGGTCCACAGAGTCAAAGTCCCTGTGGGGAGACACAGCTGCCATCAGAGTGGGCTCTGCAGGGTGGAGGGTTCCGGGGGCTCCCAGACACTCACACCAGGTCTGGGCGGAAGTGGTGGATGAGGGCGCAGAGGGCCAAGCCACTGGTCCAGGAGGTGCTGAAGTTGGTTACAGCCACGCCAGGGTATCCAGCCGTGCTGGCCTGGCACCAGCTCAGCAGCTCTTCATAGACAGCTCCAGGGGCTGCTGGGGAGGCAGAGACAGGGGACACCCCCCCAGTCCACCTCCTGCCTCAGCATCCGTGCTTTAATAGGGAAGGGATCCCATGGGTGCAACCTGAGACATCCCCTGTCCCTGCGCAACCATCCCCACAAGTCTCAATAAATATGTTAAAGCATCTGTCAATATTTCATGGCTCAGCATCAGTGCAGGCTGCAGGGGCACAGCCTCCTCCCCAGAAGGCAGCAGGGAGGCTGTGTCCCCACGTGGGCCACAAGCAGAGGGGATAGAAATCATTGGTGTCACAAGAACAGCCTGCTGGACACAGGCCAGGGTGCAAGAAAAAAGGATAAGGAGGAAAATCAAGGCAGTAGCCACTTGGGCACGGGCTGCTGGAAGGAATGGGGCAGGACTGGTTGCTCCTACCCATGCTGAGACGGTTGTCGCTCTTCCTCTTGTGGTCCACCTCCACCATGCCCACGAGGTAGAGGTCCCTGACCTGCCAATGGGTACATGCCGGTGATGGGTCACCACCTGTACAGAGCCAGTGACACCCTGCAGGGAGCTGGCCCTGGCAAGGGAGACACCTGGACACCCCCACATAACTCTCCAGAACCCTCTGCCATCCACAATGGGAAATGCATTCAGTGTCCTGGGGACTAATGGCTTCAGTCTCACACCCTGTGGGGACAAGGGACTGGGTAAATTAGTGTCACCCTGACAGCCAGGGAGGCTGGGCTGCCTGGCTGTCCCATGGGAGGACCTGCCCAGGTACCTGGCTGGCTTTGATGGCCTGCAGGTTGATGTTGGGGTAGCGCGTGGCCGGGTCGATGCTGTACTGACTGATGTTCTTGTTGGTGTTGTCTGGGGATGTCTGCGAAAGGTGCTGGTAGATGCTCTCCCTGGGTGCAAGGGACAGGGCTGACATCACTGCTACCATCCTGACGTGCTCTAGACCCAGCCCAGAGGGATGGGGACACTCACCTCTCAGCCAGCACCTCCAGCGGGGGTGTCCCAGCTGCCCACCGCCGCACCATCCACGCTGCGTCAAAGGCAGCGAGGAAGCCCCTGGCCACACCAGTGCCCAGCGGCCAGAAGGGCTGCAGAGGGAAAGGCAGAGCTGGAATTGGAGTTGCATGGCTGGTCGGGGCAGCTGGGAGGAGGCTGGGAGCTGCCAGGCTTGGCCAGCGATGAAAGAGGGAGCGGCGGCAGGACGCGCACAGAGAGGATGGGTGGCCGTCTCCTCCCCAGCCAGCACGGCTGAGTCTGGGGAGGGGCTGGGCTGCTCCTCCATCCTGAACCAACCCCAGATCTCTGGTGGGGCTGGAGAAGGGGATAACCTCCCCAAAACATGCCACTACTGGCAGCCTGCCCAAGGATGGGGTGCACTGGGCAATTGGGACGAGAAGCACTTAGGGAGGGGAAATACATTGCAACCAATGCATCTTGCAGGGAGAGGGAAATGGGGGCATGAGGTGGTGCTGCAGGGGAAACTCTCACCTCCACCAAGCAGTCGCCCACCAGCCCCAGGAGCAGACGGCTCCCGTTGTGCTCCCGCACCAGCGCCGCGTTCTCCGAGCGCGTCATGCAGGTGAAGTCAAACATGTCAACATCCGGCAAGCCCCGATGGTTGAGGGCAAACTCCAGCTCAGGCAGGCAGTAGTTGGTGGAGAAGTTGGCAGCTTCTTTGGCATAGCTAAGGAGGGCATCCCTGTTCACATTCTCTGGGGACAGGAGGCTCTCGATGTCCGCTTTGTCCTGTGGGGATGGGGCAAAGCTGACTGGGATGTGGGTGATGTTTGTCCCTCAGTCTGGGAGCACCCAGCTCTAGGGTGCAGCTGTGCCACTGCACTCTCAGTACCCTGGAAGGATTTTTCCTGTGGCACAGGCAACAGCTGCTGCAGTCCCTACCACCCCAGGGGTGTGCAGTCAAAGCAGCATCCACAATTTGCATCCCACTTTCAGGGCTTTCAGCTGTGAGATTCCAGGGCCAGATCCTGGCCTTCTTACCTGGAGGATGACCCCCTTCTTGAGCAGGCTCTGCTTTTTGGCCGTCATGACAAAATAGTGAGTGTCATCCTTGTAGTACACGATGTTTTCCAGGTCAATTCCTGGTGACAGGAAAGAGGCTGAGCCAGGGCCACAGGGTGCCCCAGCACTGGGCTCAAACACCAAATGTCCCCTGCAATGCGCTACCATGTGGCGACATGCACCCCATTACTGGGGACATCTCTGGGGCTGAGCATCCAGCTCCCTCAGGAGGGGGCAGGAGCCCCCAGCGACCCACATGTGGGGGTTGGGACCACGGGACCACTGACCCGTTTTGTTGTAGAGGTTCTGGAAGAACTTCTGGTTATAGATTCGGGCCACCCCGCTGATCTCGGCCACCTCCACCTCAGCCCGGCTGTGGCGGTTGATGAAGTTGGTGGTGATGCCAATGGCCAACTTCCCACGTGTCTCCTTCCGCTTGAACCCTGCAGGAGGGAGAGGCGTGAGCCCCCACCCAGCCCCACATATTGGCCCTGGGGCTGCAGGGACACCTGTCGTCACCTTCAGGGACAAATTTGCCACCACCAGCTGAGATGAGGACGTCGAACTCGTACTGGGTGAGAGGAGAGGAACTGGGCTGCAGCACAGCCTGCCAGCCACCTGCAGGGAGAGGGGTGGTCATGAATGTGCTGGTCCTCAGGGAGCAGGGAAAGGGTTGCATCCCATTCCCCCAAAAAAGGCACGTCCTGGGCTAGCAGAGGGATTGGGGAGCTCAGAGTGGCCATGCACAGGCCAGTCCTTGTCCCCAGGAATGCCACCCCCCCTGCAGAGATACCGTACCTGCTTTGCTCGTGGGGGGAACAAGGCCCTCAAACCGCACATTGATGTGCACCTCCACCCCCAGGAGCAAAGCCACCTTCAGCAGGATCAGCTGGAGCTGCCGGATACCTGGGAGTGGAGAGAGATACTCAGGGCTGCACCCCTGAGCCCCTGAACTCCCCACAGTCAGGGACCCCAGAGCCTGGTCCCCCTAAAACTCACTGATGTGGTCCAGCGTGCCAGTGCAGAACCGCCCGTAGAACTTCTTGGCACCCAGCGCCCGCAGGTCGTGGATGGTGAAGGGCCAGAGGTGCAGGACGTTGTTTCGGGAGAAGGAGTCGCGTTTCTCCAGCAGCACCACGCGGGCACCCAGCAGCGCCAGCTCGATGGCCGCCCGCAGCCCGCAGGGGCCAGCACCCACCACCAGGCACTGCCACGGCACAGGACGGGCACAGAAATGGGTGGGCAGCCCCAGAGCAGCGTTTGGGTGAACCCCCCAGCACTCCCAAAGGCAGCAGCTCCCCACCTGCTGGGTCAGGATCTAGCCCTCCTCAGTGTTCCCCCTTTTCTGCCTAATTCCCCCTGCAAACCAGAGTGCCCCCCCAGCCCCTGAGCCTTGCCTTCACACAGAGAAATGGCAGCAATGAAAGCATTGGATGAGGCAAGGTGCAGGTCTGCTGCAGCCCTGACATGGGTTTGGTCTCCTGACAGCTTCTGCACAGGGCTGGGTCAACAGGGCACAGAAGTCAGGACAAAAACCATCACCTGTGGGACAGGGAACAGATGTCCCCAAGGGGATATCCTACTTGGGATGCTCCTGTCTCCCATGAAGGAGTTGACAGTTTCCTCAACCCTGCCATGGGATGTCCCCAGTGAGAGGCAGCTGGGAGGAGGAAGGACGCTGCTGGCTGGGTGGCACTGAGGTGGCATCATGCCATGGGGAACTAAGCAGTGCTAATTAACATCCTGTCCCATTAAACTCCATCAACCTCCCGCCTGGCACATTCTGCATCCTCCTGGGATGAGAGCCAGAGTGTCCCAAGAGATGTTCTCACCCTGGACACAAGGACACAGGGCAGGGAGGGACCCGAACTCCTCACCCCACATCCCGGGTACCTTGGTGCCAGCACACGCTGTGCCCTGGTCGTAGTCCTTGTGCCCAGCTTTCTTATCCAGCTTGCTCCACAGGGCCTTGGCATTCCAGTAGTTGAGGGCAGCCTTGAGGCCATGGTAGATCTGTAGCCCAGTGCCCTGCAGCCCCAGCTGCTGGCACAACTCCACAAAGCAGCCCAGCACCTCCCGGCACTCCCCGGCACGCAGGAACCTCTCAAAGATGGCATGGGCCGGGTTGCCCGGCTCGTCGGCCGGCACACTCATCCCGTGTCACCCTGAAGCCTGGCAGAGGGACAGCAGAGGTCAGCAGGGAGGGGACCCTCTTGGATCCCCACCCCCAAACACATCCCATACCAGACCTGCTGTCTCAGTGCCAGGTTTCCCAGCTGCAGGTGCTGTTGGATGGTGATGGCACTGTCAAAATTGGCACACTTCGTGGCAGCAGCTGGTCAAACTGTCCCCAGATGCTGCACCCAGAGTGCCACGGTGTCACCCTGCCACGGTGGCGTCAGGGGAGGGGATGGGGAGGGCTGTGGCAGCAGTAAGTGGCTTCCTCCATGCAGCGGGTACCTGCAACAGCCAAGAGCAGAGCCGGTTGTTTTGGAGCAAAGATACCGCTTCCTTCCTCTGCAGATTGGCCTCACTAGGGGGGGATGGGAGGGAGCTCCTGGCTTTAGGAGTCAGCCACAGCTGCTGCAAAAACCAGCAAGACCAGCCCGGAGAGAGTGGGGTTGGATCCACCCCGCCAACCTGGCTTCTGCAGCTGGAGTGGGGCGACCTTTTCCCCCACCTCCCCTTCTGCCATTCCTGGAAGGGGTGGAAGCAGATTAGCACGGAGGAAGCACCGGTGAGGGAATCAAATAAAAGACAAATCACCCTACAAACAGCCCTATCACACCACGGAAGCTGTGGGAGGAGGGGTGCAGCATTCCCCCATGGCATCCCAAAACTCCCTGCCCCTGGCACCTCCCAGGGAACCAGCTCTCCTTGCATCTGTCTCCCACTCCCAGCACTGCCCTGAGCACCAGCCTGTGCCCTCTGTCTTGCCAGGCGGAGCACGAAGAGCAAAGTTTTGCCTTTTCCGGCCACTGTCGCCGAGCCCCGGGGCTGGGAAAGGCTCGGGGAGACGGAGAGCTCCCACCTTTGAACCACCGCTCTTTGCCCTCTCGCTCCTGAGTGTTATCGCAGGCACGTGGCAGCACCCGGAAGGTGGCGGCCACCCCTGCAGTGGGCCGAGGATGCCATGAATAAATTAGGCTGCCCTCAGGAGGAGGGGGATGGGGGTGTGCGGAGAAAAGAGTCACTTCAGCGCTTAAATTTTGGCCGGAAGGACCGAATTCTAGCTGGATTTCAAGTTCACTCTGGACTTTCCCGACACCAGAACGTGCCTTGAGAAGCAGTTCTGCAGGTCACCCTTCCCTCCAATCACTTCTGCAGGTCACCTTCCCTTCCAGCATGGCACTCAGGAAATCCGGGCATTTTAACCACTTCCTTCCTGGGCAGACATAGGGTAAGGCACCCAGCGGGGCACAGCAGGGGCTGGCACCCACCGGAGTGGCAGCGTGGGGACAGAGGACGCGGCCTGTGCATTCATGAGAGATCTGAGGACAGATTTGTGCTCTTCCCCTGAGCGCTGCCAGTGGGACAGGACGAGCCTGGGGAAACTGAGGCAGCGCTGCAAACCTCCCCAGAGAGTTTTTGCAGTGCTCCCACCCGTCCTTCTACCACAGAGGCTGCCCAGGCAGCACTGCCTGGCCAGGCACCAGTGCCCCGTGCAGATGGATTGTCCTCCAGGAGCTCAAGTCATTGCACTGGCACCTGCCAAGGTCACCCTACAGCAGCCCCAGGGAGATGGGACAGAGGCAGATGCTCAGGCTGGGAGCATCTACTCCAGCCTTAGCAGCCCCTGGCTCTGATAAAAGCCCATCTCTCGGCCTTGATTCCCACTGGACATGATGCCAGGGTCAGTGTGCTGCCCGGGAAAGCTTTCCAGCCCCTATGCTTTGGCAGGGAGGCTCAGAGGAGGCAGAACAACAAGTCTTGTGTTACACAGTTTCCTACAGAAAGGATTATCCTGCCAGCACTCTGGCACACTCAAACCCCCTTGACAACTGCGAGCAAGGTCAGAAATTCCTAGGAAAACTCAGTTCCTGCAGGCTTGATACAAAACCCCAGCTTTCAGCCCACAAAGGCCAGTAGGGGTGGAGGAGGGCACAGCCTGAGCCAGGCTGTCTCTGGCTCTGCTCCTTCCATCAAAGCCTTTTGCATTTATTCCCTTAACACCGTTCCTGCAAGGAGGGAGGAGGGGGGGTTGCAGCCAGCCCTGACTCATCTCATGTCGGCTTTGGTTGGCTGCAGAAATTCCTATGGGACATCACCGGGGTCTGACACATGGGGAGCACCCCTGGAGCAGGGACACCCCATCCATCCTGACTTGCGGGTCAGGGTCTCCTTCTTGCCCTTGCAGGAGGAGCAGCCTCTTGGGAGAAGGTGGGGGAAGCTGCTTGGCAGCTCACGTGTCTTCCAGGCACATGGAAATAGGGTGGGAAAGGACAGAGCTCCAGAGCTGATGAAAGCTGGAGGATTTTCAGCGCTGCTGCGCTGGCTCCCAGCAGGGACGGGCTGTTCTGGGTTTGGGATCCAGCCTGGACACGGCAGGCCAGGCTGAGCTGGGCTGGACCCCAGGAGACTTCCACTGAAAGGCCAGTGGGCAGGATGGAGGGTTTCTTGTGACCACCCAACAGCTCGGCCAAAGCCCTTGCTTTCAACTAGCAGCTGAGCTGGGAGGGTGTCAGGAAGGGGTGAAGGCACTGGAAGTTCTTACAAATGTTATTGTGCTCTGGAGAAACATCCCAGGTGTGGGACTGGGCAGGGAGACCACCCTGGCCAACACTGTGGAAATTTGCCTTGATTTGGGTGGGAGGGAATCCCTGGAGGGAGAGGAAAATCCCTGTCAGCTGCTGTGGTTTGAGGCAGGGATGTGGGTGCATGAGCACATCCCAGCTTTGCAAGGCCCCAGCATGGAGCTGTGAGGAGAAGGGCTGAGGAGAGGGGACAAACCTGCGTTGCCCATTGCTGGGGATCCAGACACCACAGCCTGGCCACGTCCTGGGGAGCCCTGGGCACAGACAACACTTGGGGACGAGCAAATGTTCCCCCCTATTTTTGCTGCTCAGCCTGTCCCGCCTGCCCAACACCAGCCCTCAGAGGGACCTGGCTCTGGCAACTGAATTTTAGTAAGAAGAGGAAGTCTGGTCAGGTTTCACATCCCACATCATTTTCCTCTTCCTGCCTCTCCTTTACCCCAAAACACATCTGTGACAAAGACATCTCCGTGATGATGCACAGAGCATCCCTCATGCTCTTCCCACCCCATCCTACTCATCACTGGGAGCACTGGTGGTTTTGGGAACGGAGGAGGAGGAGGAGCAGGGACTGCTGTCTTTTCCCTTTGTCCCGAGGGCAGCAGAGGTCAGGGGCTGGAGGGGAAAAGCAGCGAGGGTGGAGCAGGGGGGACGCCGCTGCCCCGGGAGAGGCTGTGGGGAAGGGTCAGCAGGANACAGCGCAGCCCCAGCTGGGTTTTTTTTTTGTATTTTAGGGTGAGAAACCATACTTTTCGCCAAGCAAACAAAAAGACTCGGGTGATGAAGCCAAATCGCTTCACCCCCTTCCCATGCCGCTGTGCTGCCCCCCCCGCAGCCAGAAACCGGCCAGGAGGGTGCTGGGGACACCGGAGGATCCAGGGCGGGGGCGACCCACCCAGTGCCAGCTCCGGATCCCGACCACCACAGCTCGCGTGGAAACTTCTGGGATTATGTTTCCATTTGGCC
>VXBB01002198.1:418947-435620 GCA_013399915.1 Illadopsis cleaveri
TTGGGCCGGGTGGGAATGGTCCCAGTGGGGTGAAGGTACCTTGGGGCAGGGAGGGGGAGCCCCCGGGGTCACCGAAGATCGCTGCTGGCCGGGTGCTTTTTGGGGTTTCTGGTGGCGATGTCCTCGGGGTGCCGCTGGACATTTGCCGTGTGCTGGGACGGGTGTCACGGCAAGGGGGCTCGCGTGCTGTGACGCACGGGGACAACTTGCCACGAGACTGTGGTCGGTGACTCAGGGACACGGGGCCAGCAGGCAAAGGGGCGTTGCTCACCGGCCACCTGAGTCACCCGTGGCACTGCCGGCGGCTGCAGCAAGAGGGTGACCAGCCCAGCACCTCCATCCCTCCCCTCTGCAGCTCCTCCGGCCCCTTCTGGGGATCCTGGTGCAGAACCGCACCATGGCAGCTCGGCCGGGCTGTTCTGGTCCCTGCAGAGCTCTTGGGTGCGGGTGCAGTGAAACCCACCCGTGTTTCGGGGCCGCGAGAGGCTGCGGCGGACACGGAAACGGGGAGTCTGTGTCAAACCCAGCGCTGGAAACAGCTCCCTCTGTTTGTGAGCACTTTGTGGTGCCGTGGGAAAGGCTGAGATCACGGACCTGCGCCTTCCAGCCCCAGCATTGTCCCCTGGGCAGCAGAAAAGCAGCATTACATGTGAATTACAGCAGGGACTGAGGGCATGTGGTGGCACTGAGGGACGCGGCTCTAAAGCAAACCCACGGCTGTGGGCAGCCCGAGCTGTCCCCAGCGCAGGGGATGTGTGGGAGCACACCTGCACTGCTTGATGTACTGAGAACAGGCAACTCACAGCATCAGCGAGAGCTTCTGCAGCTCCCTGACCCCTTCAGGATGATATGGAGGTGCCAGCCATATCTTAGATCCTACCACAGATCCTACCTTAGATCCTACCCCCTGCTCCATCATTACATTTCCCCCATTTTTCCTCCCATTTTATTATTCTAGGGTTTTGGTGTTTCAGGACGTGGGGAAGGAGCAGAGATGCCTCTCAGCTCCCCCCTCCCCAGCCCGGCTAGGCCTTGGATGATGCTGCAGACTGCAGCCGCTGCAGCTCCAGGACATGGACGAGGAGGAGGAAGGCAATGCTCAGGAGAAGCAGCCAGAAGAAAACCCAGTAGTGCTGTGGGAAGAAGAGCCATGGACGCCACAGCTCCGCTGCAGACCCCTTGGACCTGGGGAGAAGGTGACCAGAGACACTTGTCATCCATGAGAGAGAGCAAATCCCACCTCCACCCCATCTGGGGACAAGGAGGACATTTAACTCAGCCCCAAACCTCACTGGCCCGTTTACAAACCCAGGTGAACAAGCCTGAGGAGGGCACGGGCAACCCACAATGCATGGGCAAACCTGAGGCACAGTGGGGTTGAGCTGAGGAAGACAAGCAACATCCCAGCTTTCCACCACTAAATCCCCCAACCCCCTGCCCAAATGCTGGCCACTTGGGGAGCACAGAGAGCCATGAGGGGATCTGGGTACATGCAGGGTGCTGCTCACGTCAGCCCAAGCTGCTCTGGCTCCTCGTCCCCTGTGCTTGAGCCTCTGCCATCTGCCTCTGCCACCAGCTTCCCAGTCACGGTGCTGTCCTGGTCCTGTGGCTCCAGTTCACTCCTGGGGACGGAGAGGACGGGGTGGGTGCTGTCCCACATGGCCAGTGGCTGTCCCAGCTGGTGCCATGGCTGCCTGGCCACTGAGAGCAGTTACCTCTGGGTGCTGGGCCAGCGCTGGGCCCCCTCTGGCTCCAGGTCACCTGCTGGGGCTGCTCGGCTCTCAGGGCTGGCACCTGGCTGGGCACCAAAGGTGGGAGCATCAGTGGGGACATGGAGCCCCGGTGGCACCCAGCCTGGGGACTCAGCTCCTGACTGTCCCCACCCAACATGTCCTTACCAGGAGCTGCTTGGGGATGACGGCGATGCTGACTCTGCGGCGGGCAGACCCCTGCAACAGAGGGGCTGGGGGTGAGCAGCTGCTCACTCACCTCCTGCGCAGCTGCTTCTCACCTCCTCCTTCCCCATCAACCCCCCAGAGCAGGCAAGGGACACCACAGGACACTGCCAGCTCCCACTGGAGCTAAGGGGAAGGCAAAAAGCCAGGGAAGGTCAAAGCCAAGAGGTTTGTGCCTGTCATTACTGCTGCAAGCTGTGCTGGTGGGGCTGCCTAGCCCCCTCTCCTAGCTCTTGAGCTATAGGGGAATCAGTGTTGGATTCAAGCTGGTGCTAAAGAACAGCCAAGCCTGTGGCTTTTGCACTGTGACCCTGCAATGGAAGAAGGATCTGCCTAAGATCTCTTGCACAGGCAGCCCCCAGCTTGCTGGGCACCCTGTCTGTCTACCAACAGCCCTTTGAGGCTGCCCCTACATTTTGCCTCATCCCTGGCATTTCCAGCAGATCTTCCCTGCAGCAAGCAGCTGGCTGCAGTGACATTGTTTGGGGACTAGTGGGTGTGTGGGGACAGCCAGTTGAGGGAGGGTGACAGGACATGGGGAGGCAGTAGCTCTGAGACTTCTGAACTGGGACCAGTTACCTGCTGGAAAGTTCTCTTCAGGGGGTGAGGTCTCAGCCGTGGCTCCACATCATCTGGGAGCAAAGAGAAGCTGCCTTACATCGTCCCCCAACACTAAGATGGGGCTGATGAACAGACAGTCACAAAGCTCCCTGCCACTGAAAGCTGTCCTGTCCATGTGCTCTGTGCATGGCACAGGTGGTGCCCTGGGCAGGGGGACCTGGTCCCGTGCACAGCAGTGGCACCTGTGGAGCTTTGTGTTCAGGAATAGAGTCCTTTTTGTGCACGGGGCCCCACTGCCCTGCATTCCCAGCTGGGTTATGGCTCTCTGGCCACCAGCACCTGCTCCCACACTGATCTGCTGTTCCACTGTCCCCTCACAACTGTCATCAGCTGTTCCCTTCACCACCATCAGCTGTTCCCCACTACCGGCCCTCAACTCACACCATGCACTGGCTCTGTGGTGCAGCATCACACTGACCCCCCCGAGGGGCTGGGGACCAAATCCTGCAGGGTTGCTCCGTGCAAACCCTGCACGGGCCCCGGTGGCAGAGCCCACCTCACCCTGGGTCTCCGCCAGCTGCCGGTTGTGGGAGTTTTGCTGGATCAGGCGCTTCATCTCCTCCAGCTCCGTGTGCTCCCGCACGTGGTGCCGCTTCAGGTTCTCCACGTGCTGCACCATCACCTCTGCTGCTCGGCTCATCCGGGCCTCCTGCGGGCAGGCAGGATGGGGGATCAGGGCCCCCGTCTCACAAGGAGCCAGGTCCCTCCCTGTGCATCCCATGGTGCCTCCACCCAGGGAGTGCAGGTGCAAACCCTTCCTGCTCCCAAGGGCAGGCGGATGGATCCCTTGCACCCTGGTAAGTGCAAATATGAGGTCAAGACCAGCACCGTGAGGAGGAGGAGGGACAAAGGCCATCAAGCCCAGGGATGAGTCCGAAGCCTGTCAGTAGCACTCCCAGCCCTGGGCTGTGTACACACCTGGTGAACAGCCCCCAGCTTCTCCGCAGCCCTGGTTGCCCTCTCAATGGCCACTGACAGCACAGCCAGGTTGTGCTGCAGCTGCTCCAGTGTCTCCTTGCATCCTGCATTGGCACAGGATTGGCCCAGCCTCTGTGGAATGAAAGGATGGAGCTGCTGGAGCTGGCACTCTGAGTTGTCCAAACCCCTCTGGGGCTGGATGATCCCAGCGCATGCCAGCCCCGTGCTCTGGTGCCCACCTACCTCCAGGGCAGCTCGGCACTGCCCCAGCTCCTCCTGGATGTTTTCCTCTGCTGCATCCCGTGCCCGTTTCTCCACCTGCACCCGTTGCTGCAGGGTGAACGTGTCGCAGCGAAAAGCCAGGGCGAGGTGGGCAAAGGCTGCCTGGGGGATGGGGTGGTGAGAGGTGGGACACGGGGGCAGAAGGGAAGCCACCAGGGCCACGTGCTGCTGTCCCCAAGGCACAGACAGACCTCCCTGCATGCCACCAAACAGGGCAGTGCTAAAGATAATTAGCACTTGCCCCGGCACCCATTAGGCTGCTGCATGCTGGGGACAATCCCAGGGAGATGTCCCCCAGGCAGCTGATAACACATGGAAATCTTGAGCCCTCCTGGCAAGAGCACGCGCCGGGCAGACGCCAGCCCTCGCTGCGGGTCCCAGCTGAGCCTGACTCAGCCCTGGCACTCGCAGGGAAATTATTTTTATTAGCGAGGCTCCTGCCGCCTCCCCGGCTAAGGGCGCTCTTCAGCAGCTGCAGAGCGCTTTGTGGGATTGCCGGGCACGCAGAGGACAGACTCATGGAAATGCAGCTGCCTCCAAATGCCAAAAGCATCTCTTGGAAAGGGTTTTTAAAGTGGCTGCCAGGGGACTGCGGTGCCTGAAGGAGCAGGGCATAGCCATGGGACTGTGAGGCAGCAAGGTGTCCGTCCTTGTGTCCCCCTTCCCCAGCCCACCCACAGCCCCCAGCAGCCCTCACCTCCAGATCCTGCTCTGTCAAAGCCACCCTGCAGAAAGAGAAGTGCTGTCAGGGATGGAGGCATCATGGTGGGGGGGTGGGCTGCATGCTGAAAATGCCCTTGTTCTGCTCCCAGGGGTGCCAGCCACCACAAGAAGTGGGAAGCCAAGTGCCCATTGTGTGGACAGCAACTCTTGTGCAATGGAAAAGGAGGAAAGTCCAACCTCTGAGCTGTGCTGTGCCTTGGGACCCCCCTATCCTGTAGCCCCCCAGAGGGATGCAGGTGCTCACTGGTCTTACCTGTGCAAGCCAAGTCTGTCCAGCACTGAGAGCTCACTGGGGAGACTCAGCAGCGGCTCCTCCAGGGTTTCTGCATCTACAGGAAGGGGGCCACAAAAGACCACACGTGAGGGCTTTCCCTTGGTCTAACCTCCTCCCTCTGCCCTCCTGTCCTAGCAGAGGGTATGTGCCCATGTTTTGGAACCATCCCAATCTTTTCCCCAGCATCAGGGGGACTTTAGGTCCTCCTGGGCCAGTCTCCCCTTCCCCATGTCCCCACCAAGGGAGATGAACCTCATCAGAACATGTTCCCATGCTCGTCCACAACTACTTCCAGCCTTCCCTAAGAGACCCAGCTGGGATGTGGGATGGAGACTCACCCACCTTCTTTAGTCCTGTCACTGTCCCCAGGGTGCACAGTCTGCTCCTGCATGGTCCTGCCTGGCTCCTGAGAGGCACAAAGGTGCTGTTGGAGCAAACCTCTCCCTGGTGCTGCACAGCATCCCGAGAACACCAGCACAGAGGGGCAGGGAGCCTGGCTGAGCCCGAGGAACCAGGCAGGGAAGCCCCCCCCACCTGTTGCCCTCCCCTCCCTCTCACCTCGCTGACTTGCTCCATGCTCTGCTCACTCCTGGCCAAAATCCCACCTGGGTGTCCCTGGAGACTGCTCATCCTGCCTGGGGACAGAAAGGGTGGCGGGAGCTGGGCAGGAGGGTCTCCTCCCCAGCCTGACACCACTTCAGGAGACACCCCCCAAAACTGCCACTGGCACTTCTGCTGCCTGCAGGCTCCCAAGAGACATGAGCTGGCAGGTACCTCCCAAAATATCCTTGTGGGATTAAGGGAGCTGGAGCCAAACTGGGCCAGGGCAGGGGGAGCAGGGCAAGGGATCCAGTGCAGAGGATGGGTTACAGCTGGTGAAGCAAATCCAGGGGAGGGGGGTGGGGTCCCAGGGCTGAAAGGGGTTGAAGGCAGGTGCTGCCAGGCCAGGGAACACCCTCCTGCTGCTCTGGGAGGGAGGGTGGAAATCCCACCCTTCTGACCCCATCCCCTCCTGGGCTGCCCTTACCTTCATCCGGAGACGAGGGGAGCCCGGACAGCTCTGCCTGCTGCTCCCTGTGGAGGGAATCCCGGGTAATCCCTAAAGAAACTCAGGAAGCATCGGCAGCATCCCACCCCCCACGCTCCCCCAGCTCCCTCGATGGGGCTGCTCCGGACCTGAGTCCTTCCCGAGCATCCTCCACAGCCTGCTCCGTCCCCGTCCCGCTCTGCTTGCCCCGGGCGAGCCGCCCCCTCCACTCCTGCCGCCGCCGCAGAGCTCCACAGAGGACCCGCCGAAGCTGTTTCCAGCCAGCAATGAGTCACCAGCCACTGCCGTACTTTGCCTCAGCAATCTTTTTTTTTTTTTTCCTCTGGCTGCCAAGGGGACCTCGCTGTGAGCCGGCCTCTTCCAGCACCACAGCAAACGCAGAGCGCAGGTACCACCTCACAGCATCCCCAGGGGGATGGCACCCCCGCTAAAAGTGCCCTGGGCAGTCCTGGCTGCCAGGTCTGGCGGCTCTGTAGCATCCCTGCTCACCAATGCTGGAGGCCGCCAGGGATGGCAGGTCACCGGTGCATGGACATAGAGGGGCTGCTGTGCAAAGAGCCCTCTGCAGCCCCATGCTGGAGCCCAGCACCCAACTGGGAGAGGGTTTGAACCCCCAAACTTTTATCCCTGGTTCTGGAAAGGGCTGCAGCAGGACTTACCCCTCCCCTCCCTGCGAGCCTGAGGGCAGTGACGGCAGGAGAAGGGGCCGCCATGCCAAAACGATGCTCAGTGTCCCTTGCCTGGCACTGCCATCACTGTCCCATCCTTGCCAGCATCCCGAGAGCCGCTGGGTGAGTTTTTGTGCACATACCTCCGAGGTGAGGGGCTGGGTCGGCAGCTCGCCCTCTGCCGCCGCCGACGCCCCTGGGCCGGTCCCTCCTCCCCCTGTCCCAGCGAGGTCCCTTCCAGCGGCNACAGTCCTGGCTGCCAGGTCTGGCAGCTCTGTGGCATCCCTGCTCACCAGTGCTGGAGGCCGCCAGGGATGGCAGGTCACCGGTGCATGGACATAGAGGGGCTGCTGTGCAAAGAGCCCTCTGCAGCCCCATGCTGGAGCCCAGCACCCANGGCAGCTCGCCCTCTGCCGCTGCCGCCGCCGGCGCCCCTGGGCCGGTCCCTGCGCCTCCTCCTCCCCCTGTCCCAGCGAGGTCCCTTCCAGCGGCTTCATTTGTGAAGTGCAGGGGCTCCAGGACCGGCACACCTATCGTGAGAGACCCACATTAGCTGCGCGCAGATGGAGAACGCCTCTAAATGTTATATTTTTAAAGCGTTTTCTCACCCAGCAGGAGCTTCGAGCTCCTCTGCTTAGCGTGGAGGCATCTGTGGGAAAAGAGGTGGGGAGGCCCGCTGGGATTCAGGAGGAGGCTGGTGGGATTTGGGCGGGCATGGAGCAAGGCAGATGAGAAATTCAATACAAGCCTCCTTTCTGGGCAGTGCTGAGGGTGGACTTTCCTGCTTGCCCACCCCCGTTTCCTTCCCCCAGGGCAATCCTCATTTTGGGCTTGTGATGTGGGTCAGCTTCATGGGGGGAGGTAAATTTGCAGCCACCATCCAGTGCCAGCATCCAGTGCAGAGAGGGAGCAACCCCCTGTTCTCCAGGCTGCAGACAGGACAAACCCCGAGCTCCCAGAGAGACAAATATTAAAGATTTCCAAATATAAGGGAGCTCGGATAACTCGTTTAAGCAGTTTTACAATGTTTAAAGAATCAGAGAAAAATGCAGGAAGTCCACAAAGTCCCTCTCCCACCCCAGGGTGAAATCGCTGTGCACTAGGGACTGTCCCACAGTGACTCCTCGCAGGCTGTGCCCACAGACATGCAAATTTAGGACAGAAGGAAATTTTTTTGTCCAGGACAGGAAATGCAGGAGAGATCTAGGGGGGACAGAGAGCAGGGGCTGCTTGAAGCCCCACGTGTCTGTGCAAAGCTCAGTCTAGGTCACCCCAGCATCCAGCAGGGCCATCACCCAGCTCCCAGCGCCTGTTCAGCTCTGATAAAAGTGTGAAAAACAGCACTTGGCACCTGCCAAAGGCAGCCCATTTCACACCCATACAGTGGGAATCCTCGCTGACACCTCCACCCAGGGGCTCAGGGCCTCCAGCCAGCAGGGATCAGCCAAACCCATCACATCAGCGAGCATCAGAGTGCTCCGGAGGGCTGGTCCCTGCTGCAAAGTGCTCAATCCATCACAGCCACAGGCAGACCCTGCAGGCTGCTGCTCTCCCACAGCTCTGACAGCCTCGCAGACGCTGGCGCCTTATCTTTGTGTTACAGATGGAACAGATACGAGACACGCAGCTGCTTTAGCATAAGGAACCCCCTGAGATGCCAGACCGGGCGCTTTCCCTCAACTCGGCGACGACCAAGCGCTCCCCGGGACATCATTACCTGCCTGAACTCCTCTCAAAAAGCCGAAGGCAGATGCAGGGGCCACCCAGCTCGGACCCGGCACTCAGCTCTGTCGGGCCCCCATCAGCCCCGGGAGGGGTCGGGGGACACGGCGTGGCCGGCAGTCGGGGCTCGGGGGTGCCGGGACCCCGCACGGCGCTCGCTGCCGGCGGCAGAGCCTCCCCGCGGGGCACCGCAACCGCATCTGCGGCGGACGGAGCTGCCGGGGACGGGCCCGAGGAGAGAAGGCCTTTAAAGGAGATGCATGAGAGAGGCTGGGAGCTCCCCGCGCCGGCCAGGGCGGGCAGAGTGGTCTGCAGGTGGCCAGGAAACCTCTGCTTTTGGTGCGGGGCCAGATCCTGCGCCCGCTCCGAGGAGGTGACAGAGCTGGGAAAGACCAGGACTGCTCCCTGCATGTTTGAGGAGCAGAGCAGGGCTGAGCCTCAGCATCGCCCTGGCAGGAGGCTCAAGGCAGGGTGGGGACAGTCAGGAGAGATGGGGATCTCCCCGTGCTGTCATGGGGGGCCCAGCACCAGGCTCAGCTGGGATGGCTGATGAGGAGCCCCTGTAGCATCTTATCCAGTGATGCAGGGAAGCCACTCTGCCGGCACCCCCATCCCTCCTGCCCCTCTCAGCAGCCCCAACTCTCCCCCTGGCCATCCCCCATTGTCCCAGCCCCAGCCCAACCCTTTGCTCAAATCCATCACGTCCTCTAAAGCTGCTTTCCTCCCCTAATGAGCTTACAGGAGTCGGGCTCCATGTCCAGCACTACATGAGGCAGCTGCTGTTGTCCCCCACGCCCGAGGAGCCCAGTGGACCCTTTGGGGTGTGCACACCTCTTCAGCCCTGAGAGGGTACACAGCATCTCCCAGGGCTGGGGCAGGCTTTGCCCAGGCTCTGACTCACCTGCCAGAGTGAGTGGCCAGAACCCCCATGGCCAGGGGTTACAAAAGGAGGGGAATGAAGGATGGACACCTTTGCAGAGAGCCCCAGTGTCCTCCCCACCAGCAGCAGCTGGCACCAAGCAGCACATCAGGCTCCGTGGCCTCTGCTCTGGTGTCGTGGCAGGCCTAGGACTGCCCCGTGGGGACACAGACCCAAGGACACCATTGCACTGGTGTCTCTGTTCCCTCCACACTCAGGGGAGGGCTCACGAGAGGCAATGCCCCTGCTCACAAACCACCCCGTTCAAAGAGCCTCTAAAAGCATCTACTAAAAGCATGCAGGGGTTTTTAGGCATTCTTATTTTTAAGCTGGGAGCAGCTAAACCGTGACTGCAATCTAGGGATCACAGAGCCTCAAGCAAGGAAAAGCAGCCCCGTTCCCCTCACACAGACCTGTTCAGCAGGGAGGAACGAGACCCTGCTGGGAGATCTCCAGCCCAGGGGGGTGGGTGGCAGCATGTGGCTGCAGGCTCTGCCTTGGTCCCCTGTCCTCCTTCCAATGAGGTCCCTCACAGCAACTACAGCAACAGCACCTTCCTGAAGCTGAGCTAAACTCACAGCACAGATCACAGAGTGTGGTCATCTGGATTATCCACTTCTTGGAAGAAAGCTGCTCAGACTGACACTGACTGCTGCCACTGGTGCAGTGAGCACGATTTACAGGTTTGTACAGGGGCCCAGCCACAAAACAGCACCCCAGCCCTCCCTCAAATTCACCTTCCTGTGGCCCTGGCTTCCCCAGCTGACAGGGACCTGGCAGCCACCAGGCTACCCAAGAGAGAACACGATTCTTGTCTTAGGATTAAAAGGTTGTTGGCAAAAAAAGCCCCAACAAAAAACAGACAAGAAGGAAAATGGCTCTTTCTTTTTATTCAGTTTTAAATCCCAAGTGAAAAAAAAATATTGCTGAGCCTCCCCCAGAGCAGTTCAGCCTCACATTTGGGTGTCACAGCCCCCAGGTTTCCAGGCAGAACTGCATCAGCATGTTGGGGATTACACATGAGATTAGCAGGCTGTCTCTGGACACGCAGTCACCTCCAGGGAGAAGAGGGGTGACCCCTGGCAAGAGGTGACATAGCAACAACCTGGAGCTCCTGTTTGGAGAGAGGCAGCTCCTTGAGGGATGGACACAGGCCATTTTCAGGAAAGCCACTGAGTTTCAGCCCTTTCTAACAAAGTACTGCACGGCCCAAGGCTCCTACATGGCTCTGATGTCTGGTGTTTAACAGCCACAGACCCCCACACCCCTGCTCACCCCAGAGGTTCTCTGCTGCCTGACCACATCCCCATGAAGGCACCTGGGGAATGGAGGAATCATCTTGTCATGAAACTGGTTCAAAATTCCCTGAGGAGGGTGAGGAAGCAGCAGAGTGGACAGACAACACATGCAATTGCATATGATGAATTTCCTTCAAAAAAACCCCAAGAACTACTAGACCAAAAAGGGAATTCCCTTATGTAATGTGAAGTAGAACTACAAACAGAAGAGGAAGCAGGCAAGGAGCCACTGCCAAGTATCACAAGTAAACTGAAAATCACACGCTGCCTTCTACCTCCAGCCTAGGAAAGGACTCAGATAAAGCTTCAGACCATTCCCTTCACCATCCCCACTCTGAAATCAGGACAAGGACAGAGCCAGTCCTGGCACTCCTGCCACCCTTGGCCAAGGTTCTGCTGAACTATAAAATCTGACTGATGTTTTATGCTGTATCCACCTCTCTGCGCTGTTCAGGATGGATTTAAAAGTTCTTGAAAGGGTCAAGAGGAGTCAAAAGTGAAGTTTTCTGTGCAGGTGCTGCCAACCTCCATATAAACAAGCATATGCAGTGTCCCCAGGGTTTGCTCCTAGTTCTCCTTAAGAGATTATCTGCACACACACCTCAGAGGAACCCACAGCACATGATAAGCTGCAGCCAAGAGCAAAACCAGGGCTAAGAAGGCTCTTGCCACGAGCCAGTGGCCATCTCCATGTGACCAACAGCCACAGCCAGACAGAGCACTGGGGACAATGACACCAAGGTCACTTGGTAGAAGCTCTGCAGGGAAACTGCAAAGATCAGAGCCTGCTACCTAATAAAGCCAGAAGAGCAGGCTTAGACCTTGATGATCATGGCACAATTTCTATTTATGTCGTGTTTTGGGCAGCCCTACAATAGCTTCACTACACTCAGCCACTAACTCACTGGAATGCAAACACATCAACAATCTGGCTCCCTGGAGGTTTCTATCCTCCAGCTAATGCAGACTTTGAAGCCTCATCAGTCCACTGTCACCTAAAATAGCTTAAGAGATTCTTACATAAAGAAATCTGTGCTCTCAGCCTTAAGAGAGTCACCTAATGCTTGAGAGTGCCCTTCCTCTGGCTGGGATCTAAACATTAATGAGCAAACCCAAAGCAGTCACATGTCACAGCTGCACATTATAATTCTCCTTCTCCCTTTGTAGACATTTATGGATTTTTAAATAGCTCCTGAAGTATGCAATGCTTCAAAACCTCCATTGAAACCCTAGCTCTACCTGCCTGAGTCTCCACTCTCTCCCAACCTTTCCTTCCCTTCCAGTTCTCAGACCAGGAGGTGCCTAGATGAGGTTTCCAGTGGGTACTTTCAAGAATACAGGATAGAACTTTGAGCAGAGTCATGCCATACAAACCCTTTCTATTAGGGCAATGAGCAGTGTCATCATCCCCAGAAATGTGCCACACACAGCAGGGCCCCTCACAGGCCAGGCAAACAGGAAAGAAAGGTGGATTTAAAGCAGAACATTCAAATGTTTCCAGCTAAATTCAGCTGGAATTCAGCTAAATCCCACTCTCCTGCAGCCAGAGATCTGTAAATCCCAGCAGATCAAATACACAAAGCAGCAGCCCAGCCTGCACCACTCTGAAACTGCCTTGGCTGTTAGGGAGGAATGTGGACGTGCACAGAGCTCGTGCCTTGGAATGAGCTGAAGTAAAACCAAGATAGAGAACTAAGTCCAGAATTATCAACTTCATGCAGCCTCAAATCAATGTCTGTCCTGGTTCAGTGACGTGTTTTGGGCAGTAAGAACTCAGAAGCTCCCCCATGGGCTGTGTCCTGCCTGCCCCCATCACAGGAGGGCCAGGCCACCTTGTTGAGTGTGGCAGGCCCAAGGCAGAACAGATACAGAAACACCTGGAAACACATTAATTGTTCAGCCAAGACCCCTCTGAGCCCCGGGGAGTGTGGGGTGTTGGGCTGGCACTGCCCAGCAAGAGCCCCCTCACACCAGATGCTGCTGGAGGCCCTGGGCACTGTGGGGAACAGAGCCCACTCACAGGGTCCCACCTCACCAGGGGGAACCCAGTGAGGGGTGGCTGTGGCTGCTGCTGTGCAATGAGTGTCCTCCACACAAGGAAGCTGTCACCTCATGATTCCTTTTGGTGGTCACCTGAGAAAAGACAAAAATCAGGAAGAGGGAAGCCAATGCCATACACACCAGTGCACAGCTCTGGCACAGCAGGTGTGGCACCTCCTGCTTCCCCACCCCTGGGGAGGCCCAGGGTGCAGAGCCCAGGGTTCCCCACCCCTGGGATGGCCCAGCCTGCCATCCCCCATGACAGGGACCCCTGTCCCCACTCACCTGGCCCCTTCCAGCACAGCCTGCAGAGATTTCTTCAGCGCCGCGTTGCTCCGGCCCAGGACAGCAGCCAGACTGCTCCGGTGAGCTGGGGTGACCTGGCATGGAGGCAGCACGAGCTCAGGGCACTGCCCTGCCAGGAGCCCACCTGAGAGCTCTGGGTTGGGTCCCAGGAGCTGCAGGAGCTGAGCCTGGCCTCGCTCACCTGGCTCTGATACACCGTGAGCACGGCTGTCACCAGCTTGGCGAAGTCGAGTGAGGTGGCGAAGGCTGGGGCCTGCTGGCACAGAGTCAGGACCAGGAGATCCAAGAGCTCAGGGGGCAGCACCTCCTGGAAAAGACCCAGGAGCAGGTAGGAGAAGGGCTCCTTGCTCCAGCACTGCTGGAGGCATAAATGAAACCCATGGGACAAGGTGGGCCCCTCACCTGCCGCCCCAGCACGGCCTGCAGTACTGGCAGGAGTTTCCCAGACAAAGGCACCTCCAAGATTTGGCTGGAAGGACAATGAGGAGGAAAGGTGCTGCTCCACGGCCCTGCTGGTGCTCCCAAATGGCTGAAGCCAGCTGGACCCATCCAGGCAGGCGTGAGGCCAAAGCAGAGCTGTCGGCCCTGTCACTCCTCACCTTAGCACCAGCTGCACAGAGTGTGGCTCCAGGCACTCCTCCACCAGCTCACACATCACCTTGGTCTGCTCAGCACCTGCAAGGGCAAAGCAGCAGGGGAGAGCCTCCAGAGGCTGCCAAATCCATGGGGATGTGCCTGGCCCTTCCTGGCACCCCTTCACAGGAGTGTTGAGCACTCAGGACAGGCAAAAAAACACGCAGTGCCCCCTTCTACTGCTCAGGATAATGCTGCTTCCTTTGCCCAGCTGCAAGGGTTTAAACAGCACCAATCTCTGGGAAAAGAGGATGCTACTGTGGCAGGGGTTCACCCTCTCCTCACACCAGCACAGCCACCCTGGGGCAGCTCTGGCCTGAGCATTAGGAGCTGTCAAGAGACTTCCAATCATGGAGGTATAGGAACTGTCCTTTGGGAAAAACTAAGCCAGAAGCCAGCCTAGCCAACCCTCCCATTCCATCTTAGGCATCTGTAAACCCATCTCCCATCCCAACCTCCATGTGTTTTCCTGCCCAGAAAAAAACAGCCTCACTCCTCCAAGGTTCCTAACACCTCAAATACCTCCCAGGAGACAGCACTCTGCAGCTGGGGCCCCTCTCCAGCTCCCAGAAGCAGCCACACCTCCCACCAGCCCACCACACCTTCCCCATGCTCCTGCAGCACTGCAGCCACCAGCACACGGCAGAAGGGATGGGAATACTTGGAGCAAAACGAAGTGAGGGCAGCCATGAGGTGTCGGGAAGGCGGCTGAGTGAGGGACACGACCTGGGGACAGAAAAGGCAGGAGGTGGGGACAGTGGAGAGGGAAACGGGAAGGAGGAAAGCTCTGCTGCCCTGGCACGTACTCGCCTGAGGAAGAGCTGCTCTGCCAGGATGGCTGCACTGGTGTAGCTGAGGTCAGGGCTCAGAGCCAGCAGCCAGCTGCAGAAACGCACCAGGAAGGGCTCTGGGCACGTGGAGAGCTGGAGGAAGGAGCACAGCCCCTCGAGCTGGG
Source organism: Illadopsis cleaveri (assembly GCA_013399915.1). Lineage (NCBI taxonomy): Eukaryota > Metazoa > Chordata > Aves > Passeriformes > Timaliidae > Illadopsis > Illadopsis cleaveri. The sequence goes on from VXBB01002198.1 coordinate 433,310, forward strand.
GATGGCAGAGGGAATGGGACATCAGGAACAGCAGCAGGCCCCCTGCAGCAGCTGCAGCAGGGATGCTGGGGCTCACCTGGCTGGGGGAACAGTTGTTCAGGATGCTCAGCTCAGCTGGGGTGTGCAGCTCTGAGTGCTGGAGGGAAACACCGTCCTGAGTAATGCACCAAATAAACCAACCCACAAAATACAGTCCCAGGGCTTTTCCCTTCCCCCCATGGCTGTCAGTGTTGAGCACACAGGCAGCCCCTCAATCCTGCAAGGTACAGGCAGGTGTCAGTATCCCAAGCCCAGAGGAAGTGCCAACATGGCTTTTTATCCAGCTGGCTCAGTGAAATCCACCTCCTTTCCCACCCCTTCCAAGGCCCTGGCACGAGCCCGTTTAGAGCATCAGCTACAGGAGAGAGACAGAAGCAACCACTTACATTGGACTCCTGCAGCAGCAGCATTTTCAGCCTCTGTCCATGCATCTGAGGGAAATGAGATGAAGGAATGGGAATCAGGCTGTAAAGGCTCACTGGCTGGAAGGGGACTGCAAACTCTACACAGTACCTGGACAAAGGACTGGACCTCTGCTGCCAGCTCTGTCTGGGAAATCTTCCTGAGCTCCCCAGCTGCATCCTGCTGGGAACTGTCAGGAGCAGCCTTATCTGTGCTCTGAGCAGAGGTGTCCCCTGAAGGCTCTTTGGGCACCTCCTCTTCCACCCCTGCCACATCTCCACACTCCTGGGGCTCCAGGGGCTCAAATGCCACCTCCTCCAGCAGCAACCTCTTCCCCTCTCTCTCACTGTCCAACTCCAGGCTCTCCTCTGACACTTTCTTGCGCTTCCCACCTTGAGAGTCAGGGACACCAGGCTGCTTGCTGAAGCACCAGTTCAATTTTCTTTGCCCCTCTGGTTTCTTCTGGGCAATTTTCTGGCACAGGCCCCTAAGCTGCTGCTGGCACGTGGAAGACAGGGCAGTGGGACGTGGAAAGCCCTCCTGTGCCCTTGGCCCCTGCCGGAGCAGATCCCCCAGCGTCCGCACCCAGGGATCCACAAGGGAATCTTGCTCCAAGGCCTGGAGCAGCTGGTCAAGGCAGTCCCCTGGCACTGCATCCTGCACCACGAGGAGCAGGGAGAAGAAGTTTCTCTGGCACAAAACAGGCAGCAGCAGCAGCCGTGGCTTGCTGGAAAAAGAGAGGTGACTGGTCAGAGCAAATCCCCCTGTCCTGACGCCAACACGCCCCGTGGAGCAGAGTCCCACAGCACCAGGGAGCAAGAGGAGGCACCTAATGCCTTCACCAGCTTTTGCAGACACGAGCTGGGACACCAGTGGGTCACTGCTATGATCCCAACTTCACGTATGGACCGCTGCACCGGGGGAAGCACATGTGCTCTCTCAAATTGCACACCTGACACCCAAAACTCCCACCAAACACCGAGTTTTAGAACGGTGTCCAACTCACACAGCCAGAGCGTCCTTCGGCCCCTCCAGTGAGGGCTCCTCGGCGCACACGGCTGCGGTCAGAGCCTGCCAGGGGAACGCCTGCCCTGGTCCCTCGCGGGGCTGGCTCCGCTGCAGCACCCGCAGCGCGGCTGTGGCCCCGGCGGGGCCGGAGGACAGAGCGTGGAGCAGGAGGCGGCACGGCCGGGGGCAGGTCAGCAGCCAGGGCGGGCACCGGGGCTCCATCGCTGCGGAGGGGGCTGTACAGCCGCCTGCGAGACACGGGGAGACCGGACACGGTCACACACCCGGGGGACAGCCGGACACAGGGCACAGCCAGACATGGGGCACACACACGGGAGACAGGCGGACACGGGGCACACACACAGGGGGCAGCCGGACACGGGTGACACCCGGGACAGATGGCCGCGGTCACACCGGCGAGAACCGGACACGGGTCACACTCGGGAGGCACGGGACGATCACGACCTGCCCGGCCATGCTCGGCGCCGACCCCGGCATCAACCTCGGGGGCTGCCTTTACCCATCTCCCCACCCGAGGATGCGGGAGTCCCTCCGTGCCCTCCAACCCCTCTCGCTGGCAGCCCCTGCATCCCCAGCTCAAGCCCGCTGCCCTCCCGGGGGGCGCTGCTGGTGGGGCCCCCCACAGCCCCAAGCACTGTGTCGGGTACCGCCGTCCGCCCCCGGGGCAGTCCCGCGCACACTCACGGGTGTCACGGCGCACACTCACGGGTGCCACGGCGCACACTCGCGGGTGTCACGGCGCGCTCCCGCGGGTGTCACGGCGCGCTCTCGCGGGTGTCACGGCGCGCACTCACGGGTGTCACCGCGTCCCCGCCGAGCTCCGCCCGCTGCCCCCAAGGCG
>VXBB01002198.1:435684-470493 GCA_013399915.1 Illadopsis cleaveri
TGCCCCCAAGGCGCCGCTTCCGGCCCCGCCCCCGGGAAACGCAAATCGACCGCGCGCGAACGAGCTCATTATGCAAACATGCCTTAAATTCCAACCCAAACACAGCCTTCCCCCCGAGGGTGGATCCCCCAGCCCACAGATCACAGGCCTCGGGAAGCGTGGCGTTACACAACTCGTTTTATTTAGTTATTCCCGAATTTGGCTAAAAAGAGTTTAAAACAGTGCCCCGCTGCTGCCCCGTCCCGTGGATGTCAGACCCCGCCACTGCCTCCCAGCACCCAGCCCACCCCACCCGTGGGTCTCCCACAGGGCAGAGTGGGCAGCACTGAGGGGGCGATGGCAAGAGCATGGGGGCTGTGCCCCGAGTCTTCCCCGGTGCATCCATAAATGCCGGCCAGATTGCTTCCCCATCCCACCTCATCCCTGCGACACCCCCACAGCTGGAGCCACCCCAAAACAATGGCAGGAGTCAAAAGCAGATGCTTCCACCTCCCACAGATGTATCCCAACCACCAGCAGCACCCAGGCCCAGCGTGGCCCCCATGGCTCAGTCAGAATCGATGAAGTCAAGAAGCAGCATCTCGAGGATCTCACGGCCAGAAGGTTGGCAGGGAAATTCTGCCTGTAGCATGGCCACGGTACGAGCCCACTCGAGCTCCTCATCCTCCTCGTCAGAGCTCTCCGAGGAAGAAGGGAAGAACACCTGCAGGAGAGAGGAGGGAGGATGAGCCACAGCGTCCAGGTGCCCAGCCCAGCTCCAGGATTTGCCACCCCACTTACCGTGGGCATCCTCGCCCGCTGCCGTCTGCGCCGCCGCAGCTGGCGGGCAGGCAGCTCGTGCAGGTAGATGCACTCTGATCTGAAAGGGCAGTCGCCATGGATGAAAAATTTGCACCTGATTTTCCTGTGGGATTCCAAACAGAGTTGTGAGTGTAGGTCCCAGAGCAGCACAGAGCCCACAGCCCCACCACCCGCAGCAGTGCCACACACTCACCCTGTCCGTGCCTTGAAGGTTCTGATGAGCTCCTCCTTCTGACCCACATCTGAGATCCAGTATTTGTGGGGGATGTAGTAATTGGAGGTGATCCGGCACTCTGGGCAGGCCCTGGATGAGGGTGATGGGTACAGTTGGTTGTCCCAAGAAGGGAGCAGGGAGCACGAGCTCAGCACCCACACTGGGTGGTTCCGTTGCCCTGACCTCATCCAGCACCCCCATACCCATCACTGCGCCGAAGCACCTATTCCTAAAGGAAAGTCACGCCAATCCCCAAGCCACATCACCAGACCCAAGGAAGAATTTCAGGGCACAGAAGAGGGAATGGTGACCACCCTGCCACCTCCCCATCTCCACTCACCTTACGACGGTGCTCTGGAAGCTGCGGCTGCGCCGCCACTTGCGGATGCAGCCCACACAGTACGCGTGGCTGCAGTTGGGGAGGATCCCGAAGAGACGCTCCTCTGGCAGAGCCTTCTCGTACACCCTGTCCATGCAGATGCCACACACCACGGCCTCGCTCTGGGCTCTCAGCGAGACAGAGCTGGTGATGACCAGGGCTGCCGCAGCACCCGGCTCTGCAGGGACCTGCAAGCAGAGCAGCACAGCATGGCACGGCTGTGTCACTAGTCTGGCCTCGAGGAACACCACAGGGTGACAGGGAGTGCCCGGCCACAGGAGACCCCAAACCCACCTTTGCAGGGTCAGTCTGTGTTGCCATGTCCAAAACTGCCTTTCTGGGACCAGAGGAGTGTGGATCCACTGCTGGCCCTTGCAGCTGGAAGCCTGCAGGAGGAGAGTTCTTAGAGGGGAAAAGCTCAGAGAGCTGGGCAGGCTGCTCACAGCACGCAGCTTCCGCAGTGACAGTCCCCACACTGGAGAGCTCTCCACAGTGCCAGCTCAGCCCAGGCTTGGCTCATAGGCAAAAACATGCACAGGCTACTTCACCATAACCACGCCAGTGTCTTCACCCCACTGGTCCCCTGGGCAGCCTAGCACCTACCTGAGGCATCCTGAGCTCTTGTGGGGACAAATTCTCCACTGATGGCCCCACAGGGGACATTATCAAGTGCTGGGATGTTCTTCTTATCTTTCTTTTCCTCTTCTGCCTTCAGTTTGAGAAACGGGATGGTCACACACGTGCTGCTGGCAGGGTGGACCGAGGTGCTCTGGGTTCCCCCCTGGTCCCGGTCCATGGCTGTGGGCTCAGTGTCAGGCTCCTGGCCCCGGTGGTGGTGGGGCATCACACCATATTGGGTCCCTACTGGTGCTGGCTCCTCCTGGATGTGCTGGTAGCTGGAGGAGTCCAGGGACAGAGACAGAGGGTCCCATCAGTCCAGCTTGACTCCTCTAGGCTCCCAGCCGACCCTCATGGCATCACATCCACCTACCTGCAGTGCTCTCCATAACGGCAAACCCCACGCTGGAAGTACCTGCAGACCTGGGCTGATTTTCTGTCATGTGAGAAGCGGCAGCTCTGGCCCCGCCGACAGTATCCACGGGCAAAATTCCTGTTAGCCAGAGGAGCCGCGTGGTTGGGGTCAGATCCTGCTCCAGCCCTGCCCTAGTACCCCAGTACCAGCTTTGTTTGGGTGGGACACATTTTGGAAGCTCCCCCAGCTGGTGTCTGGGCTCAGGAGCCCTTGCCAAGGGCAGAGGCAGGGGGATTCAGGGTCCTCCCGGCCCCATCCAGCCTCATCTCCTGGTTAATTGCAAAGCAAAGGAAGCCCGGCACAGGGGCTGTCTGGGGGTTCTCCTGGGGACTGGGGGTGCAGGGGTACCGAGGGCTGGGGCAGAGAGAAGAGCAGGAGCCCTTGGCTTGGGACTGGCAGGAAGGGGGATCTGGCTGGAATGCTCCCGCCGACCCCCAGCGCCGGAGGGGAAATGGGGAATGTGGATCAAGGCCATCCCAATCCACTCCCTACCCCCACAGCGAGGGGCTCCATCTCCAGCCTATCTCCCCTAAAAGCTGCTCCCAGCCACCCCATCCTCAAGCTTTTACCTGCACAGGGGTCTCAGACCGCTTGCCTCGGCCCTTAACGGCCCAGATGCCATCATCGAACCGGCCCGCACCTCTTCCCCAGCAGCAAAAGGGCTGGGCCACCTCCCACGGCAATTTATGACCTCAGTGAGTCCCGGGACCGGCCCAAGTAGCCGGAAACACGTGTTTCGGGAGGAGGACATGTTCGGGCTAGTTGATAGCACACGGCTGCGGAGCACTGCTTACACCGAGTCAAGGACTTTGCAGCTCCCGCTGCCCCTGCAGTGAGGAGCCTGGACGGGGGCACCACTCTAGCTTGCATCACTAAATTCTGTATATTCTAATTCTTTTATCATTACTATTTCCTTCCTTTTCAGTCCTATTAAACGGTCTTTAACTCAGCCTGTGGGTTTCACTTCTTTCCCAGTTATCTCCCCCATCACACTGGGAAGGAAGGGAGTGAAGGGCTGGATGATGTATTGCTGCCTGTTGGGGTAACCACACGGTCCCCAGGCAGGTCCCCTGGGCCCCCTGCCCAGCAGCACCACGGCCCCATGTGCCCCCAACTGCGTGGGAGAGGCAGGGAGCGATGGAACAGCTTCCCCCAGGGCACTCAAGCCAGGCACAGGGGAGCCTGGGGGGTCTCCAGCTCCTCCTTGCAAATTCTCATGTGAGAAGTGGAAGTAATTCGTGCTAACTAAATTGTAACTATCTAGCAAATTATTGTTATAAAGCAATAAAGGAAATTAGTGTTATAAATCAGACGGGCCCCTTTGCAGATGTTACATGTAAAAATAGGATACAGGATGTAGTTTTGAGATAAGCAATGTCTCAAGACAGAATCGACCTTGGGATGGACAAAGTTGGGGTGGTTTCAAGTAAAAGATCTGAAGGTATGGTTTTATCTGTGAAATGCAAGGCTAATTTTTTGGAACATAATGCTAACTTACATAACACAAAGCAACTTGTAAGGTTATCTGGAGGACAAACAAGGAAGGGTGTGAGCCTTCATCAAAGACCACCAAAAGAAGATAGAACACCCCCTAGCAACAAGTGAAGCATGCACCATGAAGTACAGTGATGTAGATTTTAGAATAAGAAATAGGAGGGAATTTATGGGAAACATTGATGAATATGTATTAGCATAGAGTATGAAAGTTTAGCTTGAATTGCTCTGTCGGTTTTGCTTATGCTTTATCCNCTATAAGTTTAGTTTGAATTGCTGTGTTTTGTACATGAGGTACCCTACCTGAGAACTTGTCCCCATACCCCGGTCGGTTTTGCTTATGCTTTATCCAAACCTTAATCATACTTAATTAATTACTGCCAAATATAGATACTTGAATATATTTACTAGATTGTATTCATTTATATCAAATTGTTATTCAATTAAATTGCTGCTAACTCAATAGACCTAGTTGCTTGACATCATTTCTAACACTCAGGTGTTTCGCCACATTCCTGGAGCTCATTGTTTCCCTTCTTGGGCTGTTTTCACCTCATTTCCAGCTCTACCCGCAGCATTTGGAGCAGGAAGCACCCAACGCTGAGGCTGGGATCCTGCTCAGGCAGGATCCTGCTGGCTCTTTCGGCTGCTTCAGGTTTGCAGGCAAGAAAACCACAGCAGGTATGAGATCTGGGAATTACAGAGCCCCAGGAATCAGGGCAAATCCCTGGAAATCACAGCAAATCCCACAGCCTCTTCTGGAAATCCTCCCACGGACAGCCCGCCCCCCCCAGGTGCTGAGAGAAATCCCACAAAAGACAAGGCTGGACGCTAAAAGTTTCTTAAATATTTAGTTCAGATTTATTTAAAGTCAAGTCAGTTTGTGGACACTATTTATATTATTAAAAACACTTGAAGGTTTGTACTTCTAGCAAAAATATACATTTCAGTTTGAGGGTTGTTATACTGTCGAGGAAGGAAGAGCAAAAAGTTTCCCAGGTGATGGGCACGAGTCCTGCATTGCGGCCGGGGTGGGGACACCACCGGGGTTTTGGGAAGGACAAATCCCCCAGGCTCCGACCAGCACATGCATGTCTCCAGTGCCTTCCCCCAGAGGGCTTCAAAGTGCTTCAGAAACGGTAATTCCCAACACCCCTGCGAGGTAGGGAAGGGAGGGCTGGGCAGGGAAACTGAGGCACGGCAAAAGGAGTGGAGTGTGGCAGCAGGGGGAGGTTTGGGACCAGCCAGCCCTGTAACGGGGAGGGAAAGCCCAGTGCTCTTCCCCTTTGGGTTTTAAAGGAATTATTGCACCAGGGAAATCTGCTACCCTGAAGAGGAGGAAAGTAAAATAAAACCGAATAATTTGCTCCCACAGCCCCTCCTAGGGAATATCAGTATTTTAATAAGGCTGCTCAGGACACAGGGGACTACGAAGTGTCACTTCTTAGATGAGACACCATTATCCTGAAAGGGAAACTGGGCCCTTCCCAGTTCCATCCTCCCCCTGCCTGAAGCCTAAGTGACACAGCCCCCACACCAGGGGCCTGGCCTGGTCCAGGCAGCACCGTGGTGTTTCACTACAGCTGTGAGAAGTTGTGAGGTAAAGTCCCAGAATGGTGCTGGGTTCAGGCAGGCCCCTAAGCCTGGAGCTGTTCCCACTCTTGGGAACAGTGGCAGAGGAGGACTGGCAGCTTCCCTGACACAGCCACACTCACTGGGAAGCTCCTGCTCATTGTGAGCATCCCAACCACTCCCCTCCCTGCTTCTAAATCCTTGGCATTTACAGCTGCAAAGCTCTCTGCAACCAATGCATTAACAGATCCTCATGCTCCTGCTCTGAGCAGACAGCATGTGACAATCCAGGTCCCTTTCACAGAGGGGAAACTGAGGCAGGACACCAAACCCTGACCAGCTCAAGGCCCCTGACCCTCCACACACCTTTTTTGTAACTCACATCTGTGCAGAACAGCCTGTGGAAGCCACAAATTCTGTGCCTCTGCTCTGAAGGTGAATTTTAAGGAGTCAAATCCTTTCCCTCCTACTTCCCCATCCCAGCCTCTCTCAAAGTGAGGTCCCAGGGGACACATTCCCTATGGAATGAGGGTGCCAGGAGCAAAGGCTCCCACACAGCACCTGGGAAGGCAGAGCTCAGTCCTGCTGGGAGACAGGAACACACTGCAGGGTACAGGGGGGCTGCAGCTGAGGGTCTCCACTGGGACAGCCCTACCTGTGTTCAAATACTCCAGAGCTTTTCTTTGGGAAAGAGAGAAACATCCCTTCATCACACTGTCCCAGAATTCATGGCTCAGGACCACGTCTTCGGAGTGCAAACGAACAAGAGAATACAGACACACTGTAAGTGCTGCTGTTGGCCCTGCTGGCCCCTGCACCCCCCTGGGCCTGCTAAGGACCAGAACTCCCCACCCTGGGGACCTGAGGTGCCACAGTGACCTCACTGCCTGAGCCATGTAAACTGGGTGGCTGCTCTGCTCCAGGAGCAGCCAGAGCTGGGCCATAGGAACGGGAACAGCAGCTTTGCAGATTTGTTAGTGTGTGTTAAGGAAGCCCGGGCCGAGCAGGAGGCAGCTGCAAATCCTGACGGCATCTTGCCCTATGTACCGTATGTCAGGGTCACATAGAAAAGAGTTTCCAGTAGGAGAAATGGAAGACACTGGGAAGGGTTTTCTTTGTTTCTGTACAAAGAGTCTTGATGGGAATCCATGGCTTCATTCTCATAAATAACAGGTCCTTAGTACATGTCCTTGTAGATCTCCTGCAGAAGTGGGTGCAGAGATGTCTCTGTCTCTGTCTTCTTGATCTTCTGCACCAGTTGGGCGTGCTCTGTCACCAGCTGTCGCAGGTCAGCCATCTTCTGCAGCAGCTTGGGGAAGAGGTACTGGGCATCCGGGTGGTTGGACTGCAGGTGGAACTCCAGCGCTCGCAGTATGTTGTCTTGGATCTCCTCCACCTGCTTCACGTTCATCAGGCCAGGGCGGTCTGTGGAGAGGAAGCACGGCAGCTGCAGGGTCATGATGCAGCTCTCCAAAGTACACACTGCTCCTGGGGAAAGGGAGCCAGGGACTGTAACCCACCCACCGTGACTTCAACCTCATCAGCTAGAAAGGGGAGAAGCGTGCCCTTGGACAATGTGTCCCACAGCAGCACACGAGGAGATGCCACTTCTACATTCCTTGCTGTTGGTCCAAGCTTGCCAGGCATCACCGCCACAGAGAACCTTTGGTTTTGGAAGCGTTCAGTTCTTCTCTCATGCCCCTGAGACATCCCTGGCTGACCTCAAGCCCAGCTGCAGCTCAGCTCTCCTAGTCCCCACTGAACCACCTCTAAGTAGGGATGATTCTTCCTGACCCTGGCACGGCCCAGGGCACCCGCTCACCTCCGCACAGGATGATGGCAGCCACAAACAGGGACAGGTCACTGTCATCCAGCTCCAGCGCGTTGAACTTCACAGCAAACTCAAATTTGGGCTCCATGATCTCGTTGAAGGGCTTGCGCAGGCTGCGCAGGAACTCGCGGGTCACGAAGCCGTTCCCGTTGGCCACCAGCAGCCCATCCTTGTTCATGATGGAGGCCAGCATGGCAAAGATGGCCTCGTGCACCCCGTACTTGAGCAGAGTCACTTGGTCGTTCAGGTAGAGGCCTATGAAGCTGGGGATGCTCTTGGCAAACTCGGTGAGCTCCCTCACAGTCTCCACCGTGGTGCACTGGCAGCGGTAGAAGACGTGCACCCCGATCTCCTTGTAGGGGGGGATGCCGTTCACCAGCTGCTTCCACACCAGCCCCTTCTCTGCCTGCCACAAGGTGTCCATGTCATGGATCACAAAAGGCTGCTTGAACAAGAAGCAAGTTAAGAGTCTGCTGGTGGGGGAGAGGTGCCAGCCCAGGACAGTCATATTTGTCTGCCTGACCCTGTGCCCTGCCTCTGGGGCTGACAGCACCCAGGCAATCTGCACCCACCCACCACAGCACACGTGTGCAGAGCAACGGGGTTTTTCCTAGCAAGGGGCAGGACATGAAGAGCCCACCTGGCTGCAGGTGGGAATGGTGCACATGGAACAGCTACGGCAGCAGGGAGACGTGCAGCATCTCCCAGAGAACAGTCCCCCATGCTGGCCATGGCCAACCCCACCTGCCCTGGGAGGGAACTTACTGGGGTGCTGCTGGCCTTCCCAGTCAGGATACCTCTTGCCTTCTTTTTGGTCATGTTGAAATTCTTCAGGTAGGCATTGTAGATGTGCTTGGAGAAAGCTTTCAGGTCAGCCACCTGTGGGTTCTGGCAGCCAATCTCACTTGCTGTCAGCCCTGCCACCAGCTTCCTCTTCTCTGCCTCTGGCATGCGCCCGAAGCGGATTGCTGGGGGGCAAAACTGGGGGTCAGGACAGCAGGGGGACCCCAGGATGTGCATCCAGAGAGGCATCCACTGCAGACAGACAGGTCTTCTGGAGAACACCTCCAGCTACAGAACACAATGCTTCTCCAGGCTGCAGCTTCTCCAGATTAACACTTTCATGAATCAGCCACTGCTGCTTCCTCATACCAGACTCCCATCCCATACCTCTGGGCTCTTGCACAAATCCCCCTTCCCACATAAACACCTTTGCTTGTCTGGGTCCGAGATTCTTACACCTGAAGTCTAAAAGTCCCAGCACAGAAGAACAATTTGTGTGTCCAGTTCCCTCTGGGCCAGTCCATAAGGGACAGCCACATGCCAGCAGCTCTATGGCATGGTGGGAATGAACAGCCCCTTCTCATACAGGAAAAGGGGAAGAGAAGTCCAATGCTTGAAGCACTGGGTTTGAATGATCCCGTAGCAAGAAGAGCCATGGGCTAAAGCACGGCAGGCCATGGGCACCCTTCACAGGAGGGCAGCTGGCCCGCCAGCCCTCATGCTGCCCACATGCAGCAGTGCCACTCACCGTTGTGTGACATGCCCAGCGAGAGGCATTTCTGGAAGCGGCAGTACTGGCACTTGTTTCGGTTCTTCTTCTGAATCTTGCAGCTCCTCTCACACTTCTCGTACTCCAGCTTCATGCGGATCGTCCGGCGGAAGAAACCCTGCAGGCAGAGAGCAGGGGGACATGGAGCAGCAGTGCCTGTGGTTCGGGCTCAGGCTGGTTTGTTATCTCCAGGAGTTTCAGGCAGGTTCAGGGGGGTGAGGAGGGGGAGTCCTGGGTCTCTCTGATGCAAGCAGAGTCTCTATCCCAAGGAGAGGTCATGTGGTGGCAGAAGGGGGCTGCAGAGGAAGAAGCGTGGGGGCACTCCATGCCTGGTGCTGTGACTGTGCCAGCAGCCCACAGAGAGGGATGGAGTAACAAGCCATGGGCCAACCCCAGCCTGCAGGAATGTCTGGCAGGACCTGGGCTGCTAACACAACCCTGCTGGATCAGCTGCAGGGGAAAGAATTCCAGATGAACATCCAAGCTGCAGCCAGTGATCCCAGGGAGATAAATACACAGCTAGCTCACTGCTGATCTGCAGCAAAGAAACTATTTTTAAAAGCTAACTCAGGGTCCCTGTGGGGAAAGACAGATTTGCCTTACACAGCAAAGCATGACAAGGCAGGGTTTGGGCCATACACATCTCAGCCCCTTTCCCAGGGCAGCACTTGCTGCCTGCCTGTACTTGCCCCATTCTGGACAAGATGACTTTTTTTACAATCAATCCCAAATGCCTGTTTTGCTGCAAGTCTGCTTGTGTGAGGAGGCAGCCCAGTCCCTGGGATCTAACCCCTGCTTGGCGCTGCTGACCCCAGCTGTCCCTGGGACTCACCTTGCAGCCCTCGCAGGCGTGCACGCCGTAGTGGAAGCCCGAGGCTTTGTCTCCGCAGACCCTGCACTCCACGTTCAGCACTCCCAGCGCCGCCTCCTCACAGCCCAGCTGCAGCTGGTCCGACAGCGAGGGAGAGGAGCTCTGTGACAGGTCTGCAAACACACACAAGGACGTGTCCTTCCATGTCACAGCCACAGGCCCAGCTCCTGGCCTGGCCAGCTCCTCCAGCTGTGGGGCTGAGGAAGGATTTCCAGCCCCATCCTGCCTGCCCCTGGTATCACATCTGGAATCTGGCACTGGCTGCAGGCAAATGCCATGAACAAAGCCAAGAATGCCCCAGCAGACTCCACATCAATGCTCCTTTCTTCCCTCTGGCATTCATATCCTGGCAATGAAACCCCAAGCAGGAGATTTTTTAATCCCTGGTTGGCCGGCTGCTGGCACAGGACATCCAGCTGGAACATCAAGGCCTCTGGAGGAGCCTCTTCTGCATCCACAAACCTTCTCTCCCACCTCCTACAATCACTTGGCTCTGAGGACCTCAAGAAGTGTCCAGGGAATCATTCCCAAGCACCCTGGGAAGCCCCTTGCTCTGAAGCACAACGTTACCTGCCTGTCCTTTTGATTTCCACTCCAAAACCCACTGCTCATGGTTGTGCAGTGACCTCAGAGGAAGCAATAAGCCTCTCCATAACTTGGAGCATTATTTCACAAAGGGTAGAGATTACAACTAGCTGAACTCCATCCAAGGACAGATCCTCTGCCCTTGCAGCTGAGCATGCTGCCTGGGACTCTGTGTGCCTGGATGCTCCATAGAATGAGCTCCTGTGGCTCCACTCACCTGTGTAGCTGCTTGAAGGCAGTGAGCTGTCTGGTCCTCCAGTTGGGTCTGAGGCTCCACTTGCCACCATCACTGCCTCTTCCTCTTCCTCTTCCTTGACCTCAGGTACTTCCTCCTGTAGTTGTTCCATAATTGATCACCCCTCAGTGCCAAGACTGCAATCCCTGTCATAGCTCTGGCATCATCCGCGTCTATCCAAGATGGACCCCACCAGGCTGTTCCTGCTAGCCTGCAGGACATGGAGAGAGGCCACTGAGTACCTGCATGGAGCAGCTCAGCAGCAGGGCAGTGTCACCAACCACACCAGTCCTGCTCTGTGTTTGCTCCTCAGCCAGTGAGACACGCAGAGCAGGGCCCATTCCACATCCCTCTGCACTCTGGAAAAAACATTCTGTAGGACTCAAGGAAGGAAAAGCTCACAGCATTTTTTTTAAAGCCCAGCAGACCACAAACCAGCCCAGATGCCACCCACGGACCAGAGGTCCCCAGTTTACAAGTCCCATAGCAGAAATGCTGCCCCACACAATGTCCCCCAGAGCCACCAGTAACCTGGGATGTGATGGTAACAGCCAGGGCCAGGGTCTGATAGAGCCAACACTTCCAGAAGGATCAAAGTAGGGCTGGCTTTCCCCTCTGTTCCTGCCCGGCCATGGCAGAGCCTGGATTGGGAGCAGCAGCTGATCAGGATGCGCCGTGCCCGTGGGTGGAAGATACTGGGGGAGCAGGGCTCAGTGCAGCAGCAGGCAGTGGCTGAAAGTCCCTGGCCCGTGCAAGCCATCTGCAAGACTGATGGCTTCCTGTTGGCCCTACAGTCGCACTCCTTCCCGTCAGAGTGCTGCCAGCTACAGCCTTTGTGTTTGTTTTCACTTGGCTCCTCTGCCAAGAGCAGGGCTGAACGTGTTGCTGTTGCTCTGCGCAGCTGCCGGGCCGTGCTCAGCCACGGGGTCCAGCAGTGCTATCCCAACAGCCACACAATCCAACCAGTGTCTTAATCCTGGGTTTCCTGTGGGAGGAACGGCCCCATCCTCCCCCACACACTTCCGTTCCTTGTTTGCCTTACTCCATCCCAAAGAGCCCACAAAAAGCTCCAGCCATCCAAACACTGCAGCACCGGTACCGTGGCTACAGCAGAGACATTCCCACCTCCCTCCCAACCACGCTGGATCTTGAATCCCAAACTGACTCTTCATTGAATAATTAATACCTCAAGCCTGTCTTAATGTAAAGTTCCATCCACTTCCTTAAGAGAGTTATTTTTAAGTGGAGAAATACCCATCAGTAAAGTCACTGAAATCCAGGTTCAACCAAGAAAGCCTCAATTTGCAGACCCAAATTAAACTAATGTAGGGTCTTGCAGGGGCCTTGTATAAGGGCAACCCCAAGCTCTGGGATGGTCTGTGCCCCATGCCCAAGCCCACCGCACAGATCAGGGCTTGCTGGGGGAGGGCACCAGTGACCCAGGACTCTCTGGATTTGTTTGCCCTCCTGCAGCAGACCCTCATACCTGGCATTTCAAACTTGAGCTGTAGCCAGCTCCTCAGATTGCTGGAAAGACATCAAGGTCAGAGCTCCCTGAAAGAGCAAGGAAGCAGCTCAGAGAGAGAGCAAAACCTGCAGGTGGGAGGGTGAACACAAACATGTCACAAAGCCAGGACACAAGTCACCTCTGGAGCTGGTGCTGCACCAGAGCCTGTGTCTCCTGTGGCTGAGGCAGCTTTATTTTTTCCCTCCACACTGGGAATTCAGACTGCAGGACAGGTGGCTTTGTTTCCAAGTGAGGTACATTAGTGGCAACAGTGAGCACACTGCCCTGTGCTCCTTGGCAGCAGGAGCAGGCAGAGGGGTGCTCCCTTCCCGTGCCTCCACATGAGCACTGAGGGACCATTGAAGGGCTGTATTATCCTTGGCCTCTGCTCACACATCCCACGCAGTGGGACATGGCAGACAGGCAGGAAAACCTATTCATTGGAGATGGAGGGTAATGAACTTCACTTTTTTCAGGGTTATATGTAAATGATCACACAAACATCAGGGAAACACTTTTGCCTGGAAGAGCAGTTAGCGGGGGAAGCTGGTGGCAGGAGAAGCTCGTCTACAGTGGAAAATCCATCCTGCAGCAGTTTAATGAGCAGCTCACTAGATTCCCTTTGTCCCTGGCATCCAGCACAAGCCTCTTGCTTTAAACCCACTGCAGACAGAGCTCTCTGCTTTGCCCCAGATGTCTCATGGGACATGTTGGAATAATGTGGGCACATCCCTGACATGCTGTCCTCCATCTGCCAGTTCTGCTCAGGGCCACGTTCTCCCAGGGCAGCAGCGAGTTTTTGACATGCAGTTTGCTCCCCAAAACCCAAAAAAGCAACTCTAAAACTGTGCTTGGAGTCAGTCTTGGATGGGTGTGAGAAGGGGGAAAGCACAGGATGAGACATAGAAAGACAGCTCCACAAGCCTCCAGCTAAGGCTACTCATGCACACAGGCATTACAGAAAGAATATGCATGTGAATCCCACCCTTTGAGAGTGGTTGGGGAGCCAGAGAGAGAAAAGCTTTTACCAGAAGGCTCCGAATGTATTGTTTGTGTATCTCCTTGCAGGCCAAGAGTTCAGGGGCCTGGGCAGAGGGGAGCTGCAGGAGCTCGTCGCACACCTGCCTCTCCCTCAGCCCTTCCTGTTTTCTAAACAACTGGGATAGAGGGAGAGGACTGGAAAAAAGGATTCATCTCACACGGGAGGCTGCAGCCCCTGCCTCTGGCANTCCCCCCCCTGCCTCTCCCTCAGCCCTTCCTGTTTTCTAAACAACTGGGATAGAGGGAGAGGACTGGAAAAAAGGATTGATCTCAAACGGGAGGCTGCAGCCCCTGCCTCTGGCAGATGAAAGGCCAAGGCAGCCACTGCTACCTGGGTAAAGGGCAGGGCATGGCCATGCCTGTGCATGCCTTCAAGGAGCCAGCCAGCTGGGCAGAGGCCCCAGCAGGAGAGGGACCTCAGCCCTTTTCCCTGCACCAGGGACAGCACTGAGGCAGCAGGCAGAGACTGTGGAGATTCACATGCTCCCCTCGGTTCCCCTGCAAGCCCTTCAGTGGGAACAGGGGAGCCTGGGAAGCTGGAGCTCTCCACAGGTTTGTCCAAACTCTCTCTGTCTGAGCACAAGGAGGGACCTGCCCTGCCGGCACTGCAGCCCAGAATCTTTGTGGGACAGCACTGGGGATGACAAAGGACAGCCAAAGGGCCCATCTCCACCCCTCCAGCCAAAAGACCTCTCCAGCCATTTGGTGCCTCTGCATCCAGTGGCCAAGTTGCCAGAGCAGGAGAAGGGATAATTTGGTCTCCTCCTCTTGGCTGAGTCCCGTGCCAGAGCACAGCACACAAGCTTCTAGCTGTAGGAAGATGGGTAGAGATTTCTGCCTGCCATAGACACTCACCCCTTTCTTCCATTCAGCAGCTGTGACAGGACATTGATGGAAACAAGGATGGAGACTGAATTTCTTCCTAAGCATATCCAGAGGATCTAGCAAAGCTGTTTTCCTCCCTCTTCCCACAGGATGGGAATGAGCAAGAGGGCAAGCATCTCGTGAATTGCTGCGCCCTTGCCTCAATGCCTGTTCCAAGGAGCTTTGGTAACCCTGGCTGAGCCAGCAGCTTCCTCTGCAGCCGGTGCAGGGAGGGTTTGTTTGCTGGCTCTGGGCTTGGGCTGATGCCTGCTGGCTGCAAACAGCTTGGGCAACAGGTTTGTCTTTCCTAGAAGCTGGCATCTACGCCAAGCTAAATCATCAGTGGGAACAGGGAGAGAGACGTGGCACAACCAGAAGAGGAAAAAAACAGAAATAAAAGTTAAAAGGAGATAAATCTTCAGTGTGGATTCCCTGCAAGAAGGTAGTACTTCTCCAGAGCTAACCAGGATACAAGCCTCCAGTTCATCAACCAATAGCTTGTGCCCCTGTGGCCTGGCAGTTCCCCTGGCAGCCAATCCTGCTGATTAGCACATAGACCCTGGAGTCATGCTCAGAGTTTCCAGGGAAAGCAAAGCACCAAAGAAAGGTCCAAACCTCCCAAGAGTCAAGTCACAGAGTTGATCTGCTCAAAGCAGTTGTTCAATACAACTGTACTATAAAAGAGGTCATAAGGAATGGCAAAAGGAAACCAATATACCGTGGGAGGGCTCCTCGCTTGTGTTTATTCCTCTGGTCAAGAACGTTCCCCAAATTCACAGCCAAAAGAAACAGAAGGGGTGAGATGAGAACTCAGCCCTCCACAGGGCAGCACTGTGATGCACAGCACATTTTGAATCCACCATTGAAAACTGACCTGAATCCATAAAGGAGATGTGATTGCTGCTGGTTCACCACCTTTTGCAGACTTCCTCAGGTAGTGTCACTGCTTCCAGGATCTGCTGACCAAGTTTCTGTTCCTCCCCCTACACGTCAGCTACTACTAATAAAAGCCAAATAAGAGCTAAGCAGATGCTGCAATACAGGAAAGGTAACTAAGAGTACAAAACAGGAGAGACGAACACTGAAAACATGTTTATGTTTGCTCCTGAAGATCAGCATATCCCCATATTAGCCAATGAGATCTCAGCAGCACTTACTAGCTGAGTGTTTCCTCCCTTACTCAAAGTCTTGGCCGCAAGGGAGGCTACACACAAAAATAAACTACTACAGCTAGCAAGGAAGAGCCCTCCCACACAGCAGTGACCAGGATGGACATTCTGGGCCAGATTCTTCCCCTGGAAGCATCTGCTTAGATGCTGTACCATGCCCCAGAGTCCAGTCCTGTGATTCTCTCTCCCAGGCTGCTCGGTGTGCACCACCTGTGCTTCCCTGTGCTGGGCTCATTAAGCAGAGGGGTGCTGCCAGAGCTGCCATGACCATTAGCTGCTCCTAATTACTCAGGGACTTGTGACACAGGGTGCAGGAGATTCCCTCAGCTGCCTTGAGCAGCTTGGCTTGCCAAAATGAATCACACATCTCTTGCATGTTTTAACTCACCCGCTTCCTGGGCACTGAGGGGGGAAAAAATGCCAACTCATTAAAAAGGTTACAAAACTTGCCAGATTCTTTTCTTTTTGTACCATGATGGATGCTGCCCCCAAAACCAGGTCATGACATTTTGCTCCGAAAGGAACTTGCTGTTGACTTTGTTCAGAGTGCAAGAGGTATTGCAGACACAGAAAAATAGCAGACTTTGGGCACTGAACTCTCAGCCATGTGCAAAGCAGGGTCTGCCAGGCTGCTCTTCTCCAGGAGTTGCAGCCATCCCTGGCTCCAGCAGCTGCAAACATGCATGAGATGTGCTCCAAAATGTTGAGATGGCAGATATGGGAAGACAGAGAAATCATCCCTCAATGGCTTCCCAGCAGAGGGACTTCCTGCCCTCATCAGGCTCTGTGGCTGGGAGCAGTGCAGGCAGGGAAGAGCTGTGCAGTTGTTTGCTCTTACTTGAAGTGCTGCTCCATGACCTGCAGCAAATTTGGTCAAGTCCTCTACTTCCATTTTCGTTCCATTTATCATAAATAAAAAACCCAACCAAAACCCACCACAGAGAAACAAACCCACGATTTTTGCAGTGCTTCCTTCCTGATCTTTCCCTGGCTGTGTTAGCTCATGGAGACAGCAAGTTTTGGAAGTGCAGAGCAATAGATCAGCGCCAAATGTCATTGTTTATTCCTGTATTACAGATTTTGACACCTGTTTGCAGTCACACTTGCAGGTCTGGCCTGCCCAGCCCCAGGTCAGCTCCCTGCACTGCTTGTGACCACCTTCTCCTGTTGTACATTCCTGTACAAGGCATTTCCAGGATGACTTTCAGGAAGTAAACTGGTGCATCTCATTCTGCCAACTGCTGACTGGTATTTGTGTTTAGCGGTCAACTCAGGACAGCCCAAAGTACCTCTGGCCAGGAGGGGCACGTGGGTCTGACCCATAGGAACAAGGACAGCAGCCAGGAAACAAGCAGGTACTGGAAATGTGACACCACTGGGACTTCTCAGTGCTGGAAATGGCACAGCAGTGCTGCTATTTGAGAAGATCATTAAGTCAAGGCAAGGAGAGAGGATCATCCCCCCACAGCCCAGGGCACAGCAGAGGTGGCTGTGAAACTGTGGCAATGCTTTGGGATCACGCTGCAAACCTGGCACTCGCATGCCAGAGCTGTCTGGGATATATTCCCCTTTCCTTTAGCATCCCAAAGGAGATTGGAGGCTCAGAATTCACTGAACCACTGCAAGATGATGCTTTCCCAAACTGCTCAAGTCCTCTTGGCTGTACTCCAAGGCAGTCACTTTGCTTAGGGACCCCTTGTCCTCCCAAACCTGAGCAGGACACGTGGAAGGATCCGGTTTCAGGAACATCAGTAATTATAGAACAGGACTGGTGAGGGAGGAGCTCACAGAAGCAGCAACACCACTTCCCAAGGCACAGTGGGCACAGGGTGTTATAGACTCAGAGCAGCACTGAAAGGGAACTCCAAGAAAGTGGCAAGTGGAACAAGCTGTGGCTCTGAACAGGAGCACTGCTGGTGGTCAGTGAGACCAAGTTTGGCAGTGCTGCACACATCAGCTTAGATTTCCCCAAAGTCTCAGGGTCACTGGGACACCAGCAAGTGCCACTGCTGCTTTGGAAGAGGCAATCAGCTCCCCAGAAAAGCAATGGGGGCAGAAAAGCAGCAGTTGGGTGATGAGTCACTTAGGATCACACAGATGCATGCAGCTTTCTGTGTGGAGCCAAACATCCAACAGGGCCCTAGGTTTTCTGCTACATTGCCAGTGCTCCCAGATGCAGGAAAATGCCCACAAAACCAACAGCAACCCTCCTCCTCTTTGCAGCAAAAGATTTTAGATCCCACGGACTAACCAGGAAGAAAAATAAATCCATCAGCCTGTAAGTTTTGTTATGTTTACACTTGGACTCCCAGAAAAGTGCTACTTGGTTTTGTAGACTTTAGCAAAATACCCATGGCACCAGCTGTGATCCCAGGATGCAGCTGACAGAGAGCAATTGTGCCCAGGCACAAGTTCGATGATTCAGCAGGGCCAGGAACACGCGCAGCGAGACGGATGGAGCAGATTGCTGTGCCTGCTGCAGCTCCCCTTCAGCCACGGAGCAGGGAAACACAGGGCTCCCAGTCTGACTGCACACATCTCCCTAACAAAACCTCCAGAGAACAGCAGAATCACTTTTCCACACAAACTAGTACAACATCCTCTCAGGGACTAGATAGGAATGCTGTTTCCTTACTATTTTTGGCCAGATTCACACAGCCATAGCTGCCTGGACAACAGAGATTCCCCTGCCTTTTCAGCAGGGAAAGGAGCAGCGACCGTGTCAGTGTGATCCTGCCAAGACTCACAGTGTGCTCTGACCATTTGGATTTCTGCCTCAGCCCCCAGAAAACAAAACGCTTGAGCAAAGTATTCACACCTTTCATAACATCCTCATGCCTTTGGCAGCATCTTGGGGGTACAGGGTGAGCCACAGAGCTCACAGCCAGCCAACAGCTACTGCCTCCTGACACAGCCAGCTGCTGGCAGCTCATCAGGCTCCTCCAGCTCATGCTCACCAACAACCCTTTTCCAGAGATCCCCACGTCCCTAAGCTCCACAACACAAGTTCTACCCCACGGACATGAGAACCCACGAGTATTTTCAGAGATGTGGGTCTCTGACCATCAGCCCTCATGGGGTTAACAGCTTTCAAGAGCCAACATCTCCAGAAGAATCCATAGAAACAATTTTAAGGTGAAAAGCTGATTTGGTCATTTTCAGAAATGTCCCAGATTGCATTCTGATGAAATCAAGAGTTCCACTGAAAAACGTTTGTAACAAGTCAGGCCGGATAGGGATTTGAGCTTAGGTTCCCATCAACAAGATGCCTGCACAAAGCATTGCTTTTTTTGAAGCCATCTCACACAAGCTCTGCCAGGAAAGGCCTGACAAAGCCTGTCCTAATGAGATAGGCATGTGTTTCACAGTAAAGTCTGTCTTAACAGCCCATCAAAGAAATGCTTCCCTATCAGCTCATCTGCCCTTTCTAATCACCAAAACCATTCCCTGTCTCCAACCCACACATTTGTTAAGGGTTGAACATGCATGTTCTGGTTCTTGTTATTTCAAGTTCCAGTTCCCAGACCAGGGCAAATCAGGAAATGCAGCAACAGCTTTGGATAATGTGGAGGTTACCAGGCTGTGGCTATGCCCCAGCCCCAGAGATGGGCTCTGGCTTGACCCAGCACCATAACAGACACTTGTGTTTCTGGCTTGTGCTTTCATCCTGTCACTTCCTCCTCCATGGTCAGGATTCTCGTGCAAACCACAGACTCCCCAAAACTCAAAACTTTGAGCAGAGCCTGTCTGTAAAGTCCCCAAGAAAGCACCCCAACATACACATGCATTTCAGAGCCCTTTGCAAAGCCAAACAGACCTGACCAAAACGATCCCAGATGTTCACAAGCTCTTGGCTAAGCCTTGGAGAACACAGACATTTTCCAGACACTATGACGGAAACAGTGAACATTAAAGCATTTCAAGAAGTCATAATGAAACTAAGATACATCTTTAGTCAGTTCTGCTCTGAACCTTTCTTACAATCAAACAGGGCTCCAGTGAACGTCATCTCAAAACATATATTTTGGGGAAGATGCATTTCACAATCTTCTTGACCAAAAGGATTCATACTGGCACATCAATCATTCCACTCTAAACCCTGCTTTGGGAAAGTAATTTCCCAGGCATTCTGCCAAGGCAAGCACATTTCAGAGCATTAACAAAAAAATAAAATTAGTTCTACAGAAAAATCTTACTTGTCCTCACTATGGAAATTACTTCTGCTTGTCCAGACTTTCCCAGAGTCTCCAAAATTACTGCAGCAGTGCGTCTCTGAACAGAGACACTTCTGGAAAAAGCAGAGATTACTCTGCAGCACCTGATGAGAAGCAGCAACACAGCCCGATGAATCTGTGGTTATCAGTTTGTTCCTGCTCTAAGCAAAAGAATCAGTACAACACAACCACAAAACCCCTAACATCTAAAATGTCATCGTCAGGGCAATCCAGGCTGGGCTCTGACAGCAAATAACCTTTCAGGCATAAGCACTGTAACATCATCTCACCCAATTAAAACATCATTTGTATGTCAGGTTCTGTTGTTCAGAGGAGCCCAAGAGTCTCTTCTTGTGCCAATCCTTCAGTCTCCAAGAACATTTGCAGATTTCCAGTCCATAATTCAACAGCCACAGACGAAATATTCCCCAAAGGGCAACAAGATGTACTGTACAAAAATACATATTTTTCAAAAGGCATCACGCAAGAAAGACAGAGCCCATCAACACCAGAAAGCAATTCTGTACAACAATGCTCTTCTGATCAGCAAAGCCTCAGGGGCATTATAAAATCCTCTCCACACACTGTGAAGATCCTTGGAAGTCTGTGTCTTGAATACCAGAACAGAGATGGCGTAACCATTGCACCAATCTGACACAGAACCCACAACAGCTCAACACCTCAGACCCGTGTTGAGGCAAACACACACCCACAGCCACGTGCAGACAACCTCAGCACTGCTGATTCCAGGAATCACTTCAGAGGTCTGCAGGCAGGACAGTGCCTGTCCATGGCCCTGCTGACCACCTCCTCCAAAGCCCTGTCCTGCCTGTGCCATGACCTGCTCAGTTTTGTCTGACACTGACAGACAGCACCGGCACCACTGCCGGCTCGTGTGTGGGATTGCTGGGTGATTGGTTACCCACGTGCAGCCCTGGATCTCATGTGCCCTCCCTCATCTACAAGAGCTAATTTCAGTCATAAACATCAGTGAAATAATGAAATGTTATGTCACTGTGCTTTGACAGCAACAGCCAGCTGAGGAGAACAGGATTAGACCATGGTCCTCACAGTGTACTCCCAAAGTAATCCATAAGATCACATGCAGAAGCCGAACAAAAATAAGGTAAGGAGTTTAAGTTTAAAATGAAATTTAAGAAAGTTTAAGCTCAGGGACAAAGGGAAACTTGCTGGAAGCAAACTGCTCTTCCCAGGCTCTTCCCTACCCCTAGTTTTTAGAAGGACTGCTAAGTGCCTGGGTCGGTGGCCCGCGTGCAAAGGGGAAGGGTTACCTCTGCGGAGCAGCTGTCCCCGTCTGCCTGCTGCTGAAAGCCACCGCTCGGTCACCATGTCAGCACGGACAGCCAGGACCTGGAGCAATCTGCAGGAGGACAGAGAGCAAGTTTCCACGGCTGTGCTGAAGGCCAGATATTTATGCCGCTGGGAGCACTGGGCTGGGTCCAGCAGCAGCTCTGAAATTTAAACACACACTCCCTCTTTCGCACGCTGAAACCCTGGGCCAGGGTGACTCCAGGGGGCTGCTGCCACAGGCTGCATCTGTCCCAAGATGAGGAGCAAATCCTGGGGTGTCCCAGCAGTGACAGCCTCATCCCCTCACCGTGGATGTCACCTTTGCCTTAAGTCACCTGCAGCCAGAGGCTGATGACCCTGAGCACTTATGACAATGCACAAAGTTGATGCTAGAGAAAGACCTATGGTGGCCACAAGGCTGCTTGTTTACTCAGCTTGCTTAATTCACCTTCAAGAGGCTGCCAGAAAGTTCCTGCAACTTTAATGAACTTCCTGTTGGGTGGCTGAAACTTAAGGATTCAACAGAGTTCATTCACTCTTCTTGGTTTTCCTGATAACTTTGCCTTGTATGAATTTCAGGCTCAAAAGAGAAGGAAGAGACTTATGCCGGAAAAAAAATGGCTTATGAGGCTTTGAACTAGAGGACTTAGAGAAAATATGTCCTATTTTTAGATAGTTATGCAGACTAACTGGACTAAAACATTAAACAAAGATGTTGTGAACATGATGCTATTTGCACCCACATACCCTCCTTGACATTACCCAGGCTTAGCTGCTCCTCCCACTCCGACAGAAAAGCCTCATTTTGTATTGCTGCCCTTGACATGGGACAAGTTGTGAGGCAGCTGAGGACCAGAAATAAACCAGCAACAAACCAGTATCACCAGCTCCTACCAGGCTGGGCAGCTCCGCAGCAACCTGTGAGTGTTGCACTGAGAGTGAACCCCCAGTGCAGCACATCTTTCCAGGTCTGACATGGCAGTGGCAGCTGCAGCTGCCCAGGAGAGAGGAAAAAAGAACATGAACCTCCTGCCTCAAAAGCTGAGGATCCCAGTGGCCTGAATGTGGAGGGTGTTCCCTACAGGATCAAGGCACATCCAGAGGAGGGCACAAGTGTGAGATCCAAAAATACAACCCAAGTCCCTTGCACTGGAGCATCAATCACATCAGGATTTCCCAATCAGTGATGTCAAAGCCACATCCTCCTGAAGGCAGTGATTGCCCTGTTTAGAGGTGGGGGGCTGAGGATGGCCTGGAGCTCTGCCAAGTGTGGATCCAGCATCAGCCTCAGCCTCAGTGGGGCCACAACAGCCCCCTCAGGAGCTTCACTTCCACAGCAGAGCAGGTTTCTCATCCATTCTCCCCCAGTATGGAAGATAGTTTTTCTACACAATCCTGACAAAGTTTCTCTTTAATGTCTTTGACAAAGAACAATATTGAAGTCCAGCCCCACTGGCACATCAGGAGGTGGTTTCCTTCACCTCCACCAGCAATAAAGCTCATCCCAATTCAGTAACACAGCATTAGCCTTGACACTGTCAACAAAGGCTGAATCACATGCAGGGAGTGCACAAATCACACCCCGAGCTCTCCCATTGCAGACCAGAGTGTTTTGCTGCTGCTGCCAGACATCTGAGAATTAAAACTAAATGCCTGGCTCACCTTGTCCCGCTCACAGCTAAATGCCAGGACATGCCCATCACATCACACACAAGGCAACACTTGTACCAGCTCAGCAGGGCATGGAGGAAACCTGCCAGCACATCCCACCTGGATGCTTCCTCTGCTGTCCCTGGCTGACACATGCCAAGTCATCAGGAAAACTCCCACCTCAGCCTGGAGCATGTTTGTACAGAAGAGGATACTCTGCTGAAGGCAACAAGGGATTTGCATGGAGAGGGCAGGAGGAGAGGAGAGTAGAGCAGAAACAAGAAATAGGACACGGGCTGCCTCAACCCACAGGTCACTGTTTTAGAGACCAACACTGCAACCAGCCCTGGGACTGATTCATGGGACAGTTACTGCTCAGACCCCTCTGCAGTACCATGATAGGCATTGTCCGGACCCTACAGCACATCTGATTCCTTCCCACAAGCATGTCCTTCATCTGGGATCTCAGGGAAGGACGGAGTGGAATGTGCAGATATGAGGGATGAGAAAGGAATCTCAGATCCTTCCTCCTGAAGCAGCCCCTAACCGGATGCACTGTTCAAGGTCCATCCTGACCCTCTTGCTTCTCCTCCTTCCAGCCCCAGACTCCTACAGTGCTTGATAGCCTCAATCCCCAGGTCAATTCCCCCTCCACCACTCCACCCCGGCACAGAAGACAGGCACACTGTCCCCCTAAGCCTTCTCCCATGTGAACCATGTCCCGTCCGCACTCTCCTCTGATTTCCCAAGAGGAACTACAGCCTAAAGTCACTGATGCCCCTCACGTCTCAGCTCTTCACACCCTATCTCCTTTGCATCAACTCCAGTCCGTCATCCTCCCTGCCCCAACCCTGTCACACCCCCAGCCCCTCACAGCCCCAGCCTCACACTCCACGTCCTTCACAGCTCCAGCCCCTCACACCCCACGTCCCTCACAGCCCCTCGCATTCCTACCCCTCGTACTCTCCGTGCCCCACNCACCCCCCTCTTCGCCCCCAGCAATTCGCACCGCAGCCCCCTTGCGCCTCGATAGAAGTTAATAGCCCAGCCTCGGGGCAGAGCTGGGAAGGGCTCACTCTGCCCAGAAAACCCGTGCAGAGCGGCGGGNCCCCGCTGTGTCCCAGCGCACAGGGAAGGGGGGAGAGGTGATTGATGCATTTGACCTGCGGCCCCTGCACTGCCCGTGCCCCCGCTGTGCGTCAGCGCAGCCGCTTGGGACTGGGCCAGGCCACCCCGCACACGGGCACACTGAGCGCTTTGTCCCGGGGCCTCTTCGGCCACGCTGGAAAAAAACTGAGAAAACACTGTGAAACCGGGGACAGCACCGTTCGAGGCCCGGGAGGAAACAGATCACAACCTCCCTAACGAACTCGGCTCATCTCTGAGTAACTGAGCAGAGATGGAGTCGGTGCAGAGCTTGCTCCGAGGGCCTGTTCCAGAGGCGACCCTGGCTCTATGCCCCAGACTATAAACACCCCAAAGACACAGGTGACTGGGACTGTATTTATACAGAGGTGCTTGAAAAACTAACCCAAATGATGGTGTGTTATTTGGGCTTTCTTGTTTTGTTCTGTGTACCTCTTGGCCCTCCACCCACCAACCCAAAATCTGCTGGTGGGGCCACTTTCCAGAGGTTGTGGCTCATTGCTTTCAAAGTGCTCTTTCACACAGGGGGAATCCAAACCCTGCACTGCCAAAGAAAGAGCGCTGGTGCCTGCACTGCTGCTAGTGTGTGGGGCAGGAGGTCTGAGGCCAGTGGCTCCAAAAGCTTTATTGGTCATTAGTTTCTGCTAAGTGACTCCAGTACTAACAACCACTGCCAAGGAAAACAGTGGTAGCTGTAGTTAGGGACACCTGGTGTGGTGTGGGGGTGACAAGAAGGCCCTGCTTGATCAGTCCAGGTGTCCTTGGCTGGTGGCAAGGCCCCATACCCTGGAGCACAGTGAGTGATGCAGAAGGGTTGTTGTAGAAACCAAGAGGGAACTGCAGCCCTGGCCCACAGGGTCCTGACCCATCAGCGGCTCTTTTTTAGTACAGGGTGTAAAACAGACCACAAGGAGTTGAGTCCAGCACTCCAGAGGAGAAGGTCCCACTGCCCTCTCTCCAGCACTGTGCTGCCTGACCCTCCTGGGACATGGTGGCTGCAGCCCTTTACTGATGGAAATGGGAGCATCTCTGCCTTATGCAGAGATGTAGGCTCTGTAGGCTCTGTGCTGGTCCCCACTTTGGCTCCAGCCAGAGATGGCCACACTGACCGTCCACTTCGAGAGACAAGTTGAGCCCTGCCATCCCCAGCTGGGCTCTGCCATCCTGGTGGGCTAATTGGTGGGCTCTGTGGCCATGGTGTCTGCATCTGGAGATGGCAACACACTGCTGTTCCCACCATTGCTCACGTTTTCTTTGCTGTTTTCCCTCGTGGGATCGGGATCACTGCCTTTATCCTCCACCCTCAGCTTGAGTTTGAGGGAAGAATCTCTCCGTGACAGAAGGGGCTGGTAGCCAGCGAAGACTCCTCCACTCACGTTTGTTCGTTTGTCTGGGGGTGGGCAGAAAAAGAGAATTGTTTACATGGGGCCCAAACTGACTGTTCAGCTGAGAAAAGGGTTTGTGGAGTCCCTCCTTGCAGGAGGCATTGCGGTATCTTCTCTGAGATTCCTTCCAGCCACAAGATGCTCCCAAAAAGGGGAAGATGGGTGGGGGTCTGGGCTTATGCCCTGCTCTCAGGAGGTCCAGGGAAGGGTGGTCAGCTGGGTCAGCTGGTCTCCTACCTCCTGGCCCAATAGGGTGCATCAGTCGGTTCATCTGGACGTTCCAGTGCTTGACGTTGGTGCTGGCCTGTCGCAGCTTCCGCTGGGCCGCCTGGCACGGGATGGAGGAAAGGGGTGAGCTGGTGCCCCACTGCCCCTGATCTGGGACTGTGAGCATGGGTTTCCCTTCCCTGAGTAAGCCTGGACTGGAGGTTCCCTCTGGGATGGAGACCCAGTTCACCCTCCTCTAGACCTTCTGCTCCCCCTCCAACCTTCCTCCCTTCACACACTCCTGCTGTCAACATCACTTTGGACACCAGCACTTTGTCCCCCGGGCAGGACACGCTTGTCCTGTCTCAGCGACTGCATCACATTGTGCCTGCACATGGCACAGCTCAGAAACCCTCGCAGCAATTCCAGCTTGGTCCTCCCCGGTATGGAGGTGACTCTGGGAGGGCTGGAAAGTCCCCTGGGTTCACCATGTGAACAGATGTGGCATGGATGTGATGCTCACCATGACATCTTGGTCCACCCGCTGCCTGTTCACTCTCACTTCTTCCAGCTGCTTCTGTGCCTCTTCCAGGCACTTGTTCTTGTTCTCCATCTCCTGCTTGAGGACTTGCTTCTCCCTCTGAGTTTTGATGATATATTCTTCTTGCTCCTCCTTCAGCTTCATCAGCTGTTTCAGCTTCTCCTCTTCCTCAGCCAGTAGCCTGACAATGAAGAGCAAGAGGTGAGGATGTCCCCCTGCCATTTCTTCCACCAGCTTTCCCTGTTCCAGCCTGCATACTGGGAAGTCACCAGCACATCCCAGTACCCAGGAGCACGGAGCTGCCCTGGAGAGCACATCCCCATGCCCTGGGGATGTGCCCTGGGAGCAGGGCTGCCCAAGGAGGGAGAGGGATGCCCTAGTCCTACCTGGCCTGCGCATATCTCACAGCCTCCTCGTCCTGCCGTGCTTTCACCTCCTGCTGCAGGGCCTCCTGGAGCCTCTCCTGCATGTCCTCCAGCTCCAGGATGCGCTTGCGCTGCCGCTCTGCCTCTGCCTCCTTCAGGACCATCTCTGCCTGCATGGAGGCACGAGCCTGCAGCGGGGACAGGAGCCATCAGTTGGCCAGGCCACCACCAGTGTCCCCAGAGCCCACTCAGACCCACTGGGTGGAGCAGCCCAGAGCAGGGGTAGCCCATGGTGACAGGTCCAAAGCAAAGCTGATTCCCTGCTCAGGAGACAGGCTGTGTCATTTGGAGCCAGTGCTGGACGTGAGGTCAGAAATGGGCTCCCTGTTCAGCCTGGCACCAGCACTCGCCTTTCACTGTCCCCCAGCTAAAGCCCCTTGAGGCAGGTTGTCCTTATCTCCTGCTCAAAGGGATCTCAGGCACAACAGAGCCCAGAGGTGATGGGTGGCAGCAGCACTGTACATCCAAACCCCTGTGCTGTCCCGGGCAAGGCAAGGAGAAGGAAGCACCCACCCCGTGAGCACCACAGTCCGTGTGGGATGCACCCACCTGCTCAGCCTCCCGTAGCTGGATCTCCAGAGTCCTCTGCATCTCCTCATGCTGCTGCCTCCGCCGCTGCTCCTCCTCCTGCAGCAGCATCTCTGCCTGCCTCTGGGCCTCCTTGAGCAGCTCCAGCTCCTGCAGCTTCCTCTCCTTTTCCTCCTGCAGCTGCTTGAGCCGTTGCGTCTCTTCCTCCTTGGCCGCCTTGCGCTGCTCCCGCTGCTCCCGCTGCTCTCGTCGCTTCTGCTTCAGGTCCTTGTGCAGGGATTTCTTTCCCTCTGCCTGCAGCCGGATGGCTGTCTGGATGGCTGGGGAGGGAGGGCACGGTCAGTGGGGACATGCAGGGGGCATGGGCAAGCTGGGGAAGGGGCGTGGGGTGGGCACGGACCGAGCGTCCACTCCTGGCGCTGCCGAGTGTCGGAGGCGCTCATCTCGTAGGTGCGGGACGAGGTCTTCACGCAGAACATGCACCTCTTCCCATCCCTGTCTGGCAACACCTGCAGGGAGAGGATACAGCACAGTGTTACCCCCTGTATCCCACCTTATCCCCTCGTCTTCAGCCACAGGACTGGCTCTCCCATTGCTCATGGATGTGAAATTGTGTGTTCTTGGGTCTCCCTTCCATGGGTGTGAAGGGTCTGCTGTCCCCAAGCTGTACCTCCACGCAGCAGTGCTTGTCCAACACGATGCTCCCCTTCTTCTCCTTCCGTTCCTCGCTCATGTAATAGGACAGGGAACTGGGCTTCAGCATGAACCACCGCTCCGACCAGTTTCTCCTCAGCTGGCCCTTCTTCCAGAGGTAGCCCTGCATCCGAGAGACACGGAAATCAAAAGAGGGTGGGAGCAGGATGGAGCTTGTGCCCCAGAATATGTTGGCTTCTTGCCTGTTTGAGCACATCCTCGATGACCTCCTGGTACACCTCCTCCACAGCCATGCTGATGGCCTCCTGCTCGATGCCTCTCAGGAACCTCCCCGAGTTCACCATGTCCAGGAACTGCCAGACCGTGAGCCCCCCCTGCCCCTGCGGCTCCTGGGACAGGTAATCATCCAGCTCACAGGAGTTCAGCTCCACGTTCATGGCTGTGCAGATCTTCTTCAGCAGGTACTCCACCTGTGGGGAGCGGGCCACTCAGTGACAGGAAGAAGCCAGAGCTGTCCCCACCCCATCAACCCATTTTGGAGAGCCCAGCCTGGAGGTGCAGGACCCTGATCCCAGAGGGATCACCCTTTGTGATGGTTGAGGCATTCCAGGCAGCAGGCTGGCTCAGGAGACTGGAACTGGGTTAGAGTTTGACCTCTACTGGGAGGTTTTTCCTTTTAACCCCAAGGCTGGGATGTTTTGGCTGGTTTGTCTGCAGTGTAAGAAAACTCTGTAGCAGTCAAGAGCCTGAGGGAGTACAGGCCAGCACTGCTGAACCCCATTCAGGACTGATGTCTCAAAGCCACAGTGAGCTCAGCACCACTGCTTTCCAAAAATCACTGGGGAGGAGCAGGAGGGACAGGTCCCTGTGGAGATGAGCATCATTTAAAAACTGCAAATAAAAAGAGTCAAAGTGGTTGCCATGATGTGGGGAAGACTTATCCCAGCTCAAGTTTTGCTGCCAGCTCTCTTCTGCCCAGTCTGGGGACTGAGACTGGTGGGTGACTGCAGGGAGCCACGCAGGAAGGTGACACATCGCAGGGCCTCTGCACTCAGCTGGAGTTTTTATGTAATTTAATTGTGAGAAGGGCAAGAATTGAATGCAGTTGCTCAGGATGATTCAGTTTTTCATGGTCTGGGGAACAGGAAACACCTCTCCCAGGGCACAGGAAGTGCGGTCACCCTCCTACGTCTGCAGCATGGTGCTTCTTGCCTTTCTTCTCCTCCCTTTTTTTTTTTTTTTTTTTTTTTTTTTTTTTTTTTTTTTTTTTTTTTTTTTTTTTTCGGNTTCTGCTGATCTCAGGCGGTTGATGGGGTAGAAGACAACAGCAGCCATTTGCCCAGCCAAGTACCTTCTGCTGAGGGCACTCTTGGCTTCTGCACTTGTGCATTCTCCCCAGATCTGCCCCCCTTCTCCATGAGGGTTTAATCTGACCCCAGAGAAAGGGAGAACCTTCCCCTCTAAATACTGTGGAATTTGGAGATTTGGAGATTACCACCGGAGGCTTTTCTTTGGCTGGCACCTCACCCTTAACAGTCTGCTGGGCAGGGGCTGAGCACTGGGTGGCAGTGGCCACGGAGAGGGACAGCCAGGTCTGCTCTGTCACTGCCCTTTAGGCACGAGAGGCTGCAGCACTTTGGGTGCGTCTCCCCTCTAAAGTCCCCCTTCTTCTCCCTGGGCAGTGGGGGTGGCTGTGGGCACAGCAGGGGTGTCTAGGACAGACAGCCCCCCTGTCCCACCTCCAGCCTCCTCTCTCTCATCCCCTGGAACACCCCATCTTGCAGGATGCAGCGGGACATGCCAGGAAGCGATAGTGGGATGTGTCACCCACAAACGGGGCTCTGCCAGCACATGGAGCCCTGGGAGGACAGGGATGGGGGAGAGGCAGGTCGTACCTCATCTGGTACCATGACAAGAGGGTATTTGTCTTCAGACAGAAAGTTGAAGAGACACCAGAGCTTGAAAGCATCCTGGTGGGATATAACGCTGTTCCCGTTCCGGTCGGGTTTGTAGTTCTTTTTCGCCGTCAGGGTCCAGCAGAGCTCATCAAAGTTTTCTTTGACAAAAGCGCCTTCCTCCACCTGCAGGCAGGAGTCAGAGGGTGAGTGGGGAGCTGAAGAGCTACAGAGGGGAGCTCTTGGGCAGGAAGTGCTAGAGAGAAGAAACCCTCACTCCTAAAATCTGTCCAGTGAGAAGCATGGGGTGATTGGCAGCACCAGCAGGAACCCTGGGGTGCAGCACAGGCTGGATGATGTGGAGCTCTCCAAGCCCACCTCCCCAGTGCCTCCTTGGTTTGGGGTTTCTTGTTATCCCATTCAACCACAAAGAAGAACTGAGGAGTGAAGGGAAATTCTGGCCTAAGGGCAGCCAGCAGGAATGGTGCCCCTGGCAGCCTCATCCCTGCTGCTGTTCTTTAACTGTGACCTGCCCCAGGCAGCTTGGTGCAGATGGGTGAACTGTGATGGGAGTCAGAGGAGCCCTGACTGTCCCTGGGTGCTCTATCCCAGCCCTGGGAGCACAGGAGCAAAATGTGGCTTTTAGCGGCAAAGCTGGAGGAAAACCTCGGGGTGGCAAAAGCTAAAAGCTTCTCTTACTAGGAAAACCCATTTCCCCTTTTCAGGCTGACTCTGGGATTCTATTGCCATGGTGAAACGAGAAGAAGTGGGTTTAAAGATCACCTTCCAAAGAACCATGTGGGCAACTGGAAGGATTTTGGCCACTCTGTGATGGGGAGACTGGGCTGGGCTGACCTTGGGCAGCTCCTGCTGTGGGCTGAGGGAGCTGGGGAAGGCTTTGCTCTTGCTTGCTGCAGACCAGATCCCTGCAGCCAAGATCAGCATTGCTGGGCCAGGCTGGGCAGCTACTGACCAGCTCTGGGCAAGGCAGAGATGGGAACAGGGATGGGGACTGGCACAGGCACTGACATAGGGACCAGCAAAGGGACAAGAAGACTATGAGAGCCAGGGGAGCAAAGGGTTACTGCACCCAGCTCTGGCCCCTTTCTGTAAGCATACAGTGGAAGAAAGCTGTCAGTCATTCTTCCTCTCCTCACATGCCTGGAGGAAACAGCACCCACAGACCAACCTCTGGCTGTGCCAGACAAAGGTGTCTTTGAACCACGGAAAAAAGGGAAAAAGTCCCTGCCCACCCCAGCTCTGCTCCTGCTGCACCTCAACCTCTTCCCTCTCCTCTTTGCCAAATGAGGTCACATCTCAAATTTGAGCATGGCTGGAGAGGATAAAAGGGGCTGATTTCTCTCTCTGAGCCCTTCAGGAAATGTGGGCAGACATGCTGCTCCATCCAGAGCCATGACGTAAAGGGATGACTTCATCCTTGCCAGGGAGACGTGAGGATTAAACAATTCTCACTCATTTTGGCATTCACCTGAGCACTCCCCATCTCTCTGCACCCTCTTTCCACCCACTAAAGCATGTGATTTCCAAGAGCTAAGGGGAGCTCCCAGGAACCTCAATGTCCTCATCTGAGGAACAGCAGGTCTGGGGGATGGCCAAGGAACTCACCTTGTCCAGGATGTACTTGTTGAGGTAGGGCATGTAGCCCTGGCTGGACACTGGCCCATCATCATCATCACGGAAATGCTCTTCCAGTGCCACGGGGTCATGGGGGATGCACAGCACCGTGTACAGGTTGTGAGACAGCACCTGGCCAAGCACAAGGGGTGCTGAGAAGGTGAACAACCTCCAGCCCAGCCCCAGCACATCCCCAAGGTGCCACCCCCTCACTCACCCCCTTGGGGACTGTGACCTGTATGGCATCACCTCCCACAGCATTGAGTCAAGGTTTGGCATAATTTCCAAATGTAAACTTTAGAGAATCATTTAGAAACAGGCAAAAATCGAGGATTTTCCCACATCAGTTTCTTTTCTTGGCACATGAGGAACTTCTTTCTTGAAAGGGCTGTTTCAAACCTCTCAGAGCAAACAGGACTCACTCTGATCTAGAAAAGCTGATAAGCTACCCCAAGCTATGCATTTGGCAAAGCCACAGCCCAGCCTGGCAGCAGCCACTGTCTGCTGGGGGCACAGAAAGATGGAAACATGGAAATAGGAAAGACTGGCGAGAAACTAAGCAAAGTTTTTTCTGGAATGGAAGCAGACAATGGAGATCTGGAGACACACCCTCCCCAGAAATACTCAGCAAGACTTGCCAACAGCCAGTTTTGTTCAAATCCCCCCAAATAAAGCATGTTTACAAGGTCACAGATTTCCTATGTGCTGGAAAGCCTGGACCAAGGCTGCCCATGAGCACCACCAGCCTCTCTAGCTTGTGATGCTGGGTAGGTGGTGCTCTCCTTGCCTTTACATGGAGATGGTTAAACGAGTGTCCCAGACTGACCCTCCCCACTGCACCAGGATCTGCCAATGCAGCTTGCCAAGGGTTCAAAAGAGGGGCTGGAGGAGATGGAACAGCATCCTTACTCCTCTGTGCAGGGCTGGAAATTTCCTCCCAGCAGGAGAGGAGCTGCCTGAGGCCATGATGGCTGCTGCAGCTGGAGACAGTTCTTGCTCAACCAGATTTTCATTCTCTTTTCCACCCTCTGGACCAATGGGATCAGCAGGACTCCACCCTGTGCTCACACAACAGGGCTGTAGCCCCAAGCACTGCTGCTACAGCTATGCCTTTTGGGGCTCAGTGCAGCCCCAGGGTCCACGCAGCAGTGGAAAGGCCTGGGAATAACATGGACATCCTCCAGGCCGGTAACAAATCCATCAGGATGAATTCAAAGTTTGGGAATCGTATCCCATTCTGTGTTTCCAACGTGGGCCCTCATCTCCATCCTTCACTCCTCCTCCCAGAGCACCCCTAAAAAGCCCTGTGAGGTCTCACTTGTGACCTGGGCTGTGGGGGACACCCTGAGCCCCTCCATCCATCCTGGCACCCTGTGACCCAGAGCCCCTCCCCTCACAGGGCTGTCACTGACAGACAGAGAGGAAAGCCCTGACCTGGTCAATGGTGGCATGACTGGAGATAAGAGAAGTGAGAAACCCTCACAGGCTCTGAAACAGCGGCAGGAGGAGGAGAATAACAGCAGGGGAAAGGGCTGCTACGAAAGCAGTTTGCTGGTACAGCCTTTCCCCTGTGGGATGCAGGGAATGGCCGGGGGGGCAGGGGTCTGCCTGACTCCTCCTAGTGCCCTGGATTCCTCTGACCACCAGCCTTGTTTGTGTTCTCCACCCTCTCCCACTGCTGTCACACCCATCGCCCATGAGCAGAGGTGCCCAAAAACACCAGGGCAGTGCTCGGTATTTCCAGCCAGGCATGGCCACACTGAGGGACCACACCCCATCTCCCGCATTCACAGCCCTTCCAGCCCGGCCAGGGAGGGGGATGCAATGGCACTGAGAGCACAAACGCTTCCCAAGAGCAGGGCTGGTGGTGTGCCTTGTGCTGGGAGCAAAACTACCCGACCTCGCTGGGCCGCGCAGCACCCGACCGCAAGCTGTCCTTCCTTCCTGTGCGCACACACACCTACACTGACAGCGGCATCTGCACACGGCTGCCTGCGCAGTGCCCCTGCCAGGAGCCCAACGGCTTCCCACAGCTGCATCTTCACGTTGGAAACCCCAACAGGTCCACAGCAACTGCCTGGAGCGCGGCCGGAGCTCAGCTGCCGGCTCCCACTCTGCCAGGCACATCCCACCCAGCTCTGGGGCTGGTTCCGTCCTGTAGGGGCAAACCCGGGGTCTCTCCCACCCCTGTTCAAGACCCTTCGTGCAGCAACACGCCCAGGTGAGGGAGCAGAGCACAGCCGGGCTCAGGGCTCAGCAGCTCTGGAAGAGTTTGGAGAGGGCTCGGTGGCTTTAACACTTTATTGCTCAGAGCTGTGAGGCCCTGGATTCCTTCCTCACTGAACAGCGGCTGGCCTGTGTAGGCTGGGGCAAACTTGAGTGTTTTGGGGGGTGGAAACAAGCTCTCCCTGGCCTGGAGACAGTGGGAAAGTCATCCAGAGCTGGGCTTTGCTGTTCAATGACCTGCCGCCAACCCATTCTGTCACTGGAGGTGCGTAGGAGAACATTCCTTCCCCTCTGAAGTGTCCCCCTGGGTAAAATCACTTTGGAGGTGCCATTTCCAGCATCACCACAGGCCCTACACCATGGTTTGCAGACCCTGCATGAACTGTCCATGAAACTGCCATTAAAATCAGAGTCTCTGCGGTCTCAACATTGTCACTGGTGATAAAGATCTCTCAAGACAAGCACTGCTGGTGCTTTTGGGTCCATCCCATGCCTGGGCCAGGCCCTGGACTCAGAGCAGTGGTGCAGGGGATGCTGTGAAGGGAGCACAGCAGCCCCTCTCAGGGATTAGCAAACTGAATTAAGCTCTGGCCTACTTTAGGATTTTCCTTAATTCCTTCAGCTATTTCCACAGTTTTAGCAGGTGAGCGTGGCTCGCAGGGCACATGCCACGAGTTCTGGGGGGGGCAGCCAAAGGCTCTCAGCCACAAAGGCTGAGCAGGAAGAATCTGCCTCCCGCTGCTTCTCCTCCAGACCTCTGCTAACAAAACTCTTAATTCTGGGGCAAAACACATACCCCTGCCAAAGCCCAGCACCCTCCCTGCAGTCTGTCCTGGGGAAGCCCTATAAAATAGAGGGAATAGAGGAAAAGTGGGTCTTTTTGCAGTGGTTCAAATCTGGTCTTGCAGACCGGTAGCAGCCGGCAGGTCCTGACGCAACACCTTCCTGTGCTCAGCGTGTTCCTGCTCAGGTCTCTTCTCTCATCTCAGACCCTGGTACCTACCAGCATTTCTAACTGCAGTGCCAGCCTAAGAACCAAAACGGATGAAAAAACACATTCCCACCGTGTGCAAAGGTTTAAAAAATCAATTACTCTCAGAGCCAAGGGGCTCCCTGGTGGGTTCCAGCAACCCTGGCCCGGGGGCAGAGAAAAAGGTTTTTAAAGTTGTGATGGGTTTGATGAAGAGCTGAGGACAGGAGCCCTCTGAAAGCTGCTGAGAGTGGGGAGAGGGGAAAGCGGAGAGTTTTTAAAAGTGTTTTGTTATTTCTGGTCACACCACTGAGGAGTTTTTAAGAACAACTTGTCCCTATCTCCCAACTCACTGGCTCAGCAAGGAGAAACACAGGTGCTCCGGCAAGCAAATGTAAACAGAGTTTGGGCTCTTAGTTGGCCATAAAAAGCACAAGAAACTGACAACTAAAATTTAGATTTCTTATTATTTTCACCTAGAAAACACATTTGATCATGAATTCCCCCCCTCCCCGTTTTTTAAAGGGAGATGCCACAGAGCCTGAGAACTTCACCAGACAAGCGTGGAGGCAACATCAAGAAGATCTTATTGATCTTAATGTTTAACAATTTCTCCGTGGAAACCCGCGGGGATGCAAAGCAGCCCCGGACTTGCTTCACCCCTCGCTGCCCACCCTCCACCCGTGCGCCGGGGCCGCCCGAGCTCCCCGGGGACTCACTTTGAGCTGGGATTTGGACACCTTGCCGCTCTTCTCCACGTCCAGGGCGGTGAAGGCGTACCAGATGGACTTGAGCAGCTCGGCTCGCAGGTCCATGGCTGGCGGTGGCGGCGGCGGCTCTGCCGAGCCCGCGGATCCGGTTCCTGGAGCCGCCC
>VXBB01002199.1:0-47140 GCA_013399915.1 Illadopsis cleaveri
CTCACTGCCCATGCTGCAGTTTAGCCTCAGTTGGGAGCTTGGCCCCACAGAGCTGCTCCTCAGCCCCCCAGAGAGAACTGAAAAGTGGCAAGACTCAGGGGCTGAGAACAAGAGGGGTAACAGGTTAAAGAAAAAGCTGTGCACACAAGCAAAGCAAAACAATTCATTCACCACTTCCCATGGGCAGGCTGGTGGTCAGACCTCCCCAGGAAAGCTGCAATGACAGTGAGTTTGGGAAGACAAACACCATCACTGAACACCTCCCTCTTTCTCCTTCTTCCCCCAGCTCTACACGACACTCTATGGTACGTGACAGCCCCTTGGGTCAGTTGGAGTCAGCTACCCTGTGCCACCTCTGGACTCCTCACGCTGTGAGAGGCAGAAGAGGCCTTGTCTCTGTGCAAGCTCTGCTCAGCAATAATGAAACATCCCTGTGTTATCACCAGTTTCCAACACAAATCCAAACCACAGCTCCACTCCAGCTACTCTGAAGAAAACGAACTCAATCCCAGCCAAACTCAGCACACCTGAGCACTGGCTGCTGGAGACCAAGAGTCACATCTGGCACAACCTCCACAGTTTGGCATAAGCAAATTCCAAAGTGCAGTACACATTCCTGTGCTGTGCTGCAGTTATGGCAAGAAGCTTTCTGTGCTCGGCTCTGTCAGCAGTGACTACTTCTGGCTTGGGCCAAACAATAATTTGGAAATAACAGTGTGAGCGGTGCAGACTTCCAAAGGACAAAGATAACAGGGTATATAACCTCTAATTGGTAAAAACAGTCTCTTCATTACTATCTCGTTATCCAGTAATGAAAAAGCTGTTCAGATACTTTAGGTGTTATCTGGAGCTAAGAGCCATTTTCTGTTTCAGTTCACCATGTGGCCCACTGATACTACTGATATGAAAATCTTCAAGTTTTAACTACAAATAATATGTGGCTGCAGAATGGTTTCAGTTGATTGTCATCAAGGTCTCTGCAAAAGAAAAGCACAGACTCACTACATCACTACACTGAAGCCCACAAGTTTGTAGGGTATGAATCTGTGCTTTCCACTGAAAGACCTCAGTGCTTTTCAAATAAATCTTATAGCTCTATAGCCTCTCCAGTTGTAGAAACATTGATTTTAACATGAAGACAACAAAACAAAGCTGCTTTGTTACAGAATCACACACAAGAAAAATAATTTAAAAAAAAAGAAACAAAATTCATGGTTTGTATACAGCTTTAATACAAAAAGTTTATTTTCTCTATTGGTCAAGTTAACTGGTGATAAAAATAGTTGAGAGTTTTTTTCTTTCTTGGCCTTAAAATTCTGATCTGGTTGCAGCTGTGTTTTAGGGTTCAGGGCCCCTGGCAGACAGGGTTGTAGATGGCAGTTCCTCACATCCAGGGTTCCCATCCTTCCCAGACTCTGCCAAGAATATTGGGGTCTGTTGCTTGATCGATGAGGCATCTCACTTGGGTCTCCTCTGAAAGTCCATCCTCTGGCTCTTTGGCTCTGATATCATGATTAGAGTTACCACGAGCCACAGCTGCAAAATCATT
Organism: Illadopsis cleaveri; assembly: GCA_013399915.1. Lineage (NCBI taxonomy): Eukaryota > Metazoa > Chordata > Aves > Passeriformes > Timaliidae > Illadopsis > Illadopsis cleaveri. Next base: position 1,550 of record VXBB01002199.1, read on the forward strand.
ATAAGCAGGAGACTTCTCATGGCCCAGGCGCAGCTCATCGCTGAAATTGAGAACATGAAAATAAGCTCTTACAAAAAGAAACAAGCAAAAAATCTGAGATGGATTTTTAAATACAAAACAGCACTTGAAAAATAAAGCTTGAATTGAGATCAAGACGTGGAGGCTGCTCAAGAGCTGTAGAAGGCTTGGCCAGTGAGGACTGGTGGTTTCAGGGGTCCTTTACTAGTGGGTATTTACCATGAATATGCCAATCTTGTCAAAGGTCTCTAGCTGAAAGAAGGATGCAGCAGTTCACATCCAAGCTGTTGATCTCTTTACCTGCTCTCCTGATTTGTGCCTATAACAAGTATTTTGCTGCCTTTTCCAGTTCAGCCTTGACCGCAAAAGGGACTCCTCCCAAGTCCTGCACTTTTCAGTATTTGTATGGTTTTAAAACAGGCTTGCTTTCTTTGCTTTTCTGTCTTTCCCCTGATTAATCCAAAATGACTTTTTAAGAGAGGATGGAAGGGATTAATTGTACTTTTAACTCAACTTAAAAGACATTCTGGCTCGAGCTAGACTTGACTAGATGACATAAATAACCTGAGAATGCCACTAGATTTGAATTTGATGTTTCTCTTAAGCAGCTTTCCTCCATGCCTCCTCTACAGCTGGTACATGTCAACCAATCCTCATCAGAAGCATATATTAATTTAAATATTATCCCTACCCGAAAAGCAGTGCAGACAAACATAAAGAACACTAGGACTGAGGAGTATGAGATTAAGCAGCCTGATAGGGAGGGGAGGCATGTGTTGCCAGGAGCAGTAAAACTGCTCAGAAGGCCTGAGCTGGAGCAGGAAAACTCACAGGGAGATATCTGGTGTTTTGGCTGACAGGGTGATTCACAGAGCTTGTACATGGACCAAAATGATTTTGACAGAAGGTTTGCTGAAATTTTGCCCTGTCTGTCTCTTCTCTTTTCCTAGCCGCCATTCTATCCAAAGGGAGGAAAATCTAACAGAGGAGCCTTCCAAAGCTCTTACTGGAGCAGTTTAAAGCAAAAGGAGAGCATCTTACCAAGTGATTATTGCTGGATTGGCACCTGTAAGCTTTCTTCTGACATAGCTGACCTTTTGCAAAGGGTACCAGTTTACTTCAGATGTGTTTATTTCCTTAATCCATGTGCCTCCTTTTTTCAGCTGTCTTTGTTCAAAGTTCTAAGGAGAAAACATATTTGCCCTATTTATCATAAATCACACACTTGAAAAAGGCTTTTAAGCCACAGATCATAGCAAGTCAAGCCAGGATCTTAACTGCAGATGCAGTGGAGGACAAAACAGTGAGATACTATCTAACTTGCCTATGACTTTAATTTACAACTGAAGTTACTGAAGTGTAACTAGTTTCAGATTTTTTTCTCTGTAACTATTAGTTTGATATATACAGTGCTGTTATGCAAATTTAAGAGGCTGAAGGCAAAAAGTTGAAAATATTTATGCTGGTGCCATAAGTGGCATAGGGATATGTCACTTACGTGATCACTATGTGATCAAGAGTTACCCACGTCTTTAGGATTATCATGAAAGATAAAGAACAGGACACTGGTAACACAGACATATGCTACTATTTTTTTGCATCAATATAGAATTCTGTCATTTTAAATACTTTTAAGTTCAGTTTCTCTGACAACTTAATAAAACATAGATAAAAGGAGTACTGAGAGTGAGCCTCAAGGAATACTTCCTTTTTCATCAGTTTTATTCTTATTACACTTCAAGAGTTTTTGCATGAAGAAAAATCAAAGAGGACAAAACCCTACCTTCCAGTCCAAAGAAGGCTCTTTTACAAACACATCCATGGTGCTGATGAGGAGGTCTGGATCTGAACGATAAGCCCTCAGGGCATGCACCATCACGCTATAAATGAGTCCCCATTCTTTTACTGGCATCATTAGATTAACAAACTGGCGAGTCAGGCGAAAGGGCATCAGCTCCGGCACACTCAAAAACTAGCCAAGGGGAAGGACAGTCAAAAGAAAACAAGAAGTAAGAACGCTTGGAACTGAAGGATTAGATGGCAATATTTTATTCTTTTTAAGCCTTGAAACCCTCCTTGTCACTTCACTGAAAATAACGTGCAAAAGTAGAACTGAACCAAGTTGTGACATCAAAGCTCTAGTCATGAGTATTCAGTGATAGTGGCTGAAACCATGAAGCAAGGAGTCTTGGAACTGAAGGATTAGATGGGAATATCTTATTCTTTTTAAGCCTTGAAACCCTCCTTGTCACTTCACTGAAAATAACGTGCAAAAGTAGAACTGAACCAAGTTGTGACATCAAAGCTCTAGTCGTGAGTATTCAGTGATAGTGGTTGAAAGCATGGCTGAACTATGTAAAACACCACCATATTGACTGTGGAGTTCTATAGCTCACTGCTTGTCTGAGAACATCTGGACTCAGAGGTTTTATTCAATTGACTAGAAATAACTTGTAAAGATTATTTTGCACCAGAACAATGGCAAATGAAGAGCATCAAATTTAGTACTGAGAGCACACGTGTAATCACACGTTAGAAACACAAAAGCTGTAACAAATTAGTTGAGAACAAATACCTGTGTGGCTGCACCAAAAGCGTATCCAAAGTCTATTCCCACCATGCCACCTGTCTCCTTGTTAATCATGAAGTTGGACAGATGCCTGTCTCCAATCCCAAGTATCCAGTGGCTGATGCACATCAGTGCATGTGAGCTGGCAAAATGGGAGCGCAGGGCCAGGAAGGCCTCGGGAGATGTGCTCATTTTCACAAAGGCTCGCCTTAACAAAACAGAACTTATTGAAGGCAGAGAAACACCAACATTTGTTTCACAATGTGCAGCCATCAGCAGCACCTACCGCAGCAGGTCTTCTGGAACGCTGCTCTCCCTGCTTTTGAAGGATGTGACTGCTTCTGTACGGTTGGCATTTCTGTAAAGCAGAAAGAGAAATAAAGGTGGCTGCTGAAATAACAGCCTGCTGGATGTTGAAAGTCAAGATATGCCCATGACCGCAGCAGCGTGCGGTGCTTACTCCAGTAAACAGTAAATTTTATCTGATATTAGAACTGCCCCATCCTCCCTCTTTCTCTCAACACTTATTTCCAAGACTGACATTTCTAAATACAAGAGTACGTGTATTTTCCTCCAAATTAAGTCGATGGGTTAAGTTTTAATAAAGCAATACAATTATGTTCTTTCTGGCTGGACAGTCTTTTGCAAGCAGAGGAATTAAGGCCCCAGTTACATCCCTCAGCAGCAGGCTGAGGCTATACTGACACTAGAAAGTAGTGCAGCAGAGGGGATACAACAAAACTAAAGAACTGGTGCTGAGGGCACTCATGCCATGCAGATTTTGGGAAGAAGGCTTTGTCCTAGTCCATATCCAGTTCTGAATGTTTGTGAGAGCTGAAACGTGCCGGGTGCTTTCCTTCTAGTCTATTTCCCTCTGAAAGGAGCAGAGTTGAGAAACAGAGGACAGCCCTTTGATACAGCAGACTGAAGATGAGTGGGGGTGATTGGGAATTACTTCAAAAGCACATTCTCGATCTGAATACAAGTATTAATTCAGTTAAACGATCAAAGTTTTCCTTTAAAAAGCAAGATGCTTAAGCAGGTTATGAGCTTATAAGAAATGCTCTGGACACTTCACTTTACCACCCACAGTGTTAGATCTAGGCAGGTGTGGAAATTCCTCTGAGAGGATGCTCAAGTCAGGACCTAAACCATCAAATATTCCTTAATTCTCAGTGAATCATGGTGATTTTCTCTGTCCAACTCCAGCAGATGCTCAGGCTCTGAGGCAGCCTACCTAACTGCATAATCAGGAAGAAGATGCCCAGAAAATAAAGCTGAAGAGCAGCATCTGCTTCTAGACACTTTCTAAAGGAAGTGAGCAAGCTTCTGGAAGCATTCCTGTACTCTGGTAGGATTTTTGGCAAGAGGAATTTTGCAGAGCATCTTCAGGAAGACAAAGCAGTAAAATGAGCAAAAAACAGATGTAGTCATCATCTTATAATGCAGATCATACTTTTTTTTCCCTGGAATTTCTACATCTCTGCATGTGTGCACGCTCTAGCTTCTCTATTTCACATGCAGTTCTCATTTGAAACCTACCTGTACATAGCATGGTACCGAGAGATGCCCTGTGCTTTCCCACTCATCCTGGACAGCCACTCAGAATAGGTGGCACGAGGTCCTCTTGGGCTAGGGACAAAAACAGAAGAAAAGCACTGATGATTACCCTGTATCATCCACTGACCTGATCTGACCACTCTCTATTTGATTATCCAAAGGCTGTGTGCTGGTCTGACCCATGAGATTTATATTCAAAGGAAATGTCAGGAAGCTACAGCCTACATTAATTTTAGCCTTGCCATGGAAATGAAGTTTATGCAGAGTATAGGCTGATCCATTGATCTCCTTCACCACAGCTTTGAACACACTTCAGTCATGTCTGACAAAAGATTACACATCTCAAAGGTGTTAATTTGTCAATAGGTACTGTGAGTACCTCCAGAAGAAAAGTCCAAAATAATTTCTGCAGGGAGGGAAAGGTATTTTTGACAGTCTTGTAGCCTTTGAGAAGCATTACGTTGTCCACCACAGTATATACTGCCCTTTATCCTTCCAAATGGGCAGGGAATGCAGAAAGGCAGTTTGGTATCTCCTCAGTGTGCACAAGAGAGGAGGAATGCGTGCTTGAACTTGAGGTATTAATCCATAAGAAGTCAATATTCAATAGTTCCACTGCTTATGAAATAATCTGATATTTTTCTCCCATCTTAACTAAATACATCAGATCTTAAACTTCTATTTCAGAGAGGCAGCAACTTAGCAGAGCAGCCACCTTCTCCCTTCCTTCCAAAGCATGTTTTGGGATAGAGTATATTATTTCCATTTAAGAAGCATTTATCAGTTATAAACTGTAGCCCATCACTTTGGGATAAAGAAAAGGATTTCAAAAATTTAGAAAGGTGTTTCCCCCACCCCAACCAAAATTTTCCTTTGTGAGCGCTGTCACTTAACCATAGCTCAGTATAAAATGTCTTAATTGTCTTGATTGAATAACATATGGGAAAATATTAATGTCTATGTACACAATAAAGCAAAGGGTTTATTTTTTTTATAATAAATTATGACCTGCTTTTAGAAAGACACTGATCTTCTACACTGAGCATATTATAAATTTCCTCCCCTCACGAGATGGTTCCATGTGAGTCTTCCTTCACTTTCCCACTCAGTGAATTGAGATCAACATAATACCACTGCTGTTCACAACAGTGAATCAGACAGCAGCAATGCAGGAACTCTAGCAGTTCCTAAACTGCTCACAAATCAAATACCCATAGAAGTAAAGACTCTTTGGAGTCCAGCCGCCACGCTGGAGTTTCCTCCAACCTGCCCCATAAATGTTAACTAATAAAAATAAATGGTGACAACACTCAGACAAACCCAAACAGAGATTATGTAACTAAGAACCACATTTGTAAATTAAACCACATTTCTAAGTTCCAGGACAGAACTAGGCAGAAATGCCAGAATTAAATAAATTTTACAAATATTCAACCTCCAATTTACAATCACAAGAAAGCAATATAATTTATTCAATCCCAGCATTTGCATCAAGTCAGAGACAGTGCTTTGTTACAGTTGTGCTCTGTGCATTTGCTGCCCATTTCCACCCCCATCACTGACTCACTGCTGAACCCAGGCTCTGAATAGCTGTCTCTACTCTCTTCCCCTGCCCCCATTGACCTAAGTCCATTTCCTGCCTGATCAAATCAAGAGATCAAAATCCTCTGCTTGTAAAATCAATCTGCTGATAAGGAAATGGTGATGATAATGACGTCACACATGATAATAATTACAAGCCTCTTGTTTAAACAAGCTGGGTGGAGGATATTCCAGCTACAATGGCACTCATTAAATAAACGGTTGCCAATTACTAATTTGGGTCCGGAAGTACAAACTGTCTACTTGCTTGTAAGTGCTTTTCTTTTCTTTTATTCTTTAATTAAAAAAAAAATAAAGGAAAGAGAAAATCTTGCCACAAGACTGTCAGTTATCCAAAAACCCATCAGTAGTGGTCTCTATTAAAGCAGACAGCTAAGCCAAGTATCACCTGTAATAGCTGGTATCTTCCTCTTCAGACATGCTATTTTTAAGGAATTCTTTTAAGGTACAAGTATTTTCCAGCCACTTGATGAGTCCCAGTCTGCAACAAAGTAAGTCAGAGATAACAAGTAGCTCAGAGCAGAACTTTAGAGGAACACCACAAATGGGAAGCAACACATTCTAGTGCCCGTTAAAAGAAAGTTAAAAGCTACCAATTTAAATACACTCTGAAAAACAGTTTCTAGACAAAGCAATTTCAATGTTGTTTAAAAGGAAAAGAAAAAAAATAAATAAAGCAAAGGCACAAAACACTCTCAATCTGAATCTGGCACACAAAATTCTCACTTTCCAACATCCCCAAAGTAATAGATGTTAACATAAGCATTTCTGTGCCTTCAAGATAAACACCTACCTTGTTGTCATGGGGATGACCTGGTAAGTTTTTAATTGCATATTTCTTTGGCTACAAGTAGCATCTTGTGAAAGGATAATGTTCATTACATCAAACAGCTGCTCAATGCGTTGGTCTTGTCGCAGGTCTTCCCCACCTTTGACAAGAAAAGGATATTCCTGCTCATCGCTGCCTCGGATCGTTATGCGTTTTGGCTTCCTCAAGGATTCCATCACACTTATCTTGGAAAAAGACAGGAAAAAGACAAATATTTGTGACAGAAGACTTGGTGTTACTTGATGTTATTTGGAATTAAGTGTATCTGTCATTCCTAGATGACATAATCAAGTTACTCAATTATAACAGAAAAACAAATGCCCACTTGCAGCCCTTCCTTTATATGCTGCAAGATGTGTAAACAAGCAGTGACCCTGCTACTACCAAATTCTTCAAATAGTATATGGACACAGATTTATACCACACAGGATTTTGACTCAATCTTGAAAACATACCCGTTCATCAAATCCAGAGATTTTTGCGTGGTACTCTGGCAGTGGTTTCCCTTTTCCATCATACTGACCTGAAGTGGTAGTGGAAAAAAAATATTAGTACACAGCTTGATGTTATTTTAAAGTGTAACACCAGAACAGATATCCAAATGTTTTGTCAAATTGGTAGAATGACAACTATGAAGAAAATACTTTTAAATGCATAAAAAAGATCCAGCATACACACAGTATGATTTTATCTGTGAATTACCAATACCCTTTCCTTGTTTAGATGTTAGAATCGAGCTCTTGATGTTTTCAGAAGATACAACTCTTTTTTGAAAGATTTAAACATGTACTAGATTTATATATCAGATTTCTTGAAGTCAGACCTTTAGAAAATTATAGATCAGATTTCCTGGAGTCAGGCCTTTAGAAAAATACTAAATTCTTAGGTAAGAGATACAAGCTTAAATACAATTTTAAAAAACCAGGACTACAGCTTAAGAACGGATTTAACAGATAATGAGTGAACAGAATCATTTCAAGTAAGGCCAGGTAAGGCTTAAGGCCAGAAAGAGGGGTCATATAGCCAATACAAGAAATAAAGCTCAAGAGCAGCTTTCTTGTAAGGGACAATTCACTATTGACACTAAAGGGGAACTTACCAGGAACCTCCAGTTCATTCCTCAAGAACTCAGCTTTGAATTCACTCATCCATGGTGAACATTCTTTGAGGTTCCCAGGTTCTTTATGGGTTTTGCTCATTTTTAAGTGGAGAGAAGTTGCAATCTCATTGAAGTCACTAGTCTTCATATCCAACAGTTCTGAACCACCTCTGCCAAAATGATGATCCAGGTCCTTCCCAAAAGCCTAACAATCGTTTATAGAAAGGAATCCTGTTTACACAGTGCTAGAAACTACCCAGAAGCACCAAAAGGGTACCTTCCTGTCTACACACACAGCTTGTTCAGATATTAGGAAGAAATTCTTAATATAAACCAGAACAGGTTGCCCAGAGAAGCTGTGGATGCCCCATTCCTGGGAGTGCTCAAGGCCAGGCTGGACGGGGCCCTGAGCAACCTGGTCTAGTGGGAGGTGCCCCTGCCCGTGGCAGGGGTGTTGGAACCAGATGATCTTTAAGGTCCCTTCCAACCCAAATCATTCTGTGACTTTATGAAATGTTTTACATGTTTTATTTACTACTGAATTTGTGGATTTATTTGTGGATTTATTTAGATTTGTGGATTTATTACTGCCTAGCAATAATTTTGTACATAAAACGTATAAACCCATATTTTAAAGTATTTTAAATATCCTGACAAAGGAAAATAGCAAAGTTTTGAACACGGATCCATTTAATGAACAAAGTAAGTATTATCTACAAATAGTTAACTGAGTTGACTTCCTGTGCTCATAATTCAAGGTTCTAGAAAAACCAAACGTTCCTTCTTGGACCGGGTATTAATGGCTTGGAAAGATTTTTTTTTTTTTAATGCCTGATGATTTTCCTACCAAGCTATGAAGACAAAGCTATTTCACTGTAGTAAATGAAAACGCAAAAAACATTATCCTTTTGAGGAGACTGCTACAGTCAACAACATCTTTATCATGAAATCTATTTCCAGATTATGAGCCTGAAGCACTCCACATAGTAGAGCAATTTTATGTGTCAGTCAAGAGAGACAACTTGTTTTTTCCCCAGCAAGGACACTAGAAATGATACAGTTATTGTCACAGCACACTTTGTTTCTTCATAATAATGCGCTGTGAAAGCAAAACATTCAGAGCCTGTGCACCATCACCTTGACTCTCTTCTGCAGCTAGTTTCTGCTTTCCCTCTTCCCTGTAAGAGGGGAACAACCCTGATATCCCTCTCCAGCATCTCCCTTGCTCTTCTCTCTGTATCCTCTAATACTGCACATTTCAACGTTTTAAAGAGCCATAGATTTTTCTTGTGTGTGTAGGCACACAAATAATTCCAACAGCCTTTGTGCTTATGCCTGCCATGTCCCTTGATGTGCATGTAACCCTGTATAGTTGCTCCCCTCTCCCTACCCCTACCCCTGACACGGGCACATCCTGCACATTCTTATCCGCCCCACGCCCCCTGCTCTTGAGTTTAAAGTCATTATCATCAAAGACCCATCTTATCTCACAGCAACACATTCAGAGGACTAGTGTGCCCCTAAACTCCCAATCACCCTTTCTGCTTCATTATCACCTCACCTCCTCCCGACTCCACCTTACTCTCATCCTCCACCTTTCCAGTCATGGGGAAGGAATCTCCCTACAGACATCCAGGTTAGTTTATCTAATGCTAATGTGACATAAGGATGGCCACAATGGGAGAGAGCTGGAAGCACCCCGCCCTGGCCACGGGGCTTCGCACATTCAGTACAAGCATACAGTCAGGAAGCTCCTTCTACAGGAGTATCACTCTCCTGGCCTCAGTAGTTTGCAGCTCAGGGATTCCTGGACCCGGGAGTGTGCATTTGTATGTAAAAGCTCTCAAAACATTGCCCCCTCTCCGTGCTACTGCCTGCTTGCTGTTTGAACCCATGAAAGCACCTAATACTCTGCAGCAGTTCAGCACCTAAGTGTGCAGTGAATGAGGAAACACTTCTCACTTGTCTGAACCTGCCACCTCCACGGAGTATTTACTTCATGTTTGGCACTCCTGATAGAAATCATAGAATTGCTAGAGTTGGAAAAACCTTTAAGTTCGCCAACTCCAACCATGGGCCTGATGTTAAGAGCTTTATTGTATCCGGAATCATTGCATCTTTTCCAACTGAAGAAATGCTAAAGTTGTTTGTGCAGTGGTTACTCTGTACCTCTGATTATTCTTGCCACTTTGAGCCTCATCCAATTTTACTATATCTGTGCTGAGAATACTGCATACAAGGACTAGAATGTTCAAGAAGCAAGAGTCAGAGAAGGCTGCTATGTCAATGTACAAACCCATGTTTTGTTCTCTGTTCTTAATAATGATGAACATTTGCTTTTCTTTCTTGACTGCCCTTGAGTTTTCACAGTTGATGCTTTCCAAGAGCCACCACAAATCAAGGTTTTGTTCTTGAACTGCAACAGTCAGCTAAAATATGCAGAATTTCTATATGATACAAGGGTAATTACATTTTCTTGCCACATGTGTAATTTCATTTTCTACGCTGATTTTCACCACTTTGGAATTCAATAAGTTTTGTAAAGTGTTTTCTTTAATTCTTCACAGTGGTAACTTTTCTGTATGAGTAACTTCGTATCGGCAGCAAATTTAAGTAGTATAATACAGCAAAACTCCCTAAGGTGCTCATAAATCTTTGGCAGCAGTGAACAAAAAACAAGGCCAGATTCCCACAGATGACTAAAGGCTCAGGTCCTAAGAACCTGGCAACATGAAGGACAGGAGAGGCAGAAGCTGTGTAAGACAGAACATTTATCCCTGCAGGGCAGTTAGAAGTGGAGAGTGAACTATGTTAAGTCCATGGCTTCTAGCAATGAAATCCCAGTCCTGTACTCCTGACTAGATCAAGTCTCATCAAGTCCTGCAACACCTGTAAAAGCTGTGATCTGGTTCCCTCCTTTGACTTTCTATTGCCTTCTACAAAAGTCATGATGCCAACACTACTCAGTAACCACATATACCTGAATAAACCTTTTCCTCATCAATCCAAGGCCAGAAGCCTCCAAATTTCCCAAATTCTTGTACATTCCTTCATACATTTCCTTAAGCTTCTTTTTGTCTCTCTGAGGTTTTGACAACTCATTTCTGACATCCTCGGCCCAATCCTGCAAAGAGAAGAAAACAGATGAGTACTGAGAAAAGATTTATTGACCCTTGCTCTTCAGTAGGCCACTCAGATTGCACCAGGATTACTGTATTTACTAATAGTCAACTATTTACTACGTGCCTTTTGACAAAAAAAAAAGAGAACCAAAAGACTATGGAAATATTTTCCTTTCATTTGGTGTCTTGATAAAACGTGTCTACTTCATTATGATAATTATGTTTACTACCATAGTGCTCAGTTCTAAGAAAGCCTCTGTGGGGCCAGGAGTGGTACTGAACACAGGACTAGAATCCTTTCAAGTCAGAACATAGACAGGGATGCCCAGGAGGAAAAGGGCATAAGAACACAAGTAGTTGAACACAAGTAGTCCAGAATTATAAGGATGGCCACAAATTATAATTCTTTTAGGGCTTCAGAATGATTAAGGAAGACTGACAATGGGGCAGGGCACAGACCCTGAAGGGAAAGCTGAAAAGTGCTGGAGCAGAACATCCAGCTGGCACAAGGGAGGGAGTCCACCACTAGTGAAAGCTGCTGACAGCACCCCGACATCATCACCATCATGAGCTGGGTTGAACCACTTCCTGTGGCTGTGGTGTCAGCTGAACTGTGTCAGGCTCTGCCCAGCACTTGCTCATCTGAACACAGGGAGAGGAACGAAGGGGAAAGGGGGAAAAATACACTTTACCTTGAAAATCATTACAGGATTAGAGAGCTGCTCCAGGGCATGAATAAAATCTTGAACTACTCCTCCTCTATCCAACTTATTCTTGATCCTTTAAAAGAGAAAAATGCATCACAATGCAACAGAAACTACCATCACCACCTCACTTGCAGATAAGCAATGATCTAGGCTGTCTGCTATATACAAGAATCTGGTAAAATAATTCAGGTGTAAGTAGGTAGGACTCCCTTGGAATTCCCTCTTGGGCTGCATGGCTGTTTATATGTTGACTAAACATGCCACACAACTCTCAGTTTTTAAATTTTATTTCCTACTGTGAAAATGGGAACTTGGTGGGTGAGTGGAAAGCATGCTTGAAACAGACACAGGCATTGACCAGACCACATGCCCTGGCACGACACTTACTGAAGGGTGATACTCTCTGTGAAACACATGACTTTGTATTTTTATTTTAAACAAAAAATTATTCAGCAAAAGTATCAAATTTGAGAAAAAGGCAAAAAGACTCACAAAATTTTAAGAGTGGTTCTATAGCATTGTGTGATAGAAACTGATTTTTGCCTGGGGATTAACTCAGTGTTACTGCATGCCAAAAGGGACAAGGGAAGGCTTGTAAGAGAAGCTGCATGTTGCACACTGAATAAGCAGAGAATATCACAGCCAAGACCTGTCATTCCCAAGATAACATGCATCCATTCCACTGCCCTCTCTGAAGTCTGGTATAAGCACCTATTCTACTTAAACATACCTGCTTCCTCTTGGTATTAGAAAGATGATAAATGTAAATACCACAGAACTACAAGGAAAAAGGGGTTGCCTCTCTGTGGTCTTTTTGTTTTATCTTGGGAAAACTTTTAACAGCCTGAGGACTATATGTACCCAACACTTCATAAAGTTTCATGCCACTAACCTGAGTATGTCTGACACTGACAGAGCTGATGTATTGCATTTCTCTGTGCCTTGAAGTGAAAACTCAAGACTACCCTCTAATATTTCTCATGCTCACTAAAGAAAAGGGTGTGCATAGGAAAAATAAATGAATCTGTCCACTCCTGAATAAAAAACATACAAAAGAGCTACTCCAATTGCAAAGTCACCTTTCTACAAACTCCTTGTTCTTGCAGCCAGCTGCAGTATCTTTGAAGCAGTAACTTTCACTGCTGATCATGAAAGGGTAGATGAGTGCCTGGGGATAGGTATTTGCAATCTCTTCCACAGTATGTTGTACAGCTACTGCTTCATCCTTGTCAAGTAGTGCCATCATCTGGCTAATCCAACCAATGAACTGCCAACAGGGAACTGAAGAAAGCTGCAAGAACACAGAAACTGCTTTCACCTTTGGTCCTCTTCAAAAATACCAAACAGAGCAAAAAAACCAAAACTAATCCGTGGTGCAGCCTGACAGAGAAACATGAAAAGGAAATAGAGAATGTCAACTAGGTGTGCAAAACATCCCCCAGTGAAACACAGATCTAATTATGACTATCACTACTACTACTACCACCACCACTGCTACTTAATAGCTTTTCCATTATAAAGATTTGCAGCCTGTTGATCAATATGAGGCTTTACACTCAAACTTGTGGCTTTTGTCTCTGGATGCAATACAATAATTTTTGATTATCACATACAACTCAAAAATCTGAAGGAATTCAGTTCTAACACCATTGGGTTGAAGTCTTGATCTGAGTAAAAAATGCCAGGAAGGAGAAAACTGAAACTCCTATCCCAGTTTCACCTTTTGTTCATTTTTAAGCATTTCTAATAAAATTTAAGATCAGATTGCCAGCATGTATTTCACAGAAAGACAGAGGATAGGATAAATAAATGCCTGGTGAACTCCCTTTCTGGGTGAGATTTGTCAGCTGGTGTCAGGTTCTGTTTGAACTATTGGTGTTTCTCCGTGGCCACACCTTGTGCACCACAGCCATTTCTGCTATTTTCTCAGTTCCTTGGGATAACTAACCCGAGTTTCTGCCTCACTTGAGTTCTTTCTCTGAAAGGGCCTGTTGCTCTGGGAGCAGCAACACAATGACATGGGCTTGAAAAGGCAGGCAGGCCAAGGCAGGAACAGGCATGAGTCACAGAGAAGGTCTCAGCTTATCTGTCCCACAGATAGCAGCAGGGAAGGCTCGTGGCATCCTGCCGTGGAACGGCAATGGAAAGCCAGGTCGTAGAAGGAAGGAAGGAAGTGGGAAATACAAAGGAAGACAAAGCTGTAGTAATCTCTGAAGTGAAGAAGGACAGGGAAAGGTGGGAGACATGGAATGTGTCTGGAAAAGCTGCTGGCTTCCTGCATGGAAACTCAGTCTACAGGAATAAGATGCATTCCTCATCCTACTACTAACCACCTTTGTCAGCCCATTCAGATTGTTTTGAAGGAAAAAAAAAAAAGACAAAGCATACCACAGTTGTTCTCCAGCAGCTCTCAAACAAACATTTGGAATCAGAATAACGATAAAAAGTTAAATTTCTACAAAAAATTTTCTGTCCGCATGAATTAGACTCAGTAAGTTACAGAAAAGACAAGGAACAATGACGGGATAAAATTTATCTGATTTCCCTGAAGCAAAACTTACCAGTCTAACCTCTCAACGTATCCAACCTCCACCTCCACCCCCATCTATAAAATTTGATTTACAACAACATTTGCTGCCAGAAAAACTGAAGCAACTAACCTCTCGTGTCACTAGACCCAATGTCTCTGCTGGATATCTTTCAATTATTTGGAGCAGTCTAGGAAATCTCAGCCTGGCTTCTCTGGAATTCAGTTTTAAAGCTTTTATCATTTTCTCCACCACAATAGCTGGGAACTGCTGCAGATCCACAGTGTTAATTTCTGCCAAGAGACATTAAACAAGAATTATCAGAAACACCATCACTTGTTCCATGTCTTTGATCATTGAAACATTCATCTTTACAATTTGGTGTTCTTTTTTCAAGTGTATTTTATATTTTTACTTTGTTCTCCGTCCCATCTGTTTGAACTGCACACATCTGCAACACATGTACTTGGGGACTGTAAGGATTAGCTTTATCAGGAAGCTGCATCACTGCTGGTATCTTGCCTGCTTTAAATACAAGGCTGCTGTGGTCTGGGAAGGAACAAGGGAAGCATCTGCTGGATATGATATATCTCTCACAAGTAAGAGCGAGACTACAAGGGATCCACTAGTACCAAAGCTTGCAGTAACAGTGGAGGTGAAAAAAGGCATACAAATAATGCTGAACTGGAGGTGAAACAGCTCCATTTAAATTCAAGCTGTGCTGCTCAAGGACTCTCCTAGGTATAGCAAAAGCTCATGGATCACAGATTAATACACCTCACAAGCTCAGGAGAAATCCTGACTAACCAAGCAAGCCTTCCTCTTCCCTGCGCAGATACTGGTCACAGAAGGTGATCAAAGTCATGTATGCATCGACAACTCCCACCACGTCCACATGGTCCATGGAGTGGGACTGCACCTCCTCTTCAGACTTCCTCACAGCACAGCTGAAACACTGAAAAGCCTTCCTGTTCAGACCTGCCAGCACCTGAAATTCAACCATAAGAAGAAAAAAAACCAGACATTAGCAAGTAGCATTGAACAATTCTGTCTGAAACTGGAGCTTCGTTGCAGGTCTTGAGTAGATAAAACTTTAACTCTTTTAAGATGTTCTGAGCAGCTGATATAAAGGAAAAAAATTGGGATGTTATTTCTAGCAGTGATTTCCAGAACTTTATTTTCCACAATTTTCAATGGAAATATATAAACTGAAATTAGTCTTTGGACATGTTAAGTGGAATTTTTGTCACTGCAAAAAAGTTTACATTACTGGAGCTTTTGGAAACAGTTAACAGAAAGTATAATAAAACTTTCAGGGTTTTTTCCTGTTAAGACATATCTACAACATCTGCATAACAGTTACAATGATGCCTTTTTCCCTATTATAAATATAGTAATATTCATCATACATTTCTAACGCAGCTCATGCACAGGGTGACTTGACAGGATTCTTTACAGAACCACAGACGCATGAAGGTTGAAAGAGACCTTCAAGATCATCTGTCCAACTGCCAACCCAGCACCACTACAATTACCCCTAAACTATATCCAAAAATGCCACACTCAGATGCCTCTTGAACACTTCCAGAGCTGGTGACTCCACCACTGCCCTGGACAACTTGATCCAATGCCTGACCACTTTTTCATCAAAAAAAAAATAAAAAAAATTCTAACATCCAATGTGAACCTAGCTGGCACAACTTAAGGCCATTTCATCTCACCCTCTCACTTGGGACATGGCAGAAGAGACCAACCCTCACCTCACTACAATCTCCTCTCACGTAGTTGTAGAGAGCAGTAGGGTCTTCCCTGAGCCTCCTTTTCTCCAGGCTAAAAAATCCCAGTTCGCTCAGCTGCTCCTCACAGGACTTGTGCTCCAGACCCTTCCCCAGCTCCACTGCCCTTCTTTGGACTCAATCCAGCCCCTCAATGTCCTTCTTGTAGTGAGGAGAGCAGAACTGAACACAGGATTTGAGGTGCAGCCTCACCAGTGCCAACCACAGCAGGACAATCACTTCCCTGGCCCTTCTGGCCACACTAAAAGCTGTAATCAAAATTAAATAGTCAGGTAGGTAGAGGAAGACTACCAGGGTCACAGTGCTGCTTAATACTAAGCTAAAATAAAGCTAAGCTTCTTAATCTTACAGAAACCCCTGCTATGGCAATCTTACTCATCTGACACAGAAGAACTTTTATGCTCATCCTTTAGATTGCCTTAAAGAAGAATGCTCTTAAGAATTAGCTAATAAATTAAGCTCAAGTTTTTGCTTAAGTTTCTACACACCAGAAAATCTGAAACCTTTTTTTGCAGGAATTGCTTCTTGATCTGCTTTACTTTTAACAACCATAAAACACAAATTAAGAATTTTTTTTTTTATACTAGTATGTTTCATATTCCCTGAAGCGATCCCGCAAGAAAGATGGAAAGGGACTTCTTACAAGAGTATATAGTGACAGGACAATGAGCAATTGCTTCTAACTGGAAGACAGTAGGTTTAGGTTGGATATTAGGAGGAAGCTCTTTGCTGTGAAGGTAGTGAGCCACTGGAACAGGTTGCCCAGAGAAGCTGTGAATATGCCATCCCTGGATGTGCCCAAGGCCAGGCTGGATGGAGCTCTGAGCAACCTGGTCTAATGAAAGGTGTCCCTGCCAATGGCAAGGGGGGTGGAACTAGATGATCTTTAAGGTCCCGTTCAACCCAAACCATTCTATGACTCTCTATGTAAGGGTCTTCGTGGTGGCTTTAGAAATTAGTAGAAATAAGCCAGCAGTGGTACTTCAAGCTCTTAATCCATTTGACAGACAAGAAATCAATGCCACAGCACGTGGGCAACTGACAGCAAATCTAATTTTAGTTGCAGCACAGTCTAGTACTGTATTCTTCAAATGCACACCTACCCAAAATAGGCAAAAATTACCTGTATGTGCTCTGCCTTAAAAAATTCCTCTTCTTTCTTCCATTAAAATTACTTAGATAAAGTAAGTGTATTGGTATTATAAATATTTCTTTATCAAAGAAAATAGTCTGGGAGCATGAAGCAGGTTAAAAATGCCCAGCTGAAATCAAGGCATTCTTTGAGGATCCCAAGCTTTGTCTGGCCACTGTGCATGCAGATGCTGTGACTATGTCTTCCCCCTCCTCTCAAAATGCAGGTACAGAGAAACACAAGAACATTCCTCTGTTTAGAAACGTTAGAGTGATGCAGAACTCTAGGAGAGCAAAACCTGGAAGAAACAGCAACCAGAGCCTTTTTTCCCCCCCTTTCTCTACCTGGTGTTGCTGAACAAATCACTGCTAATAGCAGACAGGTTTCACATGCTCTGTATCTATCCATAGCCATCACTACCTACTGAAGTAGAAATTTGTAGTAATAATGACACTGAAATTAGTAAAAGATCTTCCCCTCTTGTTTACCTTTTTAGGGTTCTCAAGGCTTTCTCCTGCTATTAGTGATATCTTTCCAGCCTTTTCTTTTTCAATTTGCTCCAGACATCCTGGATCCTGACTGAGAGCATTGGCCATGATGTGATACGTAGTGCCCAAAAGAAGGTTCTGGTTTCGGAAGGCCATTATGTTCTTGCTGAGATATTCGGATTTGGTATCTTCTGTTGGAATTCAAAACCAGAAGTTGGTAATGGGACAACAAAGCAACTTTGTAAAATAAACAAGGCAAAGCAAAGGCTGTTACCAAGCAGGGAGATGGTTTTCAACACTGAGAGCACACGTTCAGGACAGCCCAGGTTGCGGCTGCTGCTGTGAGTGAAGCGGCAATAGGCGTAATTCCACCTCACCAGCCAGTCCTCCCTCGCTCTGGCTTCTTTCCGCAGGTCTTTCAGGAGCTTCTTGGCCACTGCAAAGCTGTTCTGTATTCAGATGAAGAGAATTTTCAGACCATATATCTGAAGAGAAACTAAAACCTGCCCACAATCAAATTAAGGATGAGAAGATTTAAGTAACCCAAGTAAAGTTACAGTAAGGCAAAGAGATGCTCACTGCTTGCCGAGTCTCATATTCAGAACCATATCTGTGCTAATGGAGAAGTCTGAATAGCAAAAGAGAAGAACAGAGATTTAAAAACTGAAAAACCAATTCCAGCTGCGTGAAGCATTTAACTGTAGTACAAACATATATGGGAAACGCAACTTGATTTAAGTTATCATTAAGAAAATCACTTATGTTTGTGTTTCGATGAGAAATTTCATAGAAGATTAAAGGAAATCTTCTTTTTCACTTACTCTTTCAAGAGTGTATAGTCAACAAAGCAATAATGTCATATTTGCTTATCAGATTGTTTAAAATAAACCCTTGTTAATGCCTGCAGATTTCTGCAGCATTTCAGAAATTTCAGAAGATGGGAGACCTTGACTTAATTATTCATCTTGTCTCAAGCTTGAAGCACCAAAGGCTCACCATTAAAAAGGCTGTTTCAGTCATTTCAACAGCCAGATTCAACCCAAAATTTCTAAGTCACTTAATTTTAGTTGTTAGTGTTAACTACTAGCAGTAACGAAAACTGAAAGAAGAAGAAATTCAGCATTGCTGATTGAAGTAAATTATACTAACTCAATCAAAATTCAATTTGTTTTCTTGAGCAGAAGAGATTATTTGTAAATAAGAAGCATAATGCCTGATTGCAAGCATCCCTTCTATTAAAGACTTCCATTATCTGCCCTTTAGAGTGTCCAAAACCATCTGTGGATCAAAGGGAACTTCAGGCATATTTCCAGTAACAACATATTACCAACAACTTTGTAATTAACATTTATCCTTTTGTTTTCTTTCATTGTGGAACTGACTTTCTTGAGCTTTCAAAATGTCCTGGACAGCAGGGCCAAAAAGAGACAAGGTTTGCCCTGGCAAAAGGGTATACCAAACACCACCTAAAAGGCTTTTCCAGCTTTTCCTGTTTATTTTCTCAGCAAATTGGAAGCTATCAGACAGTATATTCACCTGTTTCCTGGCACTTTCTATCATCTTCATTTTCATATTAAATTTGCAGCTTTTAATCATTGAGTGAATGTTTTCACTCTGTTGATCCACTTCCATTTGACCATCAGCACTGTATTCTCCATCCACCTCCATACTGTCATTGGCCTGATCAGAGGGAAGTTTCTCCTGCAGTTTTTCAAGAAAGAAACACCTGCACAGCAACAACAGGGGTATAGATCACTCTGGTATACATTCCAGGAAATAAATGTTCAAAAGTGTTGATCTGCCTAACAGCAAACAAAGCTAATAAAAAATGTCAAACTACAGCTATCACATTTAGCAGGGCTAAACACAGGCCTCAGAGCCTGGACACTCCTAAAAGGGGTCAGGTTGACCCTGAGACCATTCAGGATCTTGAACTGACAAGATTAGTATTAGAAAATGTTCATTATAGAGTGGGATTTTTTGTTAGTTAGTTCCTTTGTGCAAGCTACAGTCCCTAAGTTCACCAAGCGATAACTTGCATTCCAGCTTCACAAACAGGAATCTCTATTTAGCGTGAGTGCCAGGCTGTATTTTATGTCAACCTGCAATTCAAATGTTTGTCACACCAACACATGCCAACATCAAAATCTGTGCAGCAGAACAGATCAGCAAGCACGCTCACCTTATGAATGGGAATTGCCATGAGTCAATGCTGAATCCTGTCACTCCACAACTAGACTTATCTAATTTAATAGCACATCTCATTATGTAGACTGCTACTCAAAGCAGAGGACAGCACTACACTCTGAAGTAGTACTTGGCACATCCTTTGTTACTAATTTAAGATGAGCCAAAGGTTTTCTAAAAGCACATAAAGTGTTTAAAACCCTGACAACCCTTCAAGTCATAAATGTTTCGAGACCTTTTTCAAAAGTAAGTCATGCCATGTATTCTGCCTAATACTGAACTGCAATAAGCTTCTCTGTAGCCATGTTTTCCTGACACCATGAGATAACAAAATAAATCACAGAGTACAGTATATGTCAGCAGAACTACTGAAGAAGTTATCACACAGCAACAGAGGACTAATCTAGATTTTCACTGGAACAATGAATTGGGATGAAGACTGACACCATGGTAAGGACAAAAATTTTCAAATTTCTAACATTCCAGTTTCTTCAGAGCTAATCCAAAGGAGTCTCCAGAGAGCCTTTGCTCTTTCTAGCAACAGTTGCACAACAGAAGTCTCCAATTAAAGCAGTGGTCATTAACTTTCCCATAAACAGGTGAAGCACTGAGAGTGACAGGGCTGGGCTTGTTTTGTATGCTCCCTCATTTTGGAACTGCCTACAAAGCAGGCAAGTTATTTTTATTCATAATTGATTGGCGTTTTGGGTGGTGTTTCATTGAGCTAAATGCAGCTAATCTACTCAATTACAAGTGGATATGTCTAAGGGCTGCTGAAATGGGCCAGGTTACACAGTGCATAGTCACTGATGCAAGAAAATGCTTAAACCTACATCTATGCTTCCCTATCAAAATACAATTTACTCCCTGGCCATTTCTCAACCTCCTTTAGCTCCTCACCACAAATTAGTCACATAAACTCCCCAGTTATGTTGACAAAGCTACTACCACAGTTAAAAAAGAAAAAAAAAAAAAAAGTCATACATTGGATCAAACCCCTCCCATATGAAAACAAGCAGCAGTAGAAAAAGCATTTCCTGGAACTCAACAGACAGACAAAACTTAAGCTAACCCAAGAATGCAATTTTACCGATTTGTAATGATATCATCCCAGATGTTCATAGGATCCATTTTAGCATCTGGATATCTGCTTGTCCAAGTCCTAAGAAGTCTCTTAAGGGAAGCTTCTGAAGCTAAGTTACCTAGAAATCAATTAAGAACATTTTAAATGCATCTGAAGCCAAACAGGATGAAAACAAGCTAAACAAAATATAGTCTAACATTCAGACCAGAAAACCGCAATTAAGCAACGCACTTGCATTTCTGGGCTTGCACTAAAAATGCTACTTAGTGACCATCATATTACTTCTGTTTATTGCTGAAGCACAGGGGGTTCCACAAGAACATCTGTGTCAACTGCCACTGGGGATCACCACCAGGTAGTTTCCTTTCCATATATGAACATGCTGGAATATAGTGGAACTGTTAACTAAATTTAGTATCTAATCTGGTTTATGCACATAATGTGTACTTCAGGCCTACGTGCAAGTGCAATTTATATACCACATCAATTTTTTCACCTCTGCTAACTGCTATTTACTATCAAAAGTTAATCCAACAAAAAAGCTTAGTTTAAAACTTTAACTGACACTTTCAAAAGAGATGCTTAACTCCTATCACAAGAGTTATGCCAATTGCAATAGAACACAAAGTTATGTTAAATCCTATCTCACAAAACTGTAATAGGTCTTACTGTCAAGAAGACAGTAAGAAGTAATTCCAGACTTATGCTTCTTCAAACAGCAGTTTAGAAATTCAAAGTTCAGGAAACCACAATTACTGAATACAAAAGGAAAATTGCTTGAGAAAAAAAAAATCTTTACTTCTCTTGGTCATAAAATTGATGAAATCCTGTATTTCTGTCAAAGCTTGTACAGACTGCAGTTTGGTCATTCGACTTTGATATAACAAGGAATCAATACTGGAGTAGCTCTGAAAAGAAAGGGAGAGAATCAGAGACAGAATTTAAAGCATGGTTCTGTTCAGTGCTCTACATATTATTGATCTGATGCTGCTGTATGTTATGCTTTAGAACCCAACCGCTTACAAGTAATTTAATAGCTGATAATCAGAGAGCAGCTCTGCTTTGGACAAGCACAGAGGCATACTCTAGCTGCAATTCCTATCCTAGGTTTTAGCAAAGTCTTATAGTCTAATCAAAACTTGATAATGGATGGAATTTGTAACTTCTCAATGCAACACTCTTTGCAAGCTTGTTCTGGGGACAGGAGGTCCCTGTGAAGATGAACAAAATAAAATTTTTATTGTCTGCACAAACAATTACTCTGAAAAACATATAAAAGATTAAATCAGCAACACAAAACCAACTAAAAGAGGAGGATGCACTCCACTGGCTCACTCACTTTTCATCACTGCAAGCAGTGAATTTAAAAGAAGTTTTGTCACATTACATGGAAGGCACCTAAATTTCATTGCATTTGAGTGAGTGTCTCTCTTGAAAGTATAATCTAGCAGCAGTAATAGCAACAGCAATTTCATTGTTCCAGTTTACACAAAAAACCTCCATACCAGAGACAGAAGACACTATTACCTGCATGAAGATCTGCATGCCATTGCTAATGTAATATTTGGCTCTGTCAAAATCATCTTGCAGGATGTACAGGAGACTAAGTTCTTGGCTGTAGTGCATTTCTATAATGGCTTTCTTCTGTTCTGTCTTCATTGCCTCATCAATAAAGGTTAGCAAAGTCTGGTCATTCTCCCCACTGAGCAGTAACTTCAATTTACTGCGTATTATATAGGGCAGATATGTCTCCTACAAAGTGAGAACATCGTTCTTATTTCTAGGAATGGAATATTAGATGATCAAATTTTTTGTTTTCAGTGGCAAATCAAAAAAATATAAAAACATTTTGAATTTTTTAAAAGATATTTTCCCTTTAGACAAATTCCTGTTTGCTAACAAATCACAGCAGCCTTTTCCTATAGCTCAAGAAGTTGTTAGTAAATTCCAACAGTTTCAATTTTAAAACAGGAAACAAATACAAGTGAGAAAAGCAACAAAAAAGACTTGCAAAAGGAAGAAGGAGATAGTAAAGCTGGTCCTATGGGATCTGCCATAGACTTGAGGCAAAAATTAAACATCAAAAAGAACAAGCAGAAGTAATTGTTTCAATTTTTAAAATATTTTACATAAAATATTAATTTTAATATACTAATTTCCATAATAATGCAATTGATTTTCACCCATAACCTCAATACTGTAGGACATCCCTGCAGAGATAAAAATGGTGCAATATCAATGAAATAATTTCTAAAAACCTGAAAAAATGGATCATTCCATGTTTTGCTTAGGTCTGGAGGTTTTCCACTATCGATATTAACAGTAGCACAATACTCCAAAGACTTCCACATTGTGAGGTGGTCATAGCATTCCAGAGATGCAAGTTCCCAGAAGTCCTTCTCTGCTTCTGTTGGCTCCCCATCTTGCCAGTCTTCCTGGGAGAGTGCCTAGGGAATGAATTTGGAGGGGAGAATAGTGCCAGATTCCAGCCAAGAACCAGTTTCAATTCTAAGTCACCAGCACCTTTACTGTAATTCATTGTCTCATAAAAGTATCTATCCATTTACCAGAGTGTGACAGCAACATTAAATGCAGAAAATGCAAGCTTGGCAGTGTTTATACATAAATTAATTTCAGGTAGCTGTCTTCAGTAAGCCTGTATTTTTGAAAAGTGAACATTTTAAAAGAAGGTTAGAGATCTGTCTTCATTTTTACCCACTGCAAGTCATGCCATGAACACATGTAGTTTGCTTGCTTGGGGTTGCAGTGTGCCCATGTGTTTTTACTTTTCTGCCTAGATAATTGCAGTTTTTTCTAATTTGATTAGTTTTAAGTCATGAGAGATTTATGGGGAAAAAAAAAAATCTTGTAATTTTACCTTATCATAATACTGAGCTGCTTCAGCATAATCATTCCTTGCTTCTGCCAACAAAGCTTTCTGTGTAATTTCCTTAGTCCCAATCTTACCACTGAAAATGCCACGAAGGGCATCATAATCCCCAAGGGATCTATAGAGCCTAGTAAAATTGAAAAGAGAAATCTTTTAAATACCTCAGCAGATGAATATCAATGCAAACAGAAGCTATTAAAAAAAATTCAATAAGCAGTAATGGTACCAGTTTGAAGTAGCAAATTATTAGGAAGCATTTCTTATGTAAGATCAGAAATACATACTTAACTATATAAACTTCAACTTGTAGGGCAATAGCTGAACTATGGAAACTCCTGCAGTTGAAAAGCTATGAACAAGATGTTTTTCAGCAGTCTGACAGCATCATAAGAGTGCACAGTTTTGAAGTCTAACTGCTCTCACTGACAGTATTAACTGAGAAGAAATTAAAACCATATCTAATTGTAAAAGACAGGAAGATCAAAAAAGAAATCCGGCAAGCCATAAAAGCAGAGGTCTTCCCCAGGCAAACCTAAGTGGGAGCAAATTGTCTCAAACAAGAATTTACTTAGCAAGTTCAATCCATCTGATCACGTCTGGGGGCAGCTCTGTCCTCCCACGCATCCTTTTGGACGGGGGCTCCTCCGCAGGGGACAGAGCCATCAGGGCACGCTCCAGGAGAAGGATGCCCACTGGCTGCTGCAAACTTGCCAGGCAGCTGGTGCTCACATTAGCTGAGTCCAGTTCCAGTAGCTCTCTGTGCTGGTAACTCATTTCCTGTAAAATAAAACAACAGGTGTCTACTTGGTGTAAAACTATACAGATCACTTATCTGGTATCCTTTTCCTTATAGTGCAAGCTTTGGAAATAAGCCATTAAGCCTCCAGAAGTTCCCAGTTCAGGGAAAACTGGAATCTTTTTCTACTGTGCTGTTGCTCTTTGGACACACAACAGTACAGAGTAACCCCATATACTTTGGCTCCAGGACATGGAACA
The DNA here is from genome assembly GCA_013399915.1 of Illadopsis cleaveri. Lineage (NCBI taxonomy): Eukaryota > Metazoa > Chordata > Aves > Passeriformes > Timaliidae > Illadopsis > Illadopsis cleaveri. The sequence goes on from VXBB01002199.1 coordinate 26,157, forward strand.
ACTCTCTGGACAGAATCACAAGGAAAGTGGGAGAGAGGCAGATGGACACATTGACAGCCTGAACTTTTCCTTCTGTTTTTTGGCAGGATTTTGCCTGCTACACAGCAGCTGTGCTTCAGTTAGCCTATTCAGTGGTGCATTCCTGCCACAAGCCAAAGGCATGATTTACCACTAAGTCTTCTCTGAGCTGGAGGCTCTCTATCCACACACTCAGCCAGTTTTAGCACATCACAGCTTCCTGTTAGATTCCCCTAGCACTGTACTCATCTACTCCTGCCTGATTTAAAGACATGACAACATTCCTCTTTGTCATATTTAACATTAGTCCAACTACAGAATAATCTCTTCTTCAGGATTAAACATTCTTGTTTAGTTGAATTTCTTATAAATACTTAAATCACTATTCTAAATACAGGTAAATAAATCAAGAAAGCAGCATGTTTATTAAATCCAGTGTTAGGTTTTTCTTTAGTTTTCTTTTCCATTAAAGAAAAGTCACAATAGTATCTTAAATAAAGAATTAAAACTAAAGAAGAAAAAATTAAAGAAGAAAAAAAATCACAACATGGAAGAGGTGCGGTATAGCTTTCATTACAAGAAAGAGCACCATATTTTTAAACAAAAATTCTTGCAACACAGCATGTTCAAGAATATTATGTGAAAAGAAACTACTGTTTGGAAATTGCAACAGGAGACTGAGAACAACCAAGTTACACTTCTTTGATAAATGACAACCACCAGAAAAACTACAAGAGGCACCTGGCATAAGCAAACTCACAACACACTTTGTAGAGTTGGGACTCTCACACTAATAAATTTGTGCTCAATAAAGAACGGAAAAACCCACAGCCTCTTGTAGTTCCCTGAGTCACAGACCAGGCAGATCCCAATGAGGAGTTAGCATATATATTTCAACTGCTATTAAGGCAATTTCAGTTAGCTGCACACATGCCCCAGACACATTCCTTGACTGCAAGCTTTTAGGGGTTATATCAGGAACACAGTGACAACTGCACAATCTAAACCCTTAAGTAAAACTTTGCTAAGGTAAGACCAGAAGCCCTTTCTCATAAAAAGTGTAAGAACTCTGCACATGTAAGGGTATGCGCCAAAAATTAATACCCTCCCAAATTTAAAATTTACAGACATCATCCCACATCAAAGGCGGTATCTTTCCATTTAGCGCATTTTGGTGACTATTTGATCACTTATCTTCTCAAAGCAGAGGGAATGTTCCCTGCTCCATATGCAACAAACACTCTCTACTTGCATCATATGTTCAAAGATTAGGGAGAATGGCATCCAAGCTGGCCTGGCAGCTAAAATATTTCTAAGGCAATTATATGTTCTTCAGAGGCCAAGGATCTCTTTGGAGGCTATGTAAACTTTTGTCATGGAGTTAACCTCTTTTAATATTTCAGCTGGTTCTTAATCTGCCCTGAAAGTGAATCCCAGAGCTTCATAGTCAATTTTACCATTATATGTGTAGACAAAACCAGCTCTTTTGACCCAGCAACCTACTCTCCTGATGGGACGTGAACCTGTTGAAGATTAAAAATTCTAACAACCAGAAGGAAACAGCAGGAAAGTAGGAAGCCTTTCTGAAACCAGCCAATATTTTTTATGCTATTGGTATACAGGAAAGAAAAGCTGTACTTCTAAATGGCCAAGCCACTAGGACTGTGTTTGTGAGCCAAATGAAGGCCTTGACACTGCTGTGCTCTTGCTCACGCACTCCCAGCTTGTTCTCTTGATCAATGTGAACTCAATTCCCTACTGGGAAAAAACTTCCTCTCACTGCTTGCAGGCTGTTTGGACTTCATGATATTGTACTTCTGTTATTGATGAGGATGGCAAGGAAATGCTCTTATTGCTCTTACAAAGTCCGTATTTTTTATGAAATTGAACTTACCTACTTCTTGAGTCCTCATTTTATGTCTATTCAGAATTTTTTAAAAAGTAGCCTAATGCAACAGTGTTATTAGCAGGGTCTAGACAGCATAATTCAACACAAATAATATCATCAAAACAGTGAACCAACAAATGCAATGTCAAGAGGGAATATTAACAGACAGCTATTGTGAGACACTGGCTCAAAAAATATACCAAGAAGCCCAGAAAAATCCCCATAGTATTTGACCTTTTATGCAGCTGCACAAAAAAAAAAAAAGTAAACAAGAAACTACATTTTTTCAGATGTGTAATTACAAGTACTAAGAAGCAAAGTTTCTCTCTGTTTACAAAGCTAGATCCAACTAGATGGTTTTCCCCTATTTGGAATGACACCTACTGTCACAGCGTATGGTAACAAAAAAGAAACCATTAGCTGCCACGGAAAAAAAGATTCTTTTGAGAGCTAGGAATCAGACACAACATCAATACAGTTGATAAGAACCATTAAATACAGTGACAATGGGTATGTTAACAGGTGCTGGGACAAGGTTTTTAATCTCTCTGAAAACTGGGTTAAAAGATGAAATTCACAATCTATTCCAGGTCAGTATATTCTCACAACAGAAATGCTCGTGTTTCTTTTCCAGTGAAACAACTGTGGTTCACCCACTCATCCTCTGGTGAGCCCTTCCTTCATGACTGAAAATCCCCAGACAACTACTTCAGGGGACTAATTTGAAAAAAATAAACAAGAGAGGCTAACAACAAATGGTCTGACAGCTACTGATACCCTCAAGACATCAAAGAATTCCTCAGTAAGCACTTCCCAGAAACAGGAAGATAAGCACGATGCTCACATAACCCTTTCAATTGTTCTCAATTCCCACTTCAACTGGAACAGCTTTCATTTGTAATCAAACCTCTTCTTGTTACTGATGCAATTAAAACATTGAAAGGTGACTCAAACTCTAGGAGATCAGAAATCCCAGAAACCTTGAAAAATCAGTTCAGAGGTATGAACTACCTTGTTCACCTTAAGTGTCACTTGAAATACCTATTTGGTTAACAATTATCCTTCCATCTCTGCCTAAACTTCAGTGACAGTATTCGACCTTCATTACCACTGAGTTTACCACACATTCAGACAGAAACGTTATATCCAGTTACTTTCATGTCATATATCAGGATTTACCTGGATGCAGGCAATGAACGGTGGAAAGTATGACAGGCTCATACTGAGGAAATTATTGAAGTCATTCAGCAGCTTCTGGACAATGGCGTTTTTCTCAGAAGGGTTTTTAGATTTTTTTACCTCATGAAAAATTCCACTAAACAAACTGCTGAAAAGTTGCTTGGCAAATGTTGGATCTTTCTGTAAATTACAACAAAAATGGTAAGGTCACTGAATTTTGCTGTTACACAACAGACTGTAAAATAAAATTAAAACATATGACCCACCCTGTACCTAATCCCTAGACACTCTTTGGGAATGGTCTATTTAGTCTGGCATGCATCTCACCTGTGCTGGGAATTACTGCACTACCCATCCAAATCCCATTTTAATTCTTCTACTTAAAGAAACTCCAAGGCAATGCAGGTTTTCAGGCCAGAGTTTTGGTGGTGAGGGTGGAATTTGCAATTTTTGCATAGTCACAACTCCCATTACAGGAACCAGACACCCAATATCATGAGAGGGACACCACAGTCCACAAAGTGAGTTTCAGAAAAAAAGAAGACATCAAGGAGTGAGGAGACTTGATCCTAAAAACTGAGGCAGTTAACACAGAGACAGACTGTCTGTACAGACAGACAGTTTCATCTGAGATTTAAAGGCATTTTTCCAATCCAGAAACACATTTGTATGTGTAACATCTTTGTCTATCATGGGTCTGGAATTCGGTCTAACTCTTTATCTAAAGCTATTCAGAGAACTCGTGAGTGTGCTACTTCCCCCTTTACAGAGAGATAAGGGACTATGAAAAGTAATGAAATACAAAGGTAATCAGGAAGAAGAAGAGAAGTAAAAGACTATAAAATTAGATTCAATGTGCTGTTCAATTCAGCTTACAGTTTCTACCACTCTCATGTAGGAAAAGGAATATTAGACCAGCTTTACTGAGCAGTCTGAGTCCAGTCTTAGTCACACTAAGTTAATTTGTATTTTTACTAGTCTATTACAGACATATAATAGAAGAGAAATGGCTGTTACTGAACAAGGAGATGTCCTTTGCAATAATGCCTGCAGAGACCACCATCTCTTTCTCAAGCAAAGGAACCTGCACAAAATGGACAACAGCTGGTGTATCCAGTCCTCAACTGCTCAGGTGAGGCAAGCAACAAAGCCTCTTCTCTGAACACTGCACCAGCACAGGAGAAACACTCCCCCAAAAGAGCTTCTTTAAATGTGTATCACAGTGGTTGACTGCAAAACTACAAATCAATTTTCAAAGTGGTTGCCCAGCTACATGACACTTTCCCTACATGATCAGAAAACTTCACAAGTGACCTTTGAAAGGCAGACAGACCTGGGCAAGGCCCTGCAGAGGGGCAATGAGACTGCAGTATTCAATCTGAATGTCAGGAAGGTCTCCCACTCGGTAACTTCTGTACAAAGTAACCTGGGCATCATACTTCATCTTCAGCTCAGATTTCATCTCCTGAAATGCATTAATCATGTTAAAAAATAGTTAGGAAATGGCCTCAAGATGTGCCAGGACAGGTTTACACTAGATATTATGAAAAATGTTTCACCGAAGGAGTGGTCAGGCATTGGAACAAGCCTCCCACAGAAGTGGAGGAAACACCATCACTGGAGGTGTTTAAAAGACTGAGGATTTTGTTGGTGGTATTTTGGACTGCCATACAGAATATATTTACAGGTTCTCTCTCATAGGGCGAGAGGAAATGGTAGCTTTAGCCTGTAAGTAAACATAAACGGGCTAAAATAAGTGTTTGTGCGGTTCTTCCAGACATAAGTTCTGTTTACACAGTTGTCTGCATCTGCAGAGTATTACAGGAGTGTCTCAAACTAGTAGCTCTCAATCCTGGGTTCCTTCACTCTTGGGATTAAATGCTATCATTTTTTGAAGATAATGTGTGTTATTTTTAGTAACAGGAACCTGTGAAAAACTGCTACAGAGCTTAAAACCACTTAGATTTATTGTAAGTACATAACACAACCAGGAAACCCACAAAGTAGTAAGTTTCTGGCCTTGATAAACACTCAGCAAATGATTGTTACTGACATTCCTTCAGGTTAAAAGCTCAAACCAACTCTGGTTAGTTCAACAGCTGTACCACATTTTGAGTTCACCTTGAGACACTGGATAATGTTCTCCAACTACTTCTGCCAGTATATTTGTAGCTTTAAGGCTCCTAGATTCCAGAATGACAACTGTAAAGGGCTTCCCAACAGCTGTTAGGGACTCCCATCACACAAAATCACTCTATGCACTTTAAGTGATAGATTGGAAATGTTATTATCCAGTTCTTTTCTTGCCCATGCTAAGTAACATCATTTAGCTTTAAGGCCATAAATAGCATTATTTCCAAATTAAACCTTCTAAAGCTCTTAAAGCAGCAACTAGTACCTCACACCTACTCTTTCTTCACAAAGTTACTACAAGAGATGAAGTACAAGACTACCAATGGCATTGAGACTTAAAGTTTCAAACCCATTTGGATTGACAAACCTCTTCTCTTTTCTGTTCAGCCAGACTTTTTCTGGCATAAATCAGACTGAGTTTGTCTTGGTCCTTCAAGAAACGTCTCCGCAGTCTTAGAATTTCTGCTCGTTCTTCTATACCTAGGGAACATATGATCATGTCCACAGCTTTTCCTTTCACATTTAAGGCAAAAGCATCATATTAAAACAAGTATCATCTTTGTATGTACTAGCTTACCAGCCAGTCTCCTAAATTTCCTAGCAAACAACTCCATGCAAGGCCTTTGAACAAGCTAGCCAATGATAACAAACTAAGCTGCTCTTAGGAGAAGAGGTAACAAGCATTTATATAGAGACTTCAAGTGCATGGAGGAGGTATAAAGATCAAACTATTGTACAGGGGAAGACATTAAAACTCATTAACAAATACGCTCCACATGCCAGATTTATTTTAAGCTCTCAAAGGTATGTATGGCATTTGCACTATATTGCAGAAAGTATGTAACTCCCTAAATAAAAGAGGTGCAAAAAGATATTCAAATATTGTGGAATAAGAATATTGTACTGTATTTTTCAAGGTACGATTACAGAACTGCCACTGGATCAACTCTTGCTCAGGACAGTCATGGGGAAAGGCCAATTAACTGACTGTCAGTTCAGTCCATTTCCCAGAAAAGGAAGGTGAGCAAATGCTCCATAACATACCACTCTAACAGGTATTTTCCTGGGTAGAAGACCAGGGATTAATTAAAAGGTAGACTGACTTCTCTATTTCTGTAGTTCTGCATGAACTATTATTATTATTCATAACTGCCCAGAAACATCTCTCAGGTACTGAAAAGGTTGATCTTTATAGCTCTATGCTGGAACTCCTAATGTCATCCTTTTGGTCAAAATTTTAATGACAAAGTAGATAAGGGTTAAAGAAGGAGAAGGATCCTAAGTCACTTCAGAGCAGTACTGATATTTTTCAGTTATTGACTGGGTGGAAGAAGTAGCATTCTCAGAAAAAAGCAAGGACTTCTAATGACTAATGAGATTGCAAAATGTTGGAGATCATGTCAGCCCAGCTGAAATGGTTTAGAAAACATGTTTATAGAGATCTCTTCTTTAAAGAGTTTAATTTAAAACAGAAGGGTCAGAACTGTCTGATATTCATGCTGCGATCCTCTTAGGGAGAGGTAGGAATGCAGAGATCACACCAACTGGTTTCTCATCCAGTCAGTTCTTTCAATGAGCAACATATAATGCTACAATTCCTAGCACAATCCTAGCTTTTGGGCACATGTTATGTATCATCACACAATCCTAGAAACAAAATCTCTCAAGGTGAACCTCAGCTGAGCTGTCTCAAAGATAATGGACTGCCAGCCAAATAACTGACAAGGATGGTTTATAGAAGTGTACTAATTGCACAGAAATTGCACAGTTAGGCTTACAGACCTTTAGCTTTGCTGTCCACTTCATCTCCAGGCAAACCCAACCTTTTTTTCCCAAAATCTGGCCCCACTGGTTTAAAGGTTGCTTGTTTAAATTTCTCACTCCGTTTGCTAACCAACAACATGGATGAAGACAAGGATTCAGAGGATGAAGGAACTGCATACTCTGCCAATGTGTCAATGCTACCTCCAGTTAGCCAATTAAAAGAACTTCTGCCACCTGTAACAAGAAATTGCCAAAATGCTGTAACATATTCAAATATAAATAAACTGAAAACATCTATGAGGCAGGTATTTTTTCTCTCCCAAAAATATAATTTCCTAGCGTTTAAGAGCAGAACAGATTTCAAGCTGCTAGGTAAGACAGCTACTCTTTTACATTAGGCAGAACATAAAATACGTACGAGACTTATAAAAATGTAACTTTTTTTCTCATACCACACACACACAAAAAAAGCCCTTGAAAACAAAATACTAAACATACTTACACTTCCACATTAAAAAAATCATATGCAACAGAAATGACATCATTCCTACAGCAAAAAAGAACATTTCAGAAAACACTGGTCTGGACTTACTGCCATGCTGTGTAGGTGTAAATTCATATTGCTTTTGGGTAGCCCTCACTTTCCCACCAACTGACCCAGACGGAGAAAGGGATCTTTCCTGTGACAAATTCCTGTGGATACTTGGAGAAGCCTGAGTGTCCACAAACATCGGTGTGAGCACAGTGCTTCGGTAACGCCAGCTGGAATCAACTACAAAGTCCTATGAATAAAGAAAGATTTTAAGTAAAAACAATAAAGATGGAGGATTTCTGCATTTCTTCACTGAGCAGGACAGCAGAAATTACATTCCAGAAATCAAAACATGCTCCCAGGTATAGGGGCACAACCTGACTATATATAAAAAAAAACCCAACAAACCATAAAAATGCAGAAGTTCTTCATAGCTCAGTAAAAAAAGCTCACTAATTTAGACTGGTCAGCTGAGGACTGATTTACAGCTCTTGCACCAGTATTCCTGTTTCTTGACAGTGTTTCTCCAGTTGATGGTGCTTCTCTCTGCTACCCTCCTTTTTAGTATTTCAGTATTCTACAAATCAGCTGTATTTGTTATATTATTTTAATTAAATATATATTTTTTAAAAGAAAGTACAATTATTGCCCCCAAAAAATCATCAAACTTCTGATACTGTGCACAGCTTGTTAACAGCTGCACCTGTTAACTCTGGAGCACAAAACACTTTGAAAAATTTCCTTCATTATGCCATTCCTTTCTACATTAAGGAGTAGAATTTGTCACATAGTGGCATACAAGACAACACAGTACAATTCACCTGAAATTTGCATTCAGACAGTGGATGCTCAAATATTTTTCTGGAATAATCCGGGCTCTTGCTAGTCATTTCAAGCAGAAAATTGGTGATTAGACTCAAGTATTGTGTTTCAATCTTGGTGGAATATAAAGAACTTAACAATGACAGCATGCGGTCAAGGGTATTTGTGGGCAACCTTGTCTCATGACTCCAAAAATTCCTAACAATTAATCTGTAAAGGCAAAGAATAAAGTTATTCTTGGTTATCTTCAAACAGAACATACCTCCCCCAGCCCCTTCTAAAAAAGCCAAGTTAAAAAGGGAGAAAAACCCAAACCCACCAGCAAAAATCTCCAAAACAATAAGCTGTTAAGGCCTTAAACTAACACTTTCATGCCATTAATCTTCCATTGAATTACACCTAATTCCTCATTCATCGACCATGTTCTGTGCCTCATATAAAAGGTTTACTCTGAAGAAAAAATTTGTCAAGTTTTTTCTCTTTAGAAGTTCTGTGGGTGGAGAAGCACCAAGATCTCCTCTTATCTTTTGCTTCACCAAAAGAAATTGTAAAAATCCAATACATAATCTACTTTTGTGTGTTTGTGTATAGCAGGGTCCTCCTTGTTCAAAAACCCTAGAACATTAATGCAGAATTAGGTTTAACATAGTGAAACAGCCTCCCCATGGCTTAGAAGCTTCACTTACACTTGGTGTAACACCATGGCACATGATTTTATAAATTAACTTATTGGAAGAAAAGGAAATGGTATTATCTTAGTGTTGCTCTTTTATATTGAAATACTTAAAAATACTCTAAGGATCAACTCTTTTGCTATAAACAAAGTAAGAGAAATGGGGGTATTTTTATTTCAGACAGTTATCACAACACTTTTTACTCACTGCAATTCAGCATTCTCATCAATCAGTCCTTGAAGCAGCATTTCTTTTGCCACATTGAGTATCTCCTGAGAATCATCATCTGCTTGACTTTCTGGATCACTGAAGGTAGGAGAAAAATTTCTCTTAATGACTTCTCTCAAACAATCCACAGCAAAATAAGAGGATGAAGATGGTGGGACAAAAAGGAGGAGTATGCCCTCTGATAAAAATCTCAACTTGGCATGACAACATAACATGAGGTCTTCTTTGCTAAAAATGCCTTGTATCTCCACTACTTATAAAAGAAACTATCTAATAAGCTAATTATTATGTTAGGTACTTATTATGAACTTTGCAAGGTTGAATCTGAAAAAACAGGCAAAGAATGTTTTCACAAGTGATGCTGGAGTAAAAATTGACTGTATTTTCTTTGCAATAACTGTCCCTTCAAAGAGTTATCTTGGGAAAAAGCACATAAAACTCAACTAAATTAGGTAATTCAATAGCAACCCACTTGTCAAACTGAGTATGTGTCTGTTCCCTATTCTAAGGGGTCAAACAGAAAGATCATCTTTACCAGACTGAAGAGATCCAGATCAAGCCCATGTGCCTTAATGTATCTTCTACCTAAAGGCAAATTTCTTTAATGTATAATTTTCACTAGTTATAAATTCCAGCAACAAGAAAAAAAGCCGGAGCATCGAAGTTAAGATCTCTTATGCCATCCTGCTGTGGTGATGCAGCATCCCAATTCTGGTCCAAGTATTTATCCCTTACTGGAAGTGATAAAATTGTCACCAAAGGCCAGAGCCAGTTAGGCAAATTACAGACTCTATTCTTCTGACAACTGAAAAAATCCCTGACTGAGGGACAAGAAGTTGGAAGACTGTTACAAACACTTTCATTCTGTCTGTGACAAACCACTGAAAGACATCATCTGCAGTGAACACACACCTGTAATTATCATAAATCCACATCAGGATATCATACATGCGCTGTCGACATATTACAGAAGGGTGAGAAATGAACCCTGTCACTCCAGGCAGAAGTTCCTTAAGTTCTAGTGGTTTTAATTTAGACAGCATCTTGTACACTATATCCAAACAAACCCTTTGTCTTTCATCATCCCTAAAAGAAGGAGGAAAAAAAAACCCAGTTACATTGCTCTTCTCATCACTGCTACACACAGAACCAGAAGATCAGTTTATGTTTTAGCAACAATATTTGGTTTTGCATAAAGGGCTTTAGGTAAATACTTTTGGACTCAATCTAAACTAATAACAAACTACAAAATAACTAATAACAAACTACAGAAATTGACATCCCACTGGTGTTTCACCCTAAGGCTATTTTAGGGGTGTTTGTTCATTTTTCACAATGAGTTAACCATCTCAACTCCGAGATTACATTAGCTCAAATTAGGGGAACAATGACCAAAAAATGAATTATAAATGCTTCTGAATGTAAAAATGCTGTGGGCAGCACAGAAAATGTTATCAAGAAACTTGAACAATCCATCATAATCACACGACTACTTACCTGTGATTCATGATCTGGATAAAGTCTTTACTCTTTAACTGCAAGTGGAGATCAGGAATTTCTTCAGCCCGGCACATTATTACTTCCAGACAGAAGGTTTTCATCACGCCATGAAGTTTGGGTATCAAAAAGAATACTGCATTCATAAACCTTAACACACCAGAAGCCCACAAAGAAAAGCAAGTTATTCTCTATTATTCCTCTAGACTTACAGTCAACATACCACATAAATCATGACATACCTATCAGCAAGAGGTGGAAAATTTTTAACAACTTTATTCAAGCATTGAATAAACTTATCATGTTGCGTGTTCTGATGATGCTTTAACTGTTTTACAACACAGTCATAAACTGGATCTTCAAGTATCTGAAAATGAGAAAGACAGTAAGACAAGGATACCCATGAAAATAATAACCACCTTAATGAAACATGGTTTTGCTGCTATACTGTTTGATTCTTGTACATTTCACTAGGCAAGATCCAGCCAACTCATCTTAAACTTTATGGTGCTTCATGGGTCCTGTACAGCTCTGCCTGGCTAAAACACATGACTGCTGCTTTAAAAAATATATTTGTGAGCTTTCTTTGATTGGTTTGGAACCAACACCTTAATTTTGTAGCACAAGTTGCTTAGTGTGCTTATATAAATAATAAGCAGCTTCTCATTCAGTATAGAAGATTTCCAACCAATGAATGTAAAAAAATACACATTTTTAGTGAAAAGGTAAGAAACAACCAGCAACCTGTAACTAACATCAAAGGAATAAGCCTTGTTCAGGATAAAATTCACACCATCTTTGCTCATTGATTCAAAATAGTGCTTATAATGGAACTTGAAAGACTGAGAAAGACTTAATGAAGATTTATGAAATATGCTCTACAAACTGTGAAAGAATAACCAGAAAGCAATTAAGTCAGAAAAGAAGCAAGGATAATAAGGAGTGAAGGAAGAATAACCTACAAGGTCAGGCTTATCAACTAAATCAACAACTTGGTATTTTTGTCTCGAATAGTGGTTACAGAAAAAGGTGACTCAGAGGTGACCTTATCACTCTCGATAACTTCCTGAAGGGTGGCTGTAGACAGCTCGGAGTTGGTCTCTGTCTCCAGGCAGCAACGGACAGAACAAGAGGACACAGTCTTAAACTGCATCAGGGGAAATATAGGTTGGATATTAGGAAGAAGTTTTTCACTGAAAGAGTGATTAAATACTGGAATAGTCTGCCCGGGGAGGTGGTGGAGTCACCATCCCTGGATGTGCTTAAAAACAGACAGGATGTAGCACTCGATACCATGATCTAGTTGAGGTGTTAGGGCTAGGTTGGACTCGGTGATCTTGAAGGTCTCTTCCAACCTACACATTCTGTGATATTTAGGGGGAACACATGATCCTGGCTGCATATTGTCCTCTTTTTCTCTTATGCAACTCAACACACATTTGTCATTAGATCAGGGATCTTTGAGTGTACATTGCTGTCTGTTGTATTTGGAACCTGTCCATGACATTTTTTTGGGCATGAATTTACCTAATTTCCATTTGAACCTGCTGATCTGCTTAGCCCTAGAACTTCTTCTGGCACTGAACTCCAGAAGTTCCCGAACTACTGTGTAAAGAATTACTTCTAGCATAGGTCTCAAACTGACTTCTGTAATCATCAAGTACAATCCCTCTGTATGATTTGGTGAATAACAGTTTTGCATTCACCTTCAATCCCACTGTATGATTTGGTGAATAACAGTTTTGCATTCACCTTATCTACCACCTATAAAATAACTGGATTCAGATATTGTTATTTAAAAAATAGTTCCAAACCTCCCAACTTGCTTTCCTTTTCTTCTTAAACGCCCCTCAACTTTAAAATATACCATGCTCGTGTTGCTGGCTGGCAAAAGCAGAACAAAGCCTCAGAAAGAGAACATTCACTGTCAGCTCCAAAAGACCAAAGTAAAAATTCTGCACTTGGTCTGCCCTCAACTTCTTTTCCTGTTGAGTTAGTTGTTTAAATCTTTAATTAATCTGTTGGATAAAGACTGCTGGGTTTTAAATACATTCATTTTTGGATCTGAATTGAGTAGTCATATAAAAGATGAATATAAAATTGAGACAGTCCACTTACATTTCCTCTCTCAGCAATGTATTGAAGAGCAAGTCCCAAAACTTCTGCTGAAGCTGCATAAACATCTCTATACTTTAGTAAGCTCATGTTTCTGGTCAAAGCTTGAAAATACCTAGCACAAAAGATAGACCTGCTGTAAGCCACTACTCAGCAGACAAATTTAAACTGAAGCAAAAAAATCATCTGAGCTGCCTAGAGTAATAGTGACTTCTTTCAGAATAGCAGAATACGACATGCATTCTCCACTTGCAGTGTCTCAAATCTCTGCTTTAGCAATTCCTGACTCTATGAATTTCCACAAAATTGCAACCCTGGGGCCCACTGTAAAAAAGCATAGAACCTTCTTGATACTTTTCAAAATAAATGTGGTCTGCAATTCATAGCTAGAAAAGTATTACATCTGACAGATGATAGCAAAGGGGTGATGGGCCAAAGGATTCCAAAGAATAAGCTCTTATACTTCCTGCTGACAAAATAAACTTGCTCTCTTTAGATTAGGATTTTTTCAAGACCATTCATAAAAAAAATACATTTCTCACCTGACACGATCTATTTCACACTTTGGGTCAAAGGGTGGCAAATTGTTAGCAAGAACAATTCCTAGCAGCTGAATTCCCACTGAATTATCCTTTGTATCAGGGTCTTCATTAGAAAACTTCTCAAATATTAAACTGTTGGATTAAAACACAAAAGCAACAATATACATGAAAACCCCAAAACAGACACACCGTAAATCACTCACTGTCTTTGTACACACGGATGTATACACACATCTACAACCCATCAAAGCGATATTGTCAGAAAGCAGTAGATATTTAGCTTCAATGAAGAAGTCTTTGCAAAGAAACCCACACCAAAGCAACTGAAAAGGGATTGTAAGGCCACACAAATGCTTGACATGTTCACATGCATGGCAGGCAGCACAAGTCTTAATAAGAGTGCACCAATATTCAGTGATAATATTCACAACTTAAAATAAAAAATGTCTTTGCAGAGATTACTCCTGCTTTTTTGCTGCTGCTATCATCCTTTACATGTTTTCCCATCTCTCTCTCCTTTTTGTTTTTCAAATTAATTTACAATCTTTGAAGAGTTTGGTTCTGAAATTCTACTGTTCACTGTAGGGACAAAAAGTTTACCACTGCAGCTGAACTTACCTTCCGGTGTTCTTTCACACCCTTCACTTATAGTTTTGAAATACTGATAAAAGAAAGCAATTGTCAAAATATTTACCTGTAAGGTATGGAGAGACAGTTCTTCCAACACTCTATAACTGTCTTTATGATTTCCAGATTGTGTCTGAACACAGCTCTTTTAGGGTGAAATGCATTCTTCATCAAGAATTCAAGCAATCTGTTAGCCAAAATCTCATCCTTAATATTCCCCTACAAAAACCAGGACCAAAAAGAAATATAGTGACTCTGAGAAGACATATATTGTTTTATGAAAACAAGTAAGTAAACAAGTTATGTTTGAAGTTAATATGTAAAAGAATTGTAAAATGTAAAAGTGGACTGATGTATAAAATTATTTTAGAACATAAAAACAAACTTAGTCATTCTTCACCAAAGAGCCACAATAACATTAAAAATGAATTTCACATTTCCTTACTTTGGGAGTGGCTACACTTGTCCAGGAAAGGATTGTAACTACTATTTCCACTACCATGTAATGAATCCCTTCACCTCCATTATTTCCAGAAACAACAAGTTGCAGCAATGGTCCAAGCCAGTGCTTCGCGTAAGGCCGGAATACCTACGGAGAATCAATGATAAACTACAAATTACACAACTATTTAGCAACCTGTTGTTCAATAAACATTACTGGTAAGACTGCTAAACCAATCTCTTCAGCATTTTGCCCAACCCCTGAGGGAACAACCCTAAAAATTTTAAAATAAAATGTATCCTTAACTACATTTCTCACTTTTGCTTAGAAACCTTTAGCCACAGAAAGTGAATTATTTCACTAGAGCACAGAAAGTATGGCTCTCACATAGAAAATGTGTCTGTAAAGGATTTGAAAGAGTATGACATTCATCTACCCTTCCATTTCAGACAGCTTTACTAAGAAAGTAGCATTAAATGGATATAAAGGTTCTTGAATTCATTCTGAAATTCAGCATTTTTGGACTTGGAATATTTCAGACATAACCATTAGACTTTAAAATCATCGTATGAAGTAGGTTGAGAATGTTTTACCCAAGAATGAGAGACAGAACATAAAATCTTGCTTCTCAAGCAAACGCAGGTTATGCAACCTTAGTATCTTTCTGTAACAAGAACACCATTTAGCTCAAAGTGTTTCTGTAAGACCCACCCCTGTCCACTTATAAAACATTTTACTTGCTCCTGTGAAGATGGAAAGTATAATCAGCCCCACCCCTTGCCTAATATCAATGAATACATTACTTGTAGTTTCCAGAAGACTCATACTGTGACACCCTCTACTTATAGAAGTAGAATATGGGAGAAAAAGTATTAATAATGCATTCAAAATTCCACTATCTGGAATTCTGGGCCATAAATGCACTCCCTTTTATCACAGTAAACTACTCAATTTGAATGCCCCAAAAGTCTCAGCTGATGAAATATTTTACCCTGTAACTTTAGGAGCTACACATTTAATATTATGAATAAAAAATTACTCACATCCTCAGTATTAACAATAAGTTTTGCTATGAAGAGGCGAATATTTAATGGTACTGATGGGTTTCCTAATTTGCCATGAAGAAATTTCATCCAAAGAGGAAGATCTACTGGAACTGTCCCCTGAAATTTAGAAGAGATGAACAAAAATCAAATCACTTCTTGCACCCAACAGGCTTACCAAGTCAAAAAGCCCCAAGCTCAAACCACACAGGTTTCACTATAATATAGCCAAGAAAATTAATAAATGAAGGGATTCAATCATGACTCTCTTTTGTTGGTCACATTAATGGAAAAATGCCAACTTTTCAGTTAATACTGGCCTCCTCCACTTTGGGTGTGATCTGGCTCCTCTGCATATGTTTAATCAGAGTGGTCATAGAAGCCATACATTCATGTTGGTTGAATTCATCCATTTCCAGTTCCATTTCATCATTTAAAACCTTGTATTCTGTGGGCTCCTAAAAAAAAAAAAAGGCGTTACTACGGTTAATAACAACACTGTATTTTCTTTTAAATCCCAATCACGCCATGAGTCATTCTGATCTTATCTGTGCTTACATTTGACTACACACTCAGTGTGTGCAACTGGGAATACATCAAATGTGTTGTTCAAACAGATGCCTCCCAAATGCTTGCACCAGATCTGCATATTCTTTATTTTTTGTGCCAACAGATGCCAACTTCATGTTACTCTGACTTTACTGCCTGACAGGACAGGTGTGGCAAATGCTGAAAGCAGGAGGAGTTAAGCTGAACCTCAAAGAAATTATCTAATTTCATAGCTCAAAGGATATATTAACACCTCTATTTTTATGGATGTGTTGTTTCACACTGAGTAGCATCTGCAGAGCTCTCTTTTGCTGCACAGAGTACATCACAAAAGAAAATTGTTTAGTTAGAAATTACTTTACTAGGCAAACTAGAAGCATACTTTCTATCTTGCTTAACTTCCCTGCAGCTAAAACACCTCCCTGCTCCAAAACACGGAAACAGTTTATCTTCACCAATGTTAACAAGTTATTTTGACAGATTCTGTCTTCAGTGTCTATGACACTTTTACAAGCCTTCTGTTTCATAGCAGGTATCTATTCTATCAGCACTAGGGCTGGTAAGACATCTTTTGACTGCAGAAGGAACACAACTTCAAGTTTTTGCTGAAAGAACAGCATTTTATATCTCCCAAGAGCAACAGTTAAATACAAGGTGCCAAAAGAGAAAAACAAAAATAATTGTTTGATTATTTATTTTATCCAATTGATACAGCCAGTTCTGTCACAGACCAAAAAAGAAGAGGGAAATGAGGAAACCAGATGCCTAACAGCAAAACATAACCATCAGAGGATGTGCCTGAGTGCAGTCACAAGACATCTTTTTATAACTCAGGCTGGACTTCACTCACACTACTCAGCTTTAGAAACCTAACAGGGCATTATTGCTCTTCAGCTGTAGACAGGGGAGAGAGGAAAAAAGAGAAGTGACAGAAAACAGCTCAAGTCCCCTTCCTCTTCTGGAGGAACCCATTCTCAGTCAGGTAGAATAAATATAGAAGACTAGAAATTTCTCAACCTCAATAAATGTATGCATTTCCTTAAAAGCATAAAACTTTTTTCCCACAGCACATAATTACGCTAAATTACCTTTCTCCTGAAATGAGTGCTGCTAGCTGTAACATCTTGGGAGCTGTAAGAAAAACCTTGGACTCCAGTAGAAAAATCAAACTGACTCATTTCCTCACTCAAACTGCTATCCATCATGTATGATGAAGAAGCTAAATACTTGGGTTCATCTACACAGGAAAGAAGAACAGTCCATTAATCAAGGCAATTGCAAGAAACAAGCTTTTACTGCCCACTAAAACTTGAGGGTAGGTGGGAATTGATTCTTAGATGAAATACATTGAAGGCTTTTATTTGTTCCTGCTACTGTAGAAGCCAGTGAAGAACACATCAAGAAACACTGTATGACAGGTAAGAAAGCATTTTTTTCATCACCATAAATGACTTCCATACCCTGGCTGCTATTCCCTGCATCCCTGGCCTCCTTCCTAATGGCAATGTACCGCTTCTTCCTTTCCAGAGGCACCTAAACAGCAAGAAATACAGTTCTAATTACTTAATTTTTAAAAAATAGTTAATGATTTTTAAAAAAAATTACAGATTATTCACACATATATTTACAGAGATACCAAAAAAATTATTAAAACCATTTGACATGAATGGAAATTTCATGTTGTAAATGATTATTATTAATGCTACAGAAAAAAATCTGAGTTTTTTATTCCTACAGCTGTTCACTATCAAAGTAAGTACACTAAAAAGCATGTTAAAAGTTATGTGCATTACAGGTCTGTTCTAATTTTCAGGTCTGGATTTCTTTCAGAAAAACATATTTTAAATCATTAGAAGAATACTCCAGTTTTGTATCCTCTTTCTTCATATGTGGGAATTGACCTGGTCTTCAGTAACTACACTGTTAAAGTAATACCCTTTTTTAACTTAGAAACACGAAAGGCCAGAAATTTCACTCACCTCAACTTCAACAGGAAATGTATACTGACGATTCAGGTCTATCAAATTTTCAAAAATCAGCAAGTTCTGCAAACCAAAGCATGTTTGGAAAGAGCAAAATTATAACGCACAATAACAATTGCTTTGAATGTATTTTATTTCTTCTTTTAAAAAATCCAACTGATCTATGAACAACATAGAAAGTGTGGCATGTTTTTTCTTTTACATCAGTACTCTGAAAATAATTTTGCTACTTAACTACTCAAGAATTCACAGCACAGAATGTGCTCTGCAAAAAGGACTTTCTTATTCAAGTATATTCCAAGCACTTGAGAAGTTAAACAATAGGGGCTATTTTCTCCTATATTAGAAAATTGATTGGGAGTGGAAGGATAACAGTATCACTACTTCACCCATTCCCAAGCAGTTAGTAAAACTTTCATCAGCTACCACTCCTATTGCCTCACTGGGTGGTTTGCTAGTATAATTGCGTGTCATTCAGGTTCCATTCTTTGATTTATTGCCATCAGGTAAAATCACTTTGTGTCTCATGCTCTGGAAGCCTTCTAACAGCAGCAAAAGCTTCTCACCTTTTCTGATTTTTCTGAAAAAAGAAAGCCTTGATAAAATTTACTTTCAGTGAAGACACAACTGATGACAGCAATAGCACAGTTATATGCTGCACAGTGATACTGTCTCCTCTTCTCCAGCAGCTGACTCTCTCCTGCCATGTTTTCTGTAAATGCATCATAGCACGACCTTAAATACAAACAGGCAAGAAAACACCATCAGAAGTCTTTTATTAAGCAGTACAAGAAGGGTTCCAATCAGGGACGAGTGAATCAACAGAATTGCAAGGAAGTAGTACCTGATTAAACCACCTCAGACTTGTTCAAGTGTCCTGCAGGTAAATGGAACCAAAATGGAACCATTTAGCAACAACAAAGAAAACCTCCCCAAATATTTACACAGGAGTCCTTCATGTCAGAAATGTGATGACAGGTAATGTTCAGATAAGATGAATATTTGTTTTGATGGATACATAAATTTCTCTCATGGTCCTTTGCCAAAAAATTATGGATGGACATGCATGCTAAGGTATTTCATGGATTAGCTGAAGAAAATAGTTTAGATGTGATTTTTAAAGATCTTTGGCACAAAGCCAATTGTAGATCTGCAAATCATAGCCAAGAAATTCTTTGAAATCCTTATAGGATATAGTATTCTAAAACAAAAATCAAAACAAACAGCAAGTCGGGCATCTTATTTTTTTCTCTGAATATTAAACAAACTAAACAAACTAATTAATTTATATATTCAGTATTTCTCTTTTGTCCCCCTTTGCAGTGATGATCAAGCCAATTACTCCTACTGGGTGTGCTGCTGTATTATGAAATGTAAATGAAAATCCATCCCATCTTCTCATCAATCATATAAATACCAATTTTGCAATACAGAGCCATACTCCACATAGAAGTGTGAGTATACTGAAACCAAAGTTGTGAAAACACAAAATTAAGGTCATTAATTAAGAATCATACTGAAAAGGTAAAATAAATGTACAAGTTAAACAATTTTTTTAAAAAAGTACAAAAGCAGGAGGCAAAGATTATCCTAACACAAGACTGATTGTAGATTACACTACAGATAATTCTATCAATGCAAACTCAATATTGTGTATTTCATTTAAAATCAAAAGTTATGGAAGAGATTGTATTTATCTTTGAACAAACCCATCTTTTGCTTCATATGGCCTACTTAAAAAAGCATATCTGGTCAAAACCTAATCAGAAAGATAAAGTAAATAAAATAAACAATAGTCTTACTTTACTAGTGTCTTGGTAAGTTCATTTCCTTCTACATTCATGGAGCCACGGTAAGCTTGGTTAATTTTAGAGTCCTTGGAGTAAACTTCCTCTTTTGAAAGACGTACATACATCACCTCTAGCAGCTTGTAATACCCCATTTTCTTGGTGACTTGGGTATCAAAAGTATATTCATGGGACTAGGAACAAATAAGCAGCATCTCAGAAAGAAAATTTCCTGACTCTTGTCCTTTCTAAACAGTTCCACAGTTACTTGAAATTTCTTAGACAGCCTTCAGCTTACTTCCACCTTCTAAAACAGAGGAAAGAGCTGAGGATAACAAAAGACTGACAGACTCTGAGTCCCTGTGTAGTAGTTATTAAAATTGTGTTGACCCATGCTTGCCTGGTGAGCCCTCTTAACTACAATTGGCCTAAATTATTATACGGATACTGGAGGAAAATAGGCAGAGTACCAAGTGACAGCTCAGCCTCATGACACATGTAAGCAAAACACACACCTGTCATCATCCTTGGTGTCATTCATGAGTTTCTTTATGCACCTCATTTTGGTGCCAACATTTACAGCAACAGGAACATGGTGTGGGTGACTCTACATAGATCTTAGTTTTAGCATTTTGTTTCAATAACTATTACTAAACTTGGAAGATTTCAGCTTCTTGCTTGTTCTGCTGCCTGTGAACATCTGCACCAGCAAAACTATGGGACTGAAGAACTATAGCAAGAGCAGAGACCACCACTGGCAACAAGATCATTGCATGCAACTATACTCTTAAATTGGAAGACAGGCTGTAAATAGACAAAGGAATATCTGTGCTCCTAATCCCTTGCTAAAGAACCTTTGCAGTGATTACAAGTGTATTTCTTTCTCTAGAAATAATGTACCTAATTTCAAAACTTCGATTCCAACTTCAATTTTTATACACAGTAGATACGCAAACATGCATTAACTCAAAGGAACAGTGTGTTGGGGAATAAAGAAAAGCTTATCAGTAATAATCACATTATATAACTGGCACACACTTCTGTTCCAGGATACACAAAACCAGAAATCAAACTGGTTTTATTCAAAGTTAAGCAAAATTTACATAACAACATCAACATTTTCTTAGACCTTCCCTGACCCTAAATAAAAAAAAAAAAAAAT
>VXBB01002199.1:47198-85044 GCA_013399915.1 Illadopsis cleaveri
AAAAGAGTAATTCATACCTTTGTAAACCTGGAATTAAGTGTATCCATAGCCTCGACTATAATCTTGGCAAAGAATACTCTCAGTGCATCCAAGCTGCAGTGCCACAAGAGAGTGAGGAGGGACCGATCCACAAATGCTTGGCGAGCAGTATTTGAAAGAAGTTCTTCACTTCGGAACATTTTGTGAACAGTGTCCAACAGTATCACTTGTTTGTCAGTGGTGCTCCTAAACAAGATGGAAATCTCAAGATGAAAACTCTTTTACCAGACTTCACTTCTGTCTCTTGTGACTTCACTTACGTCACTTATTCTTAGGACATTTAAATTTTTCATTGACTGCATTCATGCCCTCTTGGGTTATCCTACAAGACATGCAAGATCTTGGTTGAACTTGGTTGAAAGTATTATGCAGCTCTCAAAAAAGACCACCTCAGCTTCTTAGTCTGCAAGAGATGGCAAACTTGTTTGTGTATTTTTAATAATTTAATCCTAGAAGAAACATTAACTTTCTCAGTTCCTTTTTACTGAACAACCTAAAAAAAAATAAAATTATCCACCACATGTGAGAGATGTAGGCAAACCAAAGGAAAAAAAGAGCTGTGGCTATCAAGCATTCCACTACTAGATGACCTGCTATTCTGAGTAATTTTATTAAAGCTAAAATTTCAAAAATGGGATATGGTCATAAGGTAAATTACTTTGTCCAGAAATTACATGCTGCACAACAGTCACTACTCGACAGCCCATCAAAAATTGTAATGTTGGTTTTGGAAGAGATACTGAATATCTTTCCTGTGGACAGAGCATGTTTGAGTCTACAATTTACCACCCTGGAATTATTCAATTAAATAAGGGCATTGTCGTCTTTTCAAAGGGGTTGAACAAATTAATTCACAGTCAATTGAAGTACTATCAACTTAAATGATCACGTGGTAATACAGGGATAGCAAATATATAACAAACAAGTACTACTGTCAACTAGATTCTCTCAGAAGAAGCTTATTTACAGAAGACTTTCCAAATTTGCACAGGCACTGGAAATGTAATCTGGAAACAGATCACTTGTTCACACTTTGGAAATACTTTGAGAATGTAAAGACAAACAAAATCCAAATTAAAACCATTACATAAAACTTTATAGTGTAAATCATCACTGTTATAAGGACAATAAAGTGCAAGAAATACATTTGCTTCAGCAAAAATTCGATGAGAACAAGCACAAAATCCAGTGGACTAAACCCACCTTCTGGAAATTCTTTTGAAGCTGGCTTGAAATAAGTCCTCCATGAAATGTCTGTGGTCCCTACAGAGGATTTCTGTCATCAGTTGCAACAACATTGGACTCTGAGACAATTCTAATGCATCTAAAAACTGAAGAAGGAGCAACATGTAACATGAAAAGCCACACGGGATCAAATCACTTCAATCTAATGATGTAGTTACTTTTCAATACTGATCAGAAGCAGATGCACAGAAGTGTGTGCTTATTTAATGTGCTTCTGTAGATACAATTTCTGGATAAAAACATAACCCAGAAACACGAAAGCTGATCTCCTCATGTGAATGAAGAATCTCTCTCTTTAATTGCAGATCCTGTGCAACACTGTTTCCAGACACAGTTCAGTCTGGCTTGTAATTATTTATTTGTTAAAAATACTGACCTTCTTAGTGCAGTCTATATAGTTATTGTGCTTCAAGGTTCCTTTGGGAAACTCATCAGACCTCATGGGAAAATTGAAAGCTACAAATTGATCCAGAGCATTCTTAAGGTCATTAAGCTTTTCCCCTGTCAAATTAGTGAAGAATGGGAGAAGTATCACTGCTTGGCCCTGAAGAAAACAAACAAACAAACATAAAAAAGATACAGTTTCACACTAAAAAAATAAGTTACTCCCTAACTCTGAAGTCAGCTGAATAGGACCACAAAACAACAGCAGTGGCTGTTCTTACTGATTCAATGGCTCAATGTACTAATAAAAATATGTTATGCAGCTGCTCTTCTTTCCAGGTGCTGTATCAGAAAACTGCTTTTAACTCGCATGTCACTGCTGAGTGAGAGTTAAAGCTAACTAATATCTCATGGCTGACATGGCTATGAATAATATCTCACTGTTCTTTTAAGCAACCATTCACTCTCACACAAGTCACTGATTTAATGGATCACCTCGTAGCTAAAGCAAAATCCCAAACTTTATTTTGAACACATAGGAAAGTACAAAACTCTGCTTATTAAAGGCAGGCTGGCTGAGAAGCAACTACACAAAACTTTCGTAAGCACAAATTTTTTTATTATTCTAGTCCAACCAGTGCCTTTTATAACTCCCACTTTCAATCTGCAGTACTTTACCTCCCTCTCCCGACCAAGCTGCATATAGCAACTACTCCATGAGTAC
This sequence comes from Illadopsis cleaveri, assembly GCA_013399915.1. Classification (NCBI taxonomy): domain Eukaryota; kingdom Metazoa; phylum Chordata; class Aves; order Passeriformes; family Timaliidae; genus Illadopsis; species Illadopsis cleaveri. The sequence goes on from VXBB01002199.1 coordinate 49,591, forward strand.
TGGTCTCACTCTTGCAGACATAGATGTCAAAATCATGACAAATGTTCATAATTCGACCTGTAGGAAATATATTCCTTGTGAAAAGCCTGATTAGCTGTCATTTCTCAAATGAACACTTGGGAGTTCAAGACAACTTGTAACTGATGGTACTGTTTTTTCCTAAAAATTTCATTCCTTTCTTCTGAGCAAGAGAAAAAAAAAGAGCACCTTAAACCAAAGCATGGCATCTGTGATAGTGCCATCTGTCTGAAGAACAAAAAGGATGATTTACAAGTTTTAGGATTTTGAACAGAAGAATAAAAACCCCAGAAGTCTGTGACAAAAATTAAGCCAATTAACAGAGAATTCCATGAACAAACTAACATTCCTATCTGGGGAGGGCGGGGAAGTTATTGAAGTGAGCGATTTACCTTAAGATTTAAGCCTAAATTCTGATCAGTAAGTAGACTGGTATAGGTATTAAAAACAGCTGTAAATGCTTCATGATTGGTATTGAAAGAAACTGAAGAGTCTATCTGGAAAGACAGAAGAAATTAAAAAAAAATTAGTTTGATTTTTTTTAACTAGTTAAAGAGATTTGTATTAAAGAATAATAAAAAGCCCTTGAATAGAATAATTTATTTGAAAAAATACACCGAATCAACAGAAAACACATACAGAGTGATTTTGGTTTTAAAAGAAGAACTATAAAAGCTCCTACACAGAACAAACAAATCATAATGTTGGGTACTTTTCAATTCAAAAAAATATTAATCTCCTACAGAAAGCCAAATTTCCTACTGGTCATTTCAGTGCCAGCTAATACAGCAATACAGTTCACATTCTGTGTCCTAACACATACCTTTAAAACAATTCATGTTTAAAATAATTAATTATATAGAATAAAAATTATGCTCAACAGTTTATCTTTGAGTATATTTGTGTACAACTAGTTTTTACAAGTTCCTACAAAAATTCCAAAAGGATTAAGTAGATAATTATGTTTTCCAAATAGAGAAAAAAAAAAAATCAGACCAAAATCTCAATGTCACAGAAATTAAGTGTTTAAAGTAAAGATAATTCTGCAGTTTGTTAATATGAGTAGAAGTCCTCCACTGCGACTTTCTCGATGCCAACATGACAAAGAATGTTACCAGAGGCTACTCAGAGTTCACTCTCTGTACTTGTACCAGCTCTCCAAAAGGAAAACAGGCAGCTAAAACATGAGAACAATTAAAAAAAAAAAAAAAAGGGGGATAGGGGAGAAGAAGAGCAATATGTAGTAATTTCCACCTGTCCCAAATTTTTTTGTACTTTGCTAACAAAAACACCCAGATTCTAACAATGTCCAACTTTTTCCTTTTTTCCCCAAATATAAAACATTTGACTTCAACAGAATTTCTGGAAAACACGATGTAGTTCCTATAGAACTGGAAAGATTACCTGAATTTTATAAAGCAGTACCTACCTGCAGAACCTTTGCCAGCAGGGTCAAGACTGCCATTTTGCTCTCAGCAGATGAACCTTTGGCCCACCAGCTGTCCAGTTTCTGCCAGTTCCTCAGTACAGCTGTCACCAGTTTTGCCCCTTGCTGCTTGCGCACAGCACGGTCCCTAAAGCTCTGATCTAACATGCCATTCAAAATGCTCTCAACCTGCAAGGAAGAGCAACTGGTAAGATTCTTGCAGCCCAAAGGATCACTTCAGGGGTATAGGCAGTCATAAACACAAAGCAACGCTAGATTTAAATCTCAAATGCAGAAGAAAGGTCTCTGCAGGAAATTAAAAGCATGCTCTTCTCAAAAAAAATGACATCTCTCCAATTTACTCCTGTTTCAGAGTACAATGCAGCACTTACTTCCAATGCCTTTTCTGTATATATAGAGAAATATATGATAATCCAGAATAAAGATCAATACTTGATAATTGTAGTTAGTGTGAAGTTGAAAATAGCACACATGCTAACTTATTCACATCCATTTTGAAAAGAAAAATAACCCTTGCGTAGCAGGTGTGATCTAAGTATGCTTGAAATCTCTTTTCTTCAAAAGCAAATAGTCACTATCATCTGTCAGATACACTTAAAAGAATTAATGTATTGCAGCATGCTTGGCACAGGAAACACTACATAATCATCACCAGAAACAGCCTATTAAAACATACATCTTCCTCTACAGTCCAATTAAACTATTTTTGGTATCACCAAAAATGATGCTGCAAGTCTTTTAAACTACTGCTTGGATGCAGCATGTCTAAGCATAACAGTTTGGATTATAAAAGAGCAAATTATTTTTAAAAGGAAGATTCTACTTTGCTGAGCAGGTTTTTAGTCAAAAGGAAAAGTAGATTTTTGATCTTTTTGACCCTTCTGTTTGTCAGAAGCACTGAAGGAAGACTTCTCAGTTCTAAATTTCCTTCAGGGCATCGAGTTCTTGAAGATCTGTAGACAAACAGGAACAAGTCTGTTGAGCCAAACTAGCAGTGCTGAGACTGAGTACATGACAAAGTATCCTGTACTTATTTCAGCTCAGGAGGGTTGTGTGTGTGTGTATGTCTCTCTTCTTAATACTCTAATCTTGCTCTACCATAGTCCTGTGGACTAAATGCCCATTAGTAGTTGGAGTTTGTTTTTCAGTTTAGTTTTATCTAAAACAAATCCAAGTCACATGCTCTGGGACCATTCTACAACGAAAAGAAAAGCATAGTTAATGGGCATGTCCTGTTCTTTGAAAGGACATTTTTGATTTGAAGTACTATGCAAAGACATTCTGAAATCCATAGATTTCAGGATAGGTAATAGGTAAGCACTTTCCACTCAGTTTGTGAGATCACAGAGTAGTGTCAGGTTGCCAGAGATCATGACGGTAGCACCAGTAGGTCAAGACAAGAAAAATCCTGAAACTCAACCCAAAAACTATCAATGCACTGCTGTCTGAAATTCAACCCACAGCACTTTTTATCCTACTATATACTCCATCTCTAAAAACAATAATAAAATCGTTACTTCTAATATTCCCTTTTGACTTTGTCCTTTAAAGACTAAGTCCAATACCATTTGAGGGTTGCTGACAGATGATTCCATAAGACGGACTATGATCACATCCAGGTTTTTCAGTAGCTGTTGATTGATGGTTTCTGAGAACAGGCTGTAGAAATACTGTCCATGAGAGAAATTCATCAGGAGGTTCTGGGATGCTCCTGATAGTGGCACAGATAACACCACTGTGTTCAACAGCAGATTTACTAGCTCCTCACACTGAAAATCAAGGTGTAGAGACAAGAATTATTTCAAGGACATCACATTTCACTTAGAAATTTCTTAGAAAAGCACATGTCAAGCTCCCACCCCAAACTTTTTTCTTTGGTTTATTTTATTTTAAGGATTGCAATTGGAGAACCACACCCTACCTGCTCATCCATAGCAAAGGCCAGCTGCAGAAGACTATCAGCTAATCGCTTACTGCTGACGTCCAAGGATGGAAGAGAGATCCTTTCACCCCCAGGTGCAATGCCTTTATAAACAACTGAAAGAAGCTTGGAGCCAACTGCCTATGGAAACCAACAATCAAGAGACAATCAATAAAATGTGAAAAAATTCAATCCAATCCATCTGTATAGTTAATTAAAACACTTGAACTCCAGATAATTTCCTTATAAAGCAATGCAAATACACCATGACAAGACACCTTTCTAACTCAGGGATGAGATTTTAAAATTAGACAACCTTATTGTGTACAAAGTTCAGAACAAACTAAAACTAACTTGAAAATGTTCCAAATACTCTGATCCTCTTCCACCTTTTTAGTTTTACTTGACTACAGAAGTAAAATGAACAGCTAAGTAGGATGAGTGGGACACAAAAGGTAAACCATGCAGCTCCTTGATTATCAATCTACTGCAACCACAGGTTTAGATTTTGTTGATATAGAGAATGGATAGCACACAGAAATTAAATGTTTTGTTACTTGTTAGCTTTGCTCAGCCTTGTTACAGCTTTATTCACAAATTCTCAGTCTTTGTGGCCATTGCATAACCTGTTCCTTCAATTGCCTGAAGTAGAGATTTACTACAATCAGAAACTTAGTGGAAGGAATTTGAGTAATATAGTCTACATCCTCACACTTCAGAGGTCTCTATCCTGTTTACCTGCAACTCAGACACACTATATTGCTTCTGATCAGCCAGGAAATATTCCTTTTCTAATTTCCCTCATCACTTTGAATGGTCTCTGTGTAAAAGCTGTTTAAAAAATGCCTCCTTTATAGGATAGTTAATCATATTTTTTTTGAGCTTTCAGTCCTGCGAAGCTCACTTAAAGGAAGTTAGAGAATCTACATTCTGATTTCCAGTGTCTGGAGCCAACCAGAGAAAGACTAACATAATTATAAAGGTTGTCCAAGCCTCAGTATTGTGCTATTCAGATTTGTAGAATAACCATAAAACATTTATTTTTTATTCCATTCAACACTAGCTCTTCACTGTTGATCTTATTTTAAACAACTTTATCTGATCTGTTCTCTGTTTTTATCCTGGTGTTTTACACAGGAAAAGCTTTTTACAATGTACAAATGTTCACTATTATTTTCTGTATTAACAATTACCTGACCATGAAGAACAGAATGAAGCAGGCCAGATTTCTGGAGCTGCTTGCAGGCAGAAAAGACAGAACTATACCTAACTTGATCCAAACGTGCTTCTGAATTAAACAGATCAACAGAACAAAGGTCCTCAAGGCTAGAGAGGAAACAGAAGCAATAATGTTGCATTAGTGCATCCATAGACAACATTATATACTTTACGTTTCTCATGCTGAGGGTTTGTTCTGGATTCATGCTTACCAGAAACCTACTTACCTCTGCAGTGTGATTCTTTTTTTTATGCACAGTTTCAAGGATTCCTGATAGGGAGATTTCATCAGAGCTTTCATGAGTCTTACTGTGATATCTGGGAGGTTTTTCATGACTTGCACATCAGCTGTGTTAAAGCCTACGTGTGATGGGTCACACACCGTCATCACCACAAGCTCTATAAAGCTTGCATTTAGCAGTTCCTTCTCAAGCAGCTAGAAAGAAAAAAAAAATAAACATCAAAATTGAAAAATTCATTTAGATTTCTCTATTTAATTTTTCATAACTTACCATTAATCCTATCTCAAATGAAACCAAACATGAAACAGTAACCATTCTTGCTGATTTTCTCTATTGAAATGTCTAACCTTCAATCATTCATGCTAATGCACAGAAATTAGGTATCTATAAATACAGACATAGGATATATGCTATCCCAGCAAGCTGCAAGTTAGATCTTTTAAAGCACATAGGACTGTTTCAGTCTTGACTATACACCTGTAAATCCTGATGTACATCTCTGCACACACTATCAGGGATTTGCTGATCAGACAGACAATCAGTCTCAGAACTAAACTTGGCAGTGCAAATTTCCTAAGAGACTCATAAGTACTGTACTTTATATAGTTAAATATGGCTTATATTGCATCAAATAGAGAGACCAACGGAGAGACAAATAGAGAAAGGCAAATAGAGAAACCTGAATATCTATACTGAATTCAAGAAAGGCAGATTGTGTCAATTCCTTCTGCCTTTTAAGCAGCTACCACCTCCACACATTTAATGCCATCAGGAATCACACAGGAAATATTCACTGCAAGTACTCCATATACAAAACGCGTATATTTAACTACACGGAAAATCTTATCCACTACAGATTTCAGAGCCTACCTTCCAGAAATCCTGCTGGCACATTTCCAGGATGACAGTGACAAACTCCATGATCCGGACTACAATGGTACACTTGCTGTAGTTGTACATATCCCTTTCCTGAGGACTGAACATGCTGCCTTTTGAACTGCAATCAAAGCACTGCTCTGCTGCGTGGATATCATGCAAAGCAATAGTGTCAAGGAAGAACTGCACAGCTTCCAAGAACATGGAACTTTTATTTACACCTAGAAAGAATTACAGTGAGTTGAAATGATACAGCAGCTCTCAATTAAAAAATATGTTGTTTCATGCTTGGAAGAAAACAGTCAAACTGATATGACAAACAAAAAGAGGCACATCTCACACCAATGTTTTCTGAAAGCTCTATGCCAGTTCTAAGTATTACCATTCTGGGCAACAGAATAGCAGGGTTGTACTTAGTGATCACTTCACAGAAACTGACCACTACAAGCACTTACTAATAATGATGATGATTTAGGTTTATGTAGTAACATGCAGAAAAATTAAAAATCCCTAGTTTTGAATGACTTAGCTGTATGCTAGCTGCATCCAACAATGATCTTACAGTACTGTTTTAAACCAAGAAAGATGTAACATTGACAGACAGATCACCTGAAACTTGTACAAGACTATGAAACTGTACTATCCCTGAACAAAAGCATTTTGTTTAGGTTTGCAAGAATAATTGAAAGAAAAACTTTTTGGGAGACCCAGTGGCTACACAAGGTGTTATTATTTTACCTGACCAAAATCCAAACACAGCTTTTGGACCTGATGCAGTTGATGCATTAGGAACTGAAAAAAGCTAACATGTACGGGTCTTGAAGTGAAAAGGTGCCTTCTTTCATTGTTTTCTGATAGCTTTCTCCAGATATTAATAAAGAGCAGGTAAAAAGCTTTAGAAGGATTTCAAGAAAAATATGAAAAAAATCTATTGCTTTTCTGTGCGGTGGGAAATGGGCTGTACAGAATAATTTTTGAAGATGAGATAGAGTAAAAGAAGTTGCTGGCAAGTAGATGACTCAGAAATGCAAAGATGTATTTTTAGGGCTAAAAGGAAACATTTTAAGATACACAGTACTTCATAAAAAAACCCCCATCCCATTACAACTTTCATTGGAAAACTTTGGGAGAGTTTGTAAAACCATCTATTCCACATTAAATTCCAACTTAAGAGCACATCTTGGGTGGGCTTTGTGTAACACACACGAATGAACCTAATGCAACAGTTAATCACTCACCCAGTACTTCATAAGGTTTGATCATCTGCAGCTCAAAGAATGTATTGTAGCAATCCAGTGCTGCTAAGAACATGTCCATCCACTGCATGACAGCCTGTAAACTGAAGGGTTCCTGCATGCCACGGAGAGTTGGCTGGGAAAGGATCCCAGATGGACTTTTGGCATCAGTGCCACCTCCTTCAAATTTGTTAATGAGGAAAGAAACACCTCTGTCTTTTAGAGTATCAGCCAGCCAAGAAGATGGAGACTTGTTTCCTGACAGAAATAGAAACAGAAATATAGATTTGCTAGGAAAAACACATCCCAAATTAGCAAGGAACTAGAGGCAAATGAACTAACAATTTCAAGATTTAAACTGCGTCTTCTAGCAAAGAAGGTATTGGTTCTGGTTTAGCTTTGGTCACATCCCTAAAATTCCCACATTTCTCCTCCTTCCATAAGGAGGAGGCCAATTTTTAAGACATTCACAGATCCCCACCAACAAATTTTGCTTTTTTTAGCTGGATACACAACAGCGGTTTTGGGCCTGGAAGTAAGTCTGCAAAAAAAGCCTCTTCTATGCCCAAAAACATCCCTCAAACCCTGATTCTCACAGTACCCAATTTGCAACATAAGCAACAACTCAGTTTTCATTTTACAATGCTGAGTGAACAGATATTTACTTGTAATTACTACCTTGTATAGAAAACACAGAGAGAAGGCATGCACAGAATACAGAAAGCAAAGGTAATAGTGCACTGTGACTTAAAATACCTGGTAATAAAGGAACAAATTCATACAAGAGTTCCATGGCTTTATGCCGGCACTCTGTCTGAGGTCGTCCGCACTGCACTAAGAGCCACATGACAATGTCCTGAAGACACATGGATTTACTAGCTGGGAATCCCCTGCACAAAAAATATCAGGGATTAACAGTCCTCTTAACATCTACCAAGAAGCAATAGTCTTTCAGTTGAAAGAAACCAAAATGTTCCATAAGCACTGTGAATCCCTGGGTCCCCAGTTCAACCTCCTGATCAAATCAGGGTCAGCTAGGTGACTCAGAGCTTCATCCATCCTGATACTGAATCCATTTTTGCTTCTTTTACCTTTTTTGCTTCCCTTCTTTAATTGCTGATCATCCTGTTGCAGCCTGTCCTCCTTCTGGTGACATTTAACAACAGTAATAAAGGCTTTGGAGGAGTTTCCTACAAGTGCTTTGTACCACCAATGCTGATGTTATTACATACACTGCTGTGAAGGAAACATGCTCTTCTCTTCTGCCTTTTGTTGCTAAACTAAATCAAGTTCACCATGCTGCAATAAAGAATCATGCTCCTCCCATATTATGTCCAGTGTTTTCCCACCAGTGGTTCAACACACACATCAGGAGGTCTGTATCAGCAATTGCCTTTGGATGAAATCCTCATTCAGAATCCCAAGCATTTAATGGAATTACTGGTAATGTTTATTGAAATGCAGTATGGAAATAAATGCAAGTGGCTGACCGTGGTACCCGCCGTTTGGCCTCCTTGTTCAGAGAAGGTGCTTTATGCTTGATTATGCGCTTCAGGTGATTAACAGCATCACAGCACTGCTGGGCAGTACCTGTGGCAGAGAGAGGATTGACATGTCTAAAAAAATGACAGTAATTTGATTGAGATAGCACTGCAGACAAGGTGCAAGAGACTTATACAGATGATAATGTCTACCAGCTCCACTACTCTGTGATTCCACAGTAAATTTTTCAAAGATGCAGAACAAAATCACAAAACATCAGGCAGGCCAGCTTGGCCTGAGCCAAGCCCGAGGCCTTTGGTATAAAACTGTGCATTCTACTTTCTGTGATCGTGCTTAGAGAAACTGTAAAATTTTCCCATGTGAGTAATTCTTCTGGGGACACTTCTACCATATCCTGAACTCTTCCTCTGAAAGAAATTAAGTTTTGTTACGCCAACTTTTGGCTTCATGTTCTAATTACTATTAATCAATGAAAGAGCATGGAAAAAAGAAGAGAGAAAAGTAAATTTACTGAAGAATCATTAGTACTGTGAAAGAGGTCACAGATTCTTCACACATCTACATACTGTTGTAAAGAATGATAAGACAATGATGAAAAGGTATCACAAAATAGTGGAAATGTTCCACAGAATATATCAAAATGACAATTTTTCAAGCATTTGTTTGCTATATAAGAATAGAATGATTCTCATCAAGCTACATTTTTTTATACCATGTAACTGCAACACCCCAACTCAAATCCCCCAAACCACCAGCCTTTTAAGTGTTATTACAAAACTGTAAATCATTGTAAATATGAAAAGGCTCTTTCTCCTGAGCTCAAAATATTCCGCCTTTATGTACTGCAAGGAGTTGATTCAAAGAGTTCAAAACTAGGTATCAAATGACCTCACTACTGATAACGAAAAATAATTTTTCCTCTGTTGCAAAAGTAAGCAAATGTACTTTTCTTACAGTTACAGTTTTTCTTTTTTAATCCAAGATTCACCAAAGTATCTTTTTTCTTCATACCACAGTTGATTAACAATAGCTCACCTAATGACTTCTCATCTGTATGGGCTAAAGCCAGGCTTTCCAGAAAAACAACCAGTGCTTCAAATACGAACTGCTCCACTAGAGAATTTTCTTCCCTTTAAAAAAAACAGGAAAAATTTCATGAGAAACACGAGTAGAAGAAGCACTAAATGTAAAATCCTAATTAAAACCCACCAAATTAAATTCTGTAGAGATAGACAAAAAAAAAAATGTTTGCACAAAAAAGTACATCTAAACCAGTTAAAAAAATAGCAGTGAAATTGCTGACCATCTTGAAAAGATATAAAAAATTCTTATAAACTTGTGACAAAAAATTATTTTTACACATTTCACACAGACAGAAAGCCCAAACAACACAATTATTATTAAAAATAAGCTGAATAACTGAATTTTACAGTTATATACATAAATAGAATGAGTGTCAGTGGATGACTATTTGAGCTGTACAATTAACTCTTTTTATCTCATCGAAGCTTTAGGCCAAGTTAGTTACTGTTTCAAGCTCTGCCTGCTCACCTAAATTCTCTGTAGATACTGTTAAAAGCAAGTGCTGCACCCAGCCTCTTGAAAGCACTGGGGTGAAGAGCAAGGCTGTACAACCGTTTAAAAAGAGACTTGGTGTTTGCTGGGCTTTCCTCCTGCTGTCTTGGTGTTGTCTGCTTGATTGACCACTTCAAAAATTCTCGTATGCACTGACCACAGAAATCTCTCAAAGTGCTGTCGACTGGATCCACTATGCCACTCTGAAATTACACAAGGTTATTTCATCTCAAGAAGAAAAACCCCTGCCATTTTCTCCGTGCAGTACTATAGCAGCTTATCTAGACTCACAGTTTACCAGAAATTAACAAAATTGCTACTGTCCAAGGGAAGGGCAGAACTTTCAGACCTCACAGTGCTGAATTACAGCTCAAAGATCTGGATTTCTATTCCTGTCTCAGCTATCGGTGTTGGAGTCTTGTCTAAGTCACTTCATTTTCTGATGGGTGTGTTTTCTCTGTGTAAAAAGTGGTGTGGCAACACTGACTCTCATTAAAATAAGTACTCCAATCCTCTTGACCTATCTTGCCTTCAACCACTTCTGTTCAGTGCAAAAGGTAGTTTTAAATGCAAAACTTTTGCACCTGGTGAAGGCAAAGATACTTAAGAGAAAAATCAGGCAACAACAAAGACATTCAGGGGGATGGTGAACGTGCCTCAGTTGTTCCTAGATCACACTGATGTAAAGAGTGTTTCATTTATCTGAAGATGATATACCTACATTTTGAGAATGCCAAAGAAAGAGAAATCCATCATCAATATCTCAGTTAAGAAATATGAAATGGTTATTAGAAAATAAATAAAAACCCAACCATTTTCTTTCTTCTAAATAGTTAAGGGGCCATTCTATCTGTTCATGTTTTCCTGGTTGCTTCAGCAGTAAAATGATGCTAGTTAAAAATAAAGTCACATGGCACAGAGAAAAGAGAGGAAAGACTTATGACCTACCAGGATAGCTTCCAGGAATGCCACTGTATCTTGACTCTCAAATTTTTTGTTGTTGGTAAACCAGTGAATGAGTTGCATGACTAAAGGCTCATACAACTGTCTTGCTACCTGAAAACAGCAAACATTAACTACGTTTTTAGGATCAACATATGTCTGTGCTACTTTGCTATTAATATGTAAGAATAAAAACCAGTACTTTGAAAAAGGGTCTACAAAATGAACAACCAATTTCATATCACATTCCCATATCAAGGATCAAAAAACCTAGACAATTAAAATGGGTTAGATGCTTTCTATTCAGCTAGTCTCAATGACCTCCAAGCTTACTTTCAGTAATATCCTTTGAGACAAAGAACATTGCATGCCCCAGACTGATGTGCCAATACACAGTCAGGGAAACAGGGATGTTTGTTTCCTAATCCATATTTAGATCTAAAAATCTATCTTTACCATTAATCTAGCTTCCTGGATTTCAACAATTCTACCTGTAAATCAACCTGATTGAATACAGTCATACTATAGCATGAAGGGAAGAAACACTAAATACGCTGACTGATGCATATACACATGCTTCAAGTGCAGTGCCTGTGGCTTGGACCAATCCAGACATCATTTACCTACAGTTTATGTTCAGCCATACGCCAGCAAAAGAGATTTCACCTAAACTGGTAACACAGCTTCCTGTCCATTTTAACAGAACACAAAATTACTTCGATCTAAAAATAAATATGGATGCCATGGTCCAAACAGCAGTCTCAAAAGGCACAAAACCCTGTAATTTCAGTGGAGATGAACCTATGTGTCTGTTCTGTTTTGTGCATAGGAGAAGTATCAAGTTCAAATGTTTGAATGAAATATATCATCTGTAGGTATCAAAGACGCAGCAACGAATTCTCTCCCAAATGTTTTTCCTACGACTGTAGCTTTGCATGCACTCAGTATCAAAATAATCAACTTCACCTCCAATTAACTTATTACTGAAAGACTACAGAAATTAAATATGGTGATAAAGAGGGTTACTGCCACAAACTCCCTGAGTGAACCATGAAACCTGAATCTCTCTTGTACACTCCTCTGAGGTACTTTGAACTACACTGCATTATGGAAGCATTTGAAAGCAGTATTTGAACAGGTTTTGACCCTACTCCCAAAATCCAGATGATGCATCCCTAGAATAGAATTTCAGCCTACAAAATATTCTTCATTTGGAAAAAAAAACCCCCAAACCAGCATGTTAGGAAAACTTCTAAATAAAACTATTAATTAATTCCCACATTTAAAGGTATCTGAACAAGCTAAAATTGGTATAAATAAATCTGCTTACCTGGTCTATGTCACAAGCAAGACGAAGCAGTACTGGAAATACTCGTTTATGTAAATGGTACATAGGTGGGGGACCCTGACGTCCTTCTGGCATCTGAGAGGCTTTCCCCAACATATATGTGACAATGCCATGTAGCAGCTCACATGCTGCAACCTGAAATTTAAAAATCCCTTTTGTTATGCATCCATTACTTTCACAGAGAAGACAAAATTGCAGGCAGGAGAGAATGAGTCACATGAAAGGGTGTACGTGAGAAGTCACACCTATGCTAAATCACCATTGTGGGAACAGATCATGGCCATGGAAATAATTTACACACATTCTAACTGGCCTTTTTTCTAATGTTTTAGTCTCTGTCATGGGCAGTCACATATCAGCTGGAGAAGGTTCATCACCAGATAAATCACCCATAGTGTTTTCAAGGATACTTCCAGTCTGGACTCTCTTTGTGTATCAACATCCCAATCCAGCACAGCACCAAAATATTTGCTTAAGTGCTCTGCTGGACTGAGCCCACAAGTTCATAGGCTGGGCATGAGAAAGAGGCCAAACAACATTAGTTTAAAAATATCTATTTGTTTAAAACATTAATTTTTATGTTATATCAAGCACAATGCTGTCTGACAGAGCTTACAGCAACTTCTGCTCTTCAGCTTCTAAACACTCAGAATAGTGTAATAATGAAAGGGCACCAAAGAAGCACATTGCTACCTATGAAATCATTAAAACAGGTCTGTAGTAACAAGACATTTTATGCAATTTTATCAGCTAGCATAAAACAAGATATAGAAAAAAAAATCAATACTTTTGTTTGCCTGTCACTTGCAGAAAGAGCCAGTTCAGTCACATGAGGCAAAAATAAGTCCAAGTAGATGACAGGCTTCATATCTGCAAATGGTACAGCAAAGCTCAGACGCTTCTCAGTGTCCCAGGACACACATTTCCTCATCATCTCTTCTGCAGAGGTAGCTGATGCATTTGAAAGATGAAGACAAGCTTAATACAATATACACAGAGTAAGTATTTACTTAGTTCAGTCAAAAATATCTGCAACCTTCCAACTTCAGTTAGAATGCTGTACAATGTAAATGCTTTATAAATTACTGAAAAATAGTAGCCAGTGTTTCAGGTGAGCATTGCAGCAGTCTCCAGTTTCAATACAGGTTAAGTTTGGAGACAAATAAATCCAGAAGACATTGAAACACATTTGATTTAAAAGACTTCTGTAAGAAGTACAGAATGCTTCCAATATAAAGCATTTGTCTTCTAATGTTGCAGAATATTCTTGAAGGTCAATCGGACAAGAAGGTCCAACATACTGACTCCTACAACTGCACAGAAAATTACTACATTTACAGCCATTTATAGCTATCTCCTCTAAGGAAAACTGGCATACTTACTCCTTTCTCTCTCTATTTTCCCGTATTTGTCTATGTGGTAACAAAATCTGACCACACTTTGTATTTAATTTCCAGAGAATAAGTTTACTTTCCCCCACTATTTTTGCATAAGTAACAGAGAAGTACTTGGCAGAAAAAAAATTGATTGTAAAGGCAGATAAAACATAAGCAGGCAAAGAAAGGGAAAAAAATGAACACTACATTAATTTTTAGATTAACTGAATTTTGTGCTGAATTTATCCCTTGAATTTCATGGTCAGGCACTTACACTGTAGTTTTCCATTTTTATTAGACTGTATGATATTTAATATTTAAATTATAAAGCCTGTTCATGGACTGGACAGAGAAAGGGAGAAAATGTTAACTCTTTTTCTGAGGAGCACCCAAATGGAACTTTTCTACTCACACATACTAAAGGCATGATGTACCTTAAACTCAGAAGTGAAAACGTAAGCTTGCTGAGATTTACACAATTCATGACTGCAGTTCTTAAATACTAAGTACTTAGCTAAGGAGCAACTGGGGCAAAATTTCAAAATGGCTTTGCAGCCAGAGGATGAAGGGTGGAATAAATAGAACCATATACTCAGATGCATAGTTTTTTCTTTCAACTGTAGTTTCCTGAACACTTTCCCTACTCCTTATTAAGTTAGAGAATACTTTTGCTCTACCAAACTCCAGAACTGAATAAAAGTAGTTTTGTTTAAATGAGCAATAAAAAACAGGTATATGAAAGTGATGTTCAGACCTTAATGAAATCTACTTTCAAGAGAGACAGCAGAGGCATACAAATATTTTTGACAGGATACTTACCTGTAATTAAGTTGTGGTTAATCTGCCCTCCCAAAGATCCAAGAAGGTGTGCCACTCTAGTCCTTATTGCTTCCAAGGAGGGAGTATTATCCTAAATAATTCAACAGATTAGTATTAGGGAAAGAGCAGTTACTTCTATACAGAAGTGATTTGGTTTAGAGAGTAAATGAAGGTCTTATGGCTCTTATTAAATACAGATGAAGAAGGTAAAATGAAACCAAGAGGAGAAGAATTGCATCAAACAAGAGAAGAGCTTTGGTTTAGTAAACAAAAGAGGGCAAGACTGGAAAACATTTTCATTGCATTTTGTGAGCTTTCAATTACATTTCACAAGTAAAATTTTATTATCACAGATAACAGCGTAAAAAGGAGAAACAAATCTGAAGCAAAAATTGCTCTTTTCATTTGCTTTAATTCCAGAATTTAAAGTTTAGACCCTGTACCTATATAGAATCACAGGATCATTCAGATTAGAAAAGACCTCTAAAGTCATCAAGTCCAACCATTAACCCAGCACTGCCATGCTCATCACTAAACCATGTCCTCAAGTGTCACACCCACATGTTTCTGAACACTTCAGGGATGGTGATTCTACAGCTTACCTGTGTAGCTTGTTCCAACGCTTGCCAACCTCTTTCATGAAGATATTTTTCCAAATATCCAATCTAAACCTCCTCTGGTACAACCTGAGGCCACTTGCTCTTGTCCTGTCACTTGTTACCTGGGGGACTGACCCCCACCTGGCTACAAACTCCTTTCAGATAGTTGTAAAGAGCAATAAGGTCTCTCCTGAGCCTCCCTTCTCCAGACTAAACAGTGCCTCTCTCAGGAAACTGATTTTCAGAAGCAGCCTGTGTGGGACATAAAATTAACTCATTTTGTTTCACAGAACCACAGAATGATCAAGGTTGCAAGGGGCTGCTGGTGGTCATCTGGTCCAACCTCCCTTCTCAAGCAGGGTCATCCTAGAGCACAGGCACAGGATTGCATCCAGACAGTTCTGGAATATCTCCAGTGAGGGGGACTCCATAATTTCTCTGAGAAATCTGTCCCAGTGCTCAGTCACTGCATAGTAAAGAAGTTCTCCCTCATATTAGATGGAACTTCCTGAGCATCAGTTTCTGCCTATTGCCTCTTGTCCTATTGCTTGGCACCATTGAGAAGAGCCTGGTCCCGTCCTCTTGCCACCCTCCCTTCAGATACTGATAGATATTGATGAGGTCTCCTCTCAGTCTTCACTTTTCCAGGTTAAACAGACTGAGATCCCTTAGCCTTTCCTCATATGAGATGCTCCAGTCCTCTAACCATCTTTGTAGCTCTCCACTGGACTCACTCCAAGAGCATCATGTTTAAAGACAACCAGGTTGGAAAGAGTTCTATCTATAGGAGTAACTAATAATGTCACACCTAAAGAGAGGTTTTTTCCAAGTTAATTGGTGTACTGGAAGATACAAATAAAACTATACTTACATTTGAGAGGCCACTGGACAAAGTAATACATATGTCGGCCTCTAAAGACTGTAAGTCTATCCACAAGACAATTAAAAATCCCTCAAACGCTTAAACATTCACAAAACTGTATTGCATACTGTAAAGCTGCTAAGCTGGGACTAGTCTTAAGGAAGTCTTAAGGAAGTCTTAAGTCTTAAGGATTTTGGGTGTTGGAATTAAATTTTTGTTGCCATAATGTATCAGTCTAGCAGTGATACTGACTTACAGGATTTCCTCAGTCCCCCTTCCCTGCTTAACATCCATCCTCACCCTGGAATATGACATCTTTCCAGCTGTGCTGATATAACAGCTTCTTGAGCCACACTGTAGAATGGAATTCATTAAACTCATCGAAGGTAGAACTAGCCTCATTTAAAAAACAAGTATGCATGCAAAAAAGGAAAAGAAGCTGAGGAAAGAAAGGATTAACATTTAACTCTAAAAAGAAAGAGAGTTCTTACCCCTGAAAATGTCTTTGCTTTTCTTATACGCTGTATCACAACTTTATTACGTCCTTTCTGGGCTGCTTGAGAAAGTTTCCTCACTTCCCAGTTATTCTGGGATTCAGCTGATGAACAAAAAAACCAGCATACCAACACCAGTTTATTGTACCAGCATCTCAAGCACTAATCCATAGTTTCAGTTTAAAAAAACCCACTCTTGTTTTGCCCATTTTTATTTTCAAAACATGACAATTATTCTTTCATTTAAAATTTTTATTAAGGAAAATAAGTCTCTTAGTAAAACTAAGCTAATTTAAGCAACAAAAGGACATATCACACAGAAGTAATAAATAAAATGGCAACGATTACTGATTGTTCAGCAGAAGCAAGTAAATCTTAGTTTAAGAAAAAAGTTCATTTTGGGCTATAAGGGAAGTTATGTTGTTCCAAATACAGAAAGTGCACAATATAAATAAAAGGTATGGCATGTTCACATCTTCATAAAAAATTATTTCCCTCTTCCTTAAGACTAGCAAGTTTTTGCATGCATGTACCTGTTGAGGTAGAGCTTTTCAAATAACCATCAAGAAGAGGCAGGACATCCTTGTAATAGGGTTGCATCATGTGTCTGGGGATGTGAGCTGACCAGTCTTCCAAAGCATCCAGGCCCAGATCAGCCATTGGGGCACAGCTAAGGCCCAGCTTAAATGCATTCTAAGTGTCAAAGACAAAACTGTCAGCTTTTCACATTTATTGACTAGTGTTAGTTAATGGTAAAAGAGACGAATTTAAAAACATTTCCCTTTGCAAAAACTTTTCCCTGTTTAGTATCTCACTCAAGATCAGCACAGGAGATGTTTATATTGCAACACAGGCACTAAGAGAGTCTGCTTTGTGCAAAAGCAAATTCCAACAATTTACTTCTTATCCAAAGAGTCAAGTAATTTGTATTCTACCTTACTGAAGACTGTAGAGAGCTTAATAGTTACCTTAATACTTTGCTATAGAATGTCTGTACATATCTTAGGGACAAAACCTGTTAGCTGTACATCACTTTGACTCACCTGTAGTGCAGGAATGTATGCTTTGATATCAAGCATGATGATGTCATGTGGTAAAGAGAGCAAAAAAATCAGACAAGATGCCAACAACTCATCTTTATACTGTTTCATTTTTGCTCCAACCTAAAATTCAGGTAAACAGATCGAGAACAAACAAAAACCTTTTGAAATCTTGACTTAACTGTATCAATACCCATGCAAAATAAACAAGCCAAAACTAATACTGGAATCTCATTCACCCACAGACAGTTACCAGAAGTATTTTTACTGTTATTTTTCAATTGTATATGAACTGGTGACCAATATACCTCTTCTGACATCAAGTAAAAAACAGACAGAACAAATCTTAAAACTCTGTGTTGCACAGCTCTAAAAAGCAAGAATATTTCTACTGCATATGTAAGATTCCTCACAAGATAAAATTTGATTGAATCACATATGTTTATATTCAGACTAAGAAAGTTAGTGAGCAAAATTCCTTACCTCTTTTCCAAACTTTACAAAAAGTGCAAAGCAAGAGCTCTTTTCTGGGTCTTCAGGACATCTTCTGAGGCTCCTTGGACTGACACCCTACCAAACAGAAACCACAAGTCAGTGCTATTAAAAAGCACATAGTACATATATGAACCACAAGTTCAACTCAGAATACCTACATCATACTGTCCAATACAAAACTGGGGTCAGTGAAAACTTGAATTGTATCTTTTATCTTTCAAAGGTTAGAAATTAACATTAATATGGTTCACTGAGGGTCAACTTTTTGGAATATATTAAATATTATGCAAATAAACAAGAGACACTGACTGCAAATAAACAAGAGATATGACTGCAAAGTAACTTTTCAATGGTTTAATTTTCTCTGCTTGTGCAACAAACCATAAAAACCCAAACCTCCCTAACAGTGGATGTCCAGGTGGGAAGAATGCTGGTGTAATAAGAAAACAATTTCCAAGTGTGCACAGTACAAGCACCTACACCAATGAGTTTTCAAATGTGCTTCACTTGGTGCCATCAGCAGCAGTGGCAGGGGCAGCTCTGGGCACACACCCACGGGCTTAAGCCCAATAGCTTCCAAACCACAAACAGTGCATCCACCAATAGGGCATCATATTCCCTGTGGAAAGCACTGAGTGGAATAGGAGTATACTCCAGAAGTTGAGTAACTTACCCACACATGACTCTGCTGTTCTGGTTAGACTGTTTCTATCCAAAATACCTTTTATACCACCTGCATTGCAAGGGTACTTCCCATCTCTCTGCTCACCCAGCTCAGGATTTTGGAAAGAGAACTGGAACACGCTGCCCAAGGGAGGTCGTGGACTCTCCCTCTCTGAAGACATTCCAAACCCACCTCATGAGTTCCTGTGTCACCTGCTCTAGGTGACACTACCTTGGCAGAGGGGTTGGACTGGATGAATTCCAGAGGACCCTTCCAACCTTAACAATTCAGAGATTCTGTGATTACACATGGATGGTGTATCTCCAGAAACTGGGCCTCTAGTCTTAATTTTGGCTTTTAATGTGCTTCTAATTATGGAGCCATAGGAAGCCATGAACATTTGAAACAACTCAGTAACAATTTCAACTAACTGTTTCTCATAGGCAATAAAATACTGTACATAAAGAATGGGAGAGTCATGAATATAACACATTACCCTTCCACTGGCATGTTACCCCTCTACTGGGTAAAAGATCTCACCTCAAAGTATTTTATTCTCTTGGCAATTTTCATTGTAACTGAGAGCAGCTTGTAGAATCCACTAATAAGAGGTAGTCTTGTTGAATGTGTAACAAGCTCATAACCAAAGGAATATACCCAAGGATGAAAGTATTCCACATGTTTCTCTGGAAGTATCTCTCTAAAACCAATGCACAGAAAACACAGGAGGGAAAAAAAAGAAAAAGGTAATCAAATACAATGTTTTATTTTTTAAAAGCTTTCATCTCAGTACAAGAAAGAAATATTGCTGTAACAGAGCACCTCCAAAGACAGATGGAGAATAAATGCATGCTGCCTTCTGAATCAAGCACAGGAAGATTTTCATTTTGTTTTAGAGGCCATTTATCCCGTATTACATCTCATTATTTACTTTATACAAACACACATCTTCATATATCACATTTCATTACTGGACCTCCACAGGCAACTAATGCTGTACCTTTCACTTAATGCCCCTTACTAGTCTACGAAGACTGTATCTCTGGTCTCTCAAGTATTTAGGATACTTGGTCAGGATAATACTAGAAGTTACTACGTATAATACAAACATATAATGAAAGACAATTACACCAAAATACTGAAAGTGAATGCTAATGAATGTCTCTTGTACTCTTTTAAAAAACCTGAGCTGATGAGCTTGTATGTGTTTACCTATGGCCCAGGTGTCTGAAAAACCCTTCCTGCCCCCCTCCTAATCATGTTGTGCATTTTGAAATATGATCTGTCAAACTAACTCAGAAACAAGCATCTTAAACACAATTCACCTCAAACTTCATCCCACCACTTTGTAACTTTCAAACTACATAAAAACATATCAATACCTGCAGAATTCAACGAGATTTATAAAGGCAATAAAATCTATTGGCTTCGTAGGCTGAAGGTTTGAAGCAGGGTCAGAAGAAGGCCCAACCAAAGCACTGTCACCTGAATATTCCTCCTGAAAATAAATATTGAAGAAAGAACACTGGATCTGCGACAACACAGAACACTTTTACACTTCTTTTTTGCCACAGTCTGTCTTTCTAGCTGTTACCAGGTACTCTGACAGATGAAGGACTAACAGTTGACATACCAGAAACTGAAAGGAAAAATAAGAGATGTCTGCTTCTAAGGAGAAAGCCAGTCGAAAAATGAAAAACAGTAGATTCCAGAGTAGAAAGTCTAAAGTAACAGATTCTGTGAACTTCTATTGATTCTGATGTTTCCATCTCCTAACACTACAATGCAACATTCAGAAATATTAAGTAAAACATTTTATCTAGGATAAATGTTACTTCAAGGACACTAAAGGGTGCTACCTAGGCATAATGAAAACAAAACAAGGGATATGATTTTGGTTCCCCTACAACAGCAGGATTTAATTGACAGGTCCTCAGGTCTCACCTGCTCACTTACATCCAGTTTCTGAACAGTCAGGTCCAATTTCTCAATAATCTTCAACATAGATTTTATAAGTTCATCATATAGGACGCGACTCAAGGACTGCAGTTGTGCATTTTCAGTAAGAAAGTTTGCATCTTCGAAAACACATTCCTTTGTAGGACAAAAAAGTTCATATCTCAAAACACAAATAAAAATTATTTCTTAATTTACAAATTAACGTTGAAATGATGCAGAGAATTCAGTTTGAGATGTTTTTCAGCCATGAAAGCATAAATTAATCACTGTTTAATGAATTTATCAGCCATAAAATCCAACCAAAACCAGAAGACAATCTTTCTACAGCATGACATTTGGAAAAAGTCCAAAGTTAGAAAAGCAGCAATAAGACAACAAGACTCAGGATTGCGTTTCATTTTCTGTTTCATTTTGTATTTCCATGTTAACTGTGCTTTACCTTCATTGTGTCACAGCTCAGTAGACTTCTAAAGAGGTACAGATAGTCCTTATAAGTTGGTATTTTCGATCTTCGTGGCCCAACTTCTCCAGCTCCGAAGGCTTCTTCTGATCCAGAAGTTTCTTTTCCAAAAAAATCCTGAAGGGACACAATATCTGTCAGACACACTGCCCTGGTGGTTTGACCCACCACACCATTCTACCACTCTCCTCTTCACCAGAATGGGAAGGGGAAAATAAGATGGAAAAAAATCACAGGTCAAGACAAAAGCAGTTTAGTAGCAAAGGATGACAAAAGATTCATTCTCTACTTCCCATTAGCAGGCAATGTCCAGTCACTTCCTCGGAAGTAGGGTTTTGGTACATGGAGCAGAAGTTCCAGAAGACAAACACCTTGACCAATGCTGCCCACCTCCTCCTTTCTGCCAGTTTTTACTGCTGACCAGACACTACATGGCATGGAATATCCCTTTGGTCAGTTTGGGTCAGCTGTCCTGGCTCTGTCCCCTCCCAAGACCTTCTCCCCCCTGCCTATAGGTGAAGGGAAAATGTTGGAGAGGCAGCCTTGATGCCGTGCCAGTGCTGCTCAGCAGTAGCCAAAATACTGCTGTGCTATCAACACATGTCCAGTTACAAAAACAAGCACAGCTCCATGAGAGCAGCTATGGGAAAATTTAACTCCATCTCAGTCAAATCCCAGTACAACTGTCTATGGAACTACCTGACCCATGCAACACAATGTAACATTACTGCTGCAACATGAAATGTTTAGCTTTCGGAATCAATCTGAAAAGAGCATAAAACAACTACCTCCTTTCAGAAAAAAAATCAAAAACCTCTAAGGTTGTTCTCCTAGTGCTCAGTTATTTGAGCAATTCTATAGTTATTCTGCTGCACAGGATTAAAAAGCTTCAATATCCTTGCTTAACACAAGCATACAGCAACATTTAAAATGTCCAAAATTTAACCTGGAAGAAAGCTAGATGACTTGAATTACCACTTACTTTATTACAGACAACTTGACCAAACAGATGTCTATTTCCTGTAATTTTCTTTATTCAGCACAAGAGGCTCATCCACACCGTGCTGAGCAGAGGGGCTGAGAGACTAAGAACAAATGAGCCAATAACTAGTAACACTAATGGACTAATAACAAAATGGATAGTACTATTTCTGCTTCTTTGGGCCTTCCCTTGTTTACTGGGTTAGGTTGTCAAGAACTGGAAAGGAATGTATGCTCTAGGAATCTAAATGAAATAAATATGTTTAAACAGTTATTTTACCTTCGAAAATGTGATTGGCTTGGAGAAAATTCTGATTAATCCCTGATGCACTGAAACAAACAAAAAACCAAATTGCCTGAAGAGATTTAAAAAGCATGGCATTCATATCACTCATTGCATTAACAATGAAACAAAGCAGATTTCTACATTCTGTCATGGTAAGGGAGAGGCAAAAGAACACAGATTTTTTCCTTTAAGGACAAAATAGCCCAAATCAGAACTTTGACTCTAGGATGCTCCACAGGTAACCAATCCTGAACTTGCTTCTTACCACTTTTTCTCAATACTGCTTTGACTTTTTCCTGATTATGAATGACGACTAAGGCATCACCCACAATGCCCTTATTGAAAAGGCAACAACCTCCAATGATTTTCATGGACTTAGGATCAACGTGGTACATGGGTGTACCACTTCCCAACTCAAAAACATGGGAAACAATGAAAATGCCCCAGCAATAGAGAAAAGCCACCATAAATAGTTGAAAGTAATCAAAAATAATTTCTGAAAATCACTGAAATGTCAGCATGCCTGAGACTACTAGAACTGTCAGTTACCAATGCTGACACATTCAGTGTTACATTCACAGAACTACACCTGAATAACTTCATATTTGGAATTTTACTATTTAAAAGTTCCAGAGCATGAAAAAAATTGCATTTCTAATAGAGATAACAGCCTATTTTCTGTGCTATTTTGTAGGGGTAACTGAAAGGACCTTGAATACATTTTTGTAGACTTTTCTATGAAATCCCTTTCTTCCCACATCTCTTCAGAGCAGGAATGCAAGTCTTATCACAAACAGGTATTCTCCTGCCCTAAATCATATCCACTTGGTTATCCAAAAGGATTGTTGAATGCATTCCTGAAGTTATTTAACAGTGGATATTGAAAAAATATCACCAGGAAAACACTCAAACTCCACTATTAGAGAAGAGGACAAGCTTCATTTTTGATCCTGAATGGCTATTCCACATTTCTCTCCTACAATCAGTTAAGCAGTTTAGGGGAAAAAAAAAAAAACAAAACCCAACCAAAGAAAAAAAAAACAAAACCAAACAACCCATGATCCCACCAAAACCAAACGAAGTTATTATCACAGACTTACCCACAGTGCTAATAAAACTCCAGAGAATTGGACCTTTTCCTGAGAGAGATAGAAACACCTTTATTATAGATCTGCAACAGACCGGCTGCATTTTTTCACTGTACTGTGGAAAGCTGCTGATCTGAAGCACAACTAGACGTTCAAGAACTGGAGTGTATACCTCAGGAACCTAGAACAAAGAAAAACAAAACATCCGTGAGGCAAATTTTGGGAAATTATTTCAGCGTGTTACTTTGGTGCAAGAGCTTGCATCATGATCTGCTCTGAGAACCAGAAGAGACTTAGCAAGCGAATTCAATTTAGACACATAAAACCCCCAAAGAAAGAAACAAACAAAAAGCAACAACAACAAAACCCTCCCCAAATAAAAACTAAACAAACAGAATAAGAAAGTTTCCTGGATCACATTATGGAAAGTTGCTCCTGAACAGACTAGTGCTTCAGTGAACCTAGTTTTAAGCTTACTGGAAAAGTATCAATTCAATTAAACAGTAACAGCATTATATATCTGTTTAGAACCACCTGACTACAAAATGTATGGCCCAATCTTAGCTCCAGGTAAAATCTTGAAAGCCTTCATTTAAATAGACAGCATAACCTCTTAGTAGAATCAAAGTATCAGTCTCAAAGAACATGCTAAGCATCAGTACCAAAAGACAAAGCAGCAGCAGAGTGGTATAAACACTGAAAGGTTATGGCTACATCCAAATAAAGAACATAAAATAAATAAAAAACATATTGACATTTGCCTACCATGGTTTTCATTTCAGTGTACTGTAGCATTTTATTTAGCACATTCAGTGCATTTTCTTTATTCAAATAAAATCCATTAAAGCATTCTCCCAATATTCTTCCCATCCCCTAGGGCCTAGATGTCATCACATTTTAGTTAAATAAACACCTTTTACCATAGGTAGGATCACAGTTATTACTTCCTCACACATCTGCAACTGCATAAAAGAATTGAGTGGTACTTTAAATACTCCACTTACTGTATCTATATGGGATATCACACTTGCAATGGACTGGAGGAAACTTGGTAGCTGATACAGATGGTCATCTATCGTTTCTGCTTCTGTGAGGAACATTTGCTTACAACGCTGAAGGAGCTCCACATACATGCTGTCCACATCCTCAGAATGTATGGCTTTACAGGGCTTACAGAGAGAAAATAAAAACCTGGTTTGGCAATTTTGTGGAGCTGAGCAAATAAATGCATGCTGTACCACTAAAACCCAGCCACATCTTCACTGGACCATAACAGGAATAATAGTTGAAGTTTTTCCAGAAACTCGAAACATCCAAATAAACTAACTTCAAGTACTCACTACATGTATGAGAAACACAGTACCTGACATGGACTACAGTAATAGTTCACTAATGCAGTGTAATTTACTGTAAAAGTACTTGAACTTTCAGTGATATGAATTCATACTCAGCCTGAAAAACATGGGAGTTTGGCTGTAAATATCTTAAATAAGGCATGATGGATGCTTAGATTCACTTATATTTTGAATTAGCTGCATTAAAGTACGAAGTGGCTTACCTTAATGTAGCTTAACTGATTATCACTGACACGTTACTACTATTAAACACTTACCTGAGCAGCTCAAATTCTGAACTTTTACTGTTACAGGTCCTGTACAAATAGAACCTATAAAGACTATTCCTAAACTAATGAACACATAGAGTAACAGAGGGTTTGTAACAAAGCTTACAAATTTCTATAGAATGATTTGTAAATCACAGCATGAACTAGGTTAAAAACCAGTCTTTGTGGACAGGAACGGGTCTCAGGCAAGAACTGTAGTAGAAAACTGACAGTGGAAATGAATGGATTGCTTTACTTAACAGTGAAATATGTCTGTTAGGCCAAAGGTTGAATCTAGTCTGTCTAAAAACATGCAGACAAAATTAAGACTATCCATTTATCACTTGCAGAACTTCAAGTATTATTTTAAGATTATTTTAGCAATTAAAGAAATATTCTGCCTCGAAACTGAACCAAGCATGAACACAAGTTCAGTGCTACAGTCACAACTTGCAGCAGCAACAAGACTCTACTTCCTCACAACCCAGTCTCTGATGCTCAGCCAAGATTTAATCTAAACACAGTAACAACTATTAGCGTGTCTTAACATATTACAGATGTATAGGTACTGGAGCATTAAATTTGTTAAGATTTGCAGTACGCTTTTGGGCCTGAAACTTGTACTCATTGTCCTTGGTCTTCAGCAAGAAAAGGATTTGTTTTGTCTACCTGCTCTGTGAAGAGAGCTTACTAGCACTTAATATGAGGCTCAGAACTACACCCCTAGACAGCACAGAATCTAAAAAATATGAAAGCTAAAACTTAAGGCATCACTATCCTATCTCTGTATTTACACTATGCAATTTCAAGTTCTTGCATTCCATAATAGATGTTTTTAATAGGGCTCTTTCAATTCAGTAATTGGAAATACTTCATTTTTTCTGGAACCAACATCTTGAACTCAATTCCTTTCTACTTCATATCACAGAAGAGGAAGACTGGATTTGAACAAAGAACATAGAAAGTTCTACAAACAAATGCACTCTTCTCAGAAGGTAGCAAAAAGAGGATTCAGCTAGTAACCAGCTATTCAATTGCAATTCCTAAACTTCTCTAAATAATCTTTGAGATAATTTAACTGAATTTTTGCTTTGGGAGACAAAAAAACCCCAGTCTAGAATTTTATTATATAAAAGTTGTGGTACCATCATCAAGCACAGAGGCTGCAAATACATAAATACCACCTTTTCTTTACTGAACATTAACTTTATTGTTATATTCCCATTTTAATTGGCTGCTGATAGAAATTGGAAGTTTGCTCCTAATGGTGCTTCCTGACAAAAATACCTGCCATCCACATGGATATGTAAGCATGGTTTTCTTTGTTGTTTCTTGTTGTATTTTACTTTGTGGTTGTTTCACCAATCACCTCCTACTGTCCTGCAGTCAGCAGTGCCTTTAGCTGTTTGAGTGAGCTCTGTAAGAATCTCTGAACTACTTTCAGAGTGAAGCCTGGATTCTACCATTCAAATGCAGAGAGAGATAACAAGGTATTGCCTGTACCTAAGCAATTAAGCACATCCTGAAGTTTTGTGACGGCTGTATAAGAAGCTCCAGCTTTTCCACTTCAGAACTTGTGCACAAGAAGTAACTATAACCACAACCCAAAGATGCAAGAGCTCCCACTAGATTCGGTACATGTTTTAAAAATTTTCATCCGAAAGGTTATTTAACAGTGTAATTAATTAAGTCCAACACTTAGTCCAGAAATGGAGCATTCCCTATTAGAAGAGCTGTGTAAAATTGTAAAATGCATGGTACATGAATCCTAGCTTTACATGTTTTCAGTAAGCTCCTTCAGCAGAATAAATTTTTTCCACATACTGCTGCGAAAAGCCCATATCCGCGAATGGCGATGGACAATTCTTTGCTGCTCGAATCCATCCTCCTGATGATTCCATAGAACTGCTCCATGAAGAACTGCAACTTGCTCCTGTGTAGCTCTGCATCTTTAGCCACCATTAAGGAAATCTGTAGAACAGATATAAACAATTCCAGCATTTCACAAAACATTACAGTAAGTCTTAGAAGATACCTAGCTTGCAATACAAAGCACTTCAAACTAAATAATTATTCATAAATAGATTCACAGAACTTCCAAGCACCAAATATTCCCACTATTTCAACAAATAGTGGGAATCCCAGTGAAGTTACCACACCTGCTTGAGGAACGAATCTAGTGCAGAATAACTGGCTTTCTTCAGCTCCTGATGCATGTGGCCACACCATTTGCACATCGCCTCATAGAGGGACACATAGTTGTCCAGGAGCAGGGCTCCAAACTGAGCAGAGTGCCAGCTGAACAACTGTAACCCAGCTGCAATTTAAAAACAATTCTCATTACAAACCAGACTTACATCACATTTTACACAACCAGCCCAGACTCACTGTGAAAGTCCACAGTAGGACTTTAGGTAGGCAGACCCATCATGACTGGAGGGTATAAAATGTATTCCTCTAGCCTTTACTGATACTCTACAGTATCAGTACCCAAACATTAAGAACTTAAGCAAAAAACAACCTTCCAAAATCCTCGTTTTAAATGTACACCATTATGGAATGCACAGCTGTGTTCTGATGTAATTTACATTAATATTGAAAAAGAAAGGGACTTCAGTGGTTATAAATAAGAATACTTGATTGCACAATTCAGAAGGATCTGGTTTCTGTTGTCAGCACACATGCACAAGTCCCCTCCTCTACCAAACTGTGGTGCAAACATATAAAGAATTCAGATTATAAGTAATTTCACTATTCCAAATATAAGCATAAATTAAATTTCAACATCCTTAGTTAATTAACTGCAGAGAGGACAGACTATCTTTAAAGAGGGTTTTACCCCTCACAGTTACCATGGGCCTAATACTTAAATCGTGCATTTTTGCAATTTCTGCATAAGCCACTCACATTTCAAAGGCCAATTTCTAATCTTCTGATTTTCTCCCCCATTCTTTTTCTCCTTCTTCCAGTGAAATTTCTCTCCTTATTTTTTTAACTCCATCTACTGTCACCTCTTTTCTCCTAATTAGCTCCACTCTTCTTATTTCTACCATTTCTTTCTCACATTACAGTTTTGTACTACTCCAAAGGGGCAAATGGCATCAAGCATAATGCTGCTATTCATAAACTGATTAGACCTTGACTAGTTTAACCAAATACGTGTTAAACTCTATATTCCAATTTGAAGTACAGCAGCTTTCCCCCCAGCCAGCTTAGAAGATCAGAGACTAGAGACATCTGAACACGTCCAGTAAAGAATAAACAATTCCAGACAAAAGACAGCATCCACCTCAGCATGAATGGAAATAGTTTACATCTTACCTAGAGGTACTGCATATCGCTTCTGATCAATCTGTAATATCAGAAAAGGTTTGTCACTGTGATTTACTCTTCACCAGGGCTAATTGGTTTATGCAGAACAATTAACATGTTGCAGATTTACCTGTGGGTTGATTGCCTTCATTGCAAAATCAAAAATCTCCTTTGCAGTCTGAGGATCTGTGAAACAATCCAGTAGTGAATATTTCACTACTGACATACAGTAGGCAGAGTAAAGACTAACATATTTTTATCAAAGCTTGGTATGCAGAAGTGATATTGAAAAGCCTTAGATATCTCATTTTAAGAGACAGAGACTTTTTTTTCCTGAAATACTCTTAAATTTGAAAAGAATCGTACATATATATTAGCTGATTTTTCTGAATACCTCTGCTTAAGCAAACTCTTAAGAGAAACACATCTCCATACAAACTGCATTCCAGCTTTAATGTGGCTCTCACAGCTGCCCAATATGTGGTCTGAAAACAGCACTTCAAAGATTTACATACAGAAAAACGCTGATGAAGCCACTTCACACAAAGACAGATTACAAGGACTGTGTCACTGTGTATTTTGCATAAACCATCTACTAACAGGGAAATTTTAATTCTGACTTTACACACAGAAATGGTGCTACTTTTTGGCTATGTAATAATAAAATGTACAACTGTCCATAAAACTGTATCAAAATGTGTCACTGTCTTTCACACAGAAAAAGAACATACCTTCATCCACAGACTTGGTGAAGTTGTACATGAGGGCAACCAGTCCCCTCAGACATCCTGCTACAAGAGGTAGCTTAGGTCCCCTTATGGCAGATGTCATCTGAAAAAAATAAAATACTCTCAAGCTAAAAGACACTTGCACCAAGGCTTCCCAGTTCCTAGAAGTGTAGGTAAATAACTTATTTCAACTTAGTAGTTATATCAGNAACTACTTTGTATTGTCACCACCCCAGAAGATGGAGAACGAGCAAGAAGGAGAGGGATTTAGGACAACACCCTAAATCCTCCATCTTGTCCCCCATTCATCCCTATTCTAAGAATTCCTAAACTACAAAATTTTTCACCCCGTGCTAAGCTAAACTACTACTTTTATACCTTTGAGGTTTGTAATTCCTCTCTCAGTGTTGGAAGCTTCTCCCATGGACTAAGATCAAACCCAGTGTCTCTCTGGGCTCTGTGCCAAGGTTTCAAACCTCCCTGGACCGGCTCCACACCCCCCTGTCCAGGGTTCAAACTCTCTTTCTCAAACTCCAGGTCATCCAAAGGGATGCCCTGGACTCCAACATATCAGCAGCCAACTCTATGAAACAACTCCACAGAAACATCTTTACTCCTAAATGTCACACCTTTTGAAGGGAAGCACAAGAGTTCATTTGAAAAGCATGGAAATGTTTCACCAAGACCAACCATACCAAAACTTAGATAAAATACACTAATGTCTTAAAAGCACTTAAAAATTCAGAATATATCAAAGTTCAGCAGAAATGTGATGTTTACCTCACATGCAAGAACTCTGCAGCCAGTACAGAACAAATCAGAAACTACCAGTGCATGACAAGGTAACATCTCTTGGGGAATGATCATCACAAGCCATCTTTTTGCACAGTGAATTGGTTAATTTGCTGTTATTGATGGCTGTGAATTTTCACTTTGAAAGCTTCTCAGAGCCAGAGAACACAACTCAAACAGTCCTTCAGTGTATAGCCAGTGCTATACACTTCAAAGGAAAAAAAAAAACCAAAACCAAACCAATGCAAAAAAAAAACCCAAAGCAAAAAACCAAAGAATAAAAAGAAATTTCAATCATACCTGTGTTCTAAGCTCTCCCAAATAAGCTCGAAATAATTTTTCAGAGTTGTTAACCATGTCACTAGGCTGGACTTCTCCCAAAACTCCCAAAAGCTCATAAATCTTTTCCAATACTAGAAAGTAATTTTTAATATTGTTAAATCTTAATTACTGAAATCATTGCTTCAACATTTCCAGTATAATTCCTATTAACTTGCAACCATGAGAAAACCATCCCTGACAGTAAAATTGCTGATTAAAGTGTGGAGCAAACATCTTTATATATATACACACACACCTATATATTTAGCTATATACTACAATGTTAGATGCATCATCCTCTCACGCCAATAAGTTAAACACATTTACTATTTTTAAACAGGGCTCAGAAAACTAATTTAAAGGCCACATGCACTGAGGAAGCACTTGTTAAGGCCAACAGCTAGCAGAAGTTTCTAGGCTTGAATTCAGACTGAAAGATTCTATGCATGCACAACAAGTTTTATGAGGGGTAGACCTGTAAAGCCAAGATTTCAGCAGTAGCTAGCCATAATGGTCGAACTGGAGCTCACAGTAATGTCATTAAAAAAATAACCAGGCAAGGCAGAACTGATGAGCTCACATTGGAGGTGACCAATGCAGAAACTATCACACTAAAACTGAAGCTTTCAGGGCCACACCAGCCAGGGTGAGAATAAGACTACAAAGAGCTTTAGAATCATACAACCATTTAGTTTGGAACAGACCTTTAAGATCATCAGGTTCAACCATTAACCCAACACTACATATCCTTTAAACATGTCCAGCAATGGTGACTCCACCACTTCCCTGGAAGCCTGTTCCAATGATTGACAACCCCTTCCTTGAAGAAATTGCTCCTAATATCCAATCTAAACCTCCCCTGGTGCAACTCGAAGTCATTTCCTCTTGTCCTGTCACTTGTTACCTGGGAGAAGAGACCACCCCCCACCTGGCTACAGCCTCATTTCAGGTGGTTGTAGAGAGTGGTGGTCTCCCCTGAGCCTCCTTTTCTCCAGGCTAAACACTCCCAGCTCCCTCAGCTGCTCCTTACAGGACTTGTGCTCCAGACCCTTCCCCAGCTCCACTGCCCTTTTCTGGACTCGCTCTAGCCCCTCAATGTCCTTCTTGTAGTCAGGGGCCCAGAACTGCACACAGGATTCGAGGTGCAGCCTCCTCAGTGTTGAGTACAGGTGGACAATAGAAGAAAAGCTAAGGCCTACCTGTATCAGGAATTTTACTTTTTGTAGCAAGCTCCCCATAAAATTTATTAAATATCTCTCTAACTTTCATTTCTTCCATCAGACAGGAACGTTGTAAACTGTGAAGCAACTAAGATGGATTAAAAAAAAAAAAAAAAGGAAAAACATTAAGATCAATACCCCAGTACTACTTGGTCTAAATAAAAACACAGTTCATACATGTAAGTTCAGCTTAAATAAGCAAGTATGCTATTCAATGAAAGGGGATCTAAGGTGACTTGTCCAAAGAAGAGTAATGGCATGCAATCTACTTTAAATACTACCTTCCCATATACGCATAAATACAAAACTTACAACTTTTAATTTATAGTATACATATCATATATAGGTCATCTACACAAAACCTACACATCGTATCACATATGATTTATATGTATGTACATATAAACTCCACTAGAGCAAAGGCTTAGCAAGTCTACAGTAGCTTTTATCATACTGTATTTCTCTCTCTGCTAGTATAAAGCCTATCCAACTCACAGAACCGACTCAGAATTCTAACTCAGAAGGGAGTTTTGTTTCTCATAAACAAACCTAAGTAGGCACAAAAGCACTTACAAAAGAAGGGTCTAAATGCATTCAAAGGAACTACTGTCTCACACAGCAATTAAATTACTAGAAAAAAAGTCCTCCTCCTATACAGTATATATAATACATAGTATTTTAAAGCAAGAATGCAATTGAATAGTAAAATTCCTCCTTAAATAACCGTAATAAACTGAGAGAGAGATCTGCAACTGCCCCCAAAACAACTGTGTCTTGCTCTAACAGATGAAGGAATGACATGCCCACGTCTAAGCAACCTACTGGAGAATATTGAAGACAATCTGTTGTTAAAACATTTTATTTTGCTATCTAAATATTAGCTATCACTGTTCTGTTGCTACTGCAGACTACAACTTCCTTGCAAGGGGAAGAGGAGGGGCAGACACTGATCTCTTCTCTTTGGTGCCCCGTGACTGGACCCAAGGGAATGGCCTTGAAGCTGTGTCGGGGAAGCTTAGGCTGGATATCAGAAAGCAGTTCTCCACCCAAAGGGTGGTTGGGCACTGGAATAGGCTCCCCAAGGAAGTGGGCACAGCACCACACCTAACAACGATTCACGAAATGTTTGGACAATGCTCTCAGGCACGTGGTGTGACTTTTGGGGATGGTGCTGTGCAGGGCCAGGAGCTGGACTCAATGATCCTTGTGGATCCCTTCCAACTCAGCTTATTCTGCATCTCCGTGATACATATTTTCTGCATGATATAGTGTAACTATAGTAATAAGTAGATTTTCTACTTCTTATCTAGAAACAAGAGAGATTTATAAAATGCATTTTACCTTAATCAGAAGTTCCAGTGCTGAGATTCTACATTTTGCTGCTCTCTCTTTTGTATAGACACTAAGACAAGTTTGCTACACAGCAAAGAAAATTAAGGTAAAAATATGTGTAAGTAAAGATGGAAATTCAAAGATAACATATTCTTTAAAATATCTGCTCCTTACAAGCTTCAGTTTTTTTAAAAAGACTAAGCCAGTATCTAGTCCTGGAAATGGCTTCACTGACAATACTGCATCACTGTCTGACATAATAACAAACTCCAACACAAGCAAAGAAATTGCAGTTTCTGCAGTAAAAGGCACACAGAGAAGGTTTTCTACCTCAGTACTACCAGTGCGTACAATAAGTAGCTACTAACTTACAATCAGAAAACTGTAGGGTTTTTTTATTTTTTAAATAAAAAATAAAACCTACTATTTCCAGTGAAAATAACTAATTTTCAGAACCAATACCTACGACATTTTATGAAGAAAAGTTAATAAAATTAAGTCTACAGCTAGACAAACAATTCCACACTGATCTGTGGTATGAATTACAGTTTATGTGAAACAAATTAAAATTATTTCAGCTCTAACAAGAACACTAGAGATGGGCAAGGCTGACTGGGATGGGTGAAGTATAGCTATGAATGTTATGACATGACACTCACCAGACTAGTTTTAAATATCTGGCAGAAACACTTTTAGGAAATAATTTTCATTTACCCACCTTAATATTACAGGCATACGGATGAATTTTGTCACCAACTTTTTCCATAAAGACACAAAGAAACTTCAGTGCTTCTTCCCTGCAATCTCGAAACTGAAAAGTTAAAAAAAATAAAAAATAAAAATGAAGCGTGTAACACGTTGTGCATGTAGCACTACCTAAACGCTACTTTAAAGTTTGCCAACTTACCTCCTCGATGGTGAGCGATTTGTGGATAAAGACGAGTAAGCCATGCTCCTGGGAAAACACCAGGGACAGGTGCAGCGCTGCAGGGAGGCAAAGGAACCATCAGGGGTTGGCTTCGTGCACACCACCCAGCCCATCCCCTGGTGCAAAAGGGTGACCTGACACCTCGGGCACCAAAAAACCCACAACAAAGTGTGGGTACTGCTGACCTCCCCCACAGGCCTGAGCCTGTGCCCTGGCACCGGAGCCTGCCCCTGCTCAGGGCCGAGGGAAAGCCGACCTAGAGGCAGCTCAGCACAGAGGGGCCCGCACAGAAGTACTTTTACCCCGGTGAATGGTTATCTGGGGCAAGAGACCCCCCTCCCTCGGAATCACCGGTGACACAAAGCGTGGAGCGCAGCACTGAGGGAGGGGCCCGCAGAAGCACCGGCCCGGTGCGTGTGTCCCGCCGGCACCGAGCCCTCCCCGCCCCGCTCCCCCCGCCGGGCCGGGCCCGCGGGCGCACCCTGCTCGCCGCTGGCCAGGGTGGCCACGCAGGTCTCGGCCAGGCTGCGGAGCAGGCTGTATCCGTGCAGGGCGCTGCCAGCGGCATCGCCGGGCTGCAGGCAGCGGTGCAGCTGGAGCAGGCACTGCTGCACCCCAGCCATACTGCCCCGACCCCCGGGAACCGGGACGAGGAAGCGGGCGGCAAGGGCCCGCCTCCGGCCGCATCCAACGCCAGCCGGGGGGACGCGGGCTGCTCGGCTCCGGCAGGAGAAGCGCTCCGCCAGACCATTCCCAGCAGAATAAGGGCCAGGGGCAGGGAAGAGCGTTTCGGGTGCTTTTATGTCTCTCGTGGCAGGATGGGCTCAGGACGTGCACACACAGAATGACAGAATGGATCAGGTTGGAAGGGACCACAGTGGGCCATCTGCTCCAACCTCTCTGCTCTGGCACACGGCACAGGGCTGCATCCAGACAGTGCTTCGGTATCTCCAGTGAGAGAGTTTCCATACCCTCTCAGGGCAAACTGTTCCAGTGCTCGGTCATTGCACAGTAAAGAAGTTCTTCCTTACATTCAGGTGGAACTTTCTGTCCCTCAGTTTCTGCCCAGTACCTCTTGTCTTATTGCTTGGCACCACCGAGAAAAGCCTGGCTCCATCCTCTTGGCACCTTCGCTATAGATACTGATCCCCTCTCAGTCGTCTCTTCTCGAGACTGTACAGGCTCAGCTCCCTCAGCCTTTCCTCATAAGGGAGATGCTCCAGCCCCTCAATCATCTTTATTGCCCTTCGCTGGACACGCTCCAGGAGCTCCAGGTCTCTGTTGTACTGAGGAGCTCAGAACTGGACAGTGATGTTGGACACAGTAGTGATTCTCCCCTCCTCAGAGAATGGGCTGCTCCAATCTCCCCACGCCTCCCGGCAGCCCTAGTTTTGCCGCGAAATTCAGTAAGGTGCGGGCATCTCCATGCTAGGTTGCGGGGGGGAGACGATGTGCCATTACTGAGGGCAGCCCGCGTCTTGTACCACAAGTAGTAACCTGTGTTATAATTCTTTCTCTTTTGTAACAGGTCGAGCGGGGCGCGACCCTCACATCGGGGCTCCAGAGGATTCATGTCCTTCCTCCTTTCCCTCTCGGTTCCGCATCCCCCCTTTCTGCCTTCGTTGGGCGCTCCCGTTACGATCGCGCCTCGCCATTGGCCAGAAAGCCCGGGAGAGCGCGGGCGCGCCGCTGGTTCTGGCGCGGAGCGTGGCTGGGTTAGCGGCTCTGTACAGGTGGGTGGGGGCGGCGGGCCGGGGGCGCGGCTGCCGA
>VXBB01002199.1:85143-244326 GCA_013399915.1 Illadopsis cleaveri
CCTCCCCCCAGGGAGGACCCCCGCGGGAGCCGCAGCAGCGCCATGTCGTCGCCAGCCTCCACTCCCAGCCGCCGACGGGGCAAGCGCGGCCGGGGCAGCAACCCTCCGACTCGTAAGTGCTGCGGCGGGAAGGGGTGGGTTCCCCCGCCTCGGGGGTGTTCTCCCAGACCCTGCCTCCGTCCGCCTACTGCGGTGGCCTGGCTATGGTAACACCGGCTCCGGGTCCGCTTGTGTCTTGCAGCACAAGATGCTCGCTCCCCTCCTTCCCAGAAGCGTCGGACAGACGACTCCACCTCCACCGGGGACCTGCAGCCCATGCCCACGTCCCCGCCCGCCGACGTGCAGAGCCCTGGCGCCGCCGACGCGCTGTTCTCCAGCCCGCCGCAGTTCCGCCACTCCGGTACGCAGGGGCTGCGGCGGCTCCGTGGCTGTGCGGGCCCGGGGGATACAGCCCAGCACTGCCGTGGGGCGAGCCAGCGTGGGGCCAGATCCGGCTGAAAAACGCTCGAGGAAAAAATGAGTGTTGTCTCATGTTTCTCATTTGAATTTGGTATAGTGAACTTTACAGGAGTGCAGTCAGTGTCTGGGGTGCAGATCTCTAGCATGGGAATGTGTATCAGGGAATATACATTCGTTTTTAAAATTTATTTATAGAAATAATAATAAAACTACTAGCACAGAAGGAACTAGGTTGTTTGCCATAGAAAGCCTTTATTGGTTTTATATATAGGGTTATTTTTAATTCCAGTAGCTGTTAATTGTGTCACTTGCTCTACAACCCCCAAAATACTGAAAAAAGTGTTTCATCTAAAGTTCTGCATGTTTTTATGCTTGAACTCCAGTGTAGTTTTAAAATGCAGTACTGCTGTAAAGTTTCTAGGGAAGCTTTATTTGAACTTGGGATCTTTGAGAAGAGCTAGTAACACAAAAGTTCTAGGGAGACTGGCAACATCTTTATTGTGTGTTTTGACAAAACACTGGGCTTGACTGATGCTACTCATTTTATGACAGAATTGAAGGAGCAATAAGACAAAAGCAGAGACTGAATTTTAGTCATCTCTAGATGTAAAATGTTCCAATAACCATGACAAAATTCTTTCTTTATAGCCATTCCTCTTGACTTTGACATCAGTTCACCTCTGACTTACGGCACACCCAGCTCCAGGGTAGAGGGTACCCCACGAAGTGGTGTACGAGGAACTCCAGTCAGGCAGAGGCCGGATCTTGGGTCTGTCCGTAAAGCCAGACAAGTGGATTTACATTCGGATGGGGTAGGTGGATGTCTCACCTCTTGTATCTGGCAATTTCTTTTTAAACATATAAATATTTGTGTGTGCTTAATTTGTTTCCATGCAGCTGGCTGAGGATGTAGTAGCAACCGAGCAATCTCTTGGACAAAGGCTTGTTATTTGGGGAACAGATGTTAATGTGGCCTCATGCAAAGAAAAATTCCAGGTGAGTTTTGTTTCTTCCTTTTTTTTAAAATGAAAAGCTAGTTTGATTTAAACAAATACTAGTTGAATCTGATACAAACAAGGTTTTTGTACTGCTAAATTCTGCTCATTTTTTCTGTCTGTCTTTCTTAACATTCAGAGATTTCTCCAGCGCTTCATCGATCCACTGGATAAAGAGGATGAAGACATTGGCCTGGATCTTAATGAGCCACGCTATATGCAACGACTTCAAGAGGTACTTGTAATGCAGTAATTTGTAATTCAGCTTTTCTTTTTCCAGTCTTGCATGCCATCGAGCTAAAGATTTCCTAACTCCCTTGCAGATTAATATGGTTGGGGAACCATTCCTGAATGTAAATTGTGACCATCTAAGATCATTTGATGAAAGCCTCTACAGGCAACTGATCTGCTATCCTCAGGTGAAGTAGTGCACTTGTTTTCTGGCTTTCAGGCAGCTCTTTCATATTTCTGGGTTTTAAAAATCTTGTTTAAATGCAGTGCATACTCTGTGTGTTCAGGGCAATCTCAGTGGCTATTTTACTGAATATAAAATGTATATATGAATATAAAATCTTGTTTCATAGTAGATGATCACAGAAATAGCAAGTCCCTTGTGCATGCAAAGTTAGCTGGTAAACTGCAATGTCCAGAGTTTTGTGCTTCCACCCCTTGTAATACTCAAGTGAATGAATAAATCTGATCTGAACAGCAGGTTTTGTGTTGCATAGGAAAACGTTCAGATGGTGTAACTTTTAGTCATTACTGGGTGATCAGCGGCACATAAAATGCTTTATGCATAATTTCTTCTATGATTTAACTTGTAAGCTGTTTCTAATACAGGAGGTTATCCCAACATTTGACATGGCTGCCAATGAGATCTTTTTTGATCGTTACCCCGATTCAATACTAGAACATCAAATACAAGTAAGGCCATATAATGCACTGAAGACCAGGAATATGAGAAATCTGAACCCTGAAGGTAAACTTTTTGCTTACCATGTTATACAAGGACCTTAAAGATTGTCATAAACTTAGTGAATACTAATATAGGATTACATTAAGACTATATAAAATTGTACTTGGGGTCCATCCAGACCAATGTCTTCCATTCATGTCTGTTTGAGAAGCAAATGCTTTAGAGCCCAATGCAGAATAATCTATCCATAAAGGAGATCTCTCCTATCGTGAACTACTTGTGTTCTTCATTCTGCAAGTGCAAAGGATTCTTTCGTTTGTATACGTACTCCTGTAAATTAGAATGTTTGTATTATGCATTTATGATTCTTTTTGCTTAAACAAAATAGTAGTAACCTGTCTGTCTACCTTCTGCCTAAAAACTATCATAAGGTGAAATTTTGAAGGGTACTTAAATTTTAAGAGTATAAGGTCATGATATGAGTCTCTTTATGTTTGTAGACATTGATCAACTCATCACCATCAGTGGCATGGTCATCAGAAGCTCCCAGTTAATTCCTGAGATGCAGGAAGCATTCTTTAGATGCCAGGTTTGTGCTTTCACCACCAGAGTGGAAATTGACCGTGGCAGGATTGCTGAACCATCGGTGTGCAAGAACTGTAACACAACACACAGTATGGCCCTGATTCACAACAGATCCATGTTCTCTGACAAGCAGATGGTATGTTGGCTTAGGTAGTGGCTCAAATGAAAGAGTTGCTAGTTTTTGCTCCCTCACCCTCCTAAAATCATCAACAGCATTAGTTATTAGTTATTATTAGTTATTATTAGTTATTAGAGTTGCTAGTTTTTGCTCCCTCACCCTCCTAAAATCATCAACTTATTAGTAAGTCTGCTTTGGAAGAGAAATGCATTAGGAGCATGAAATGAAGTATGTACANCCACCCTCCTAAAATCATGAACAGCATTAGTTATGTATCTTGAGATTGAATGCTTTGAAATGAAAAAGCGTTTTTGGACATGGAAATGAGTGAAACAAGTTAGTGAAACAGTAAGTCTGCTTTGGAAAAGAAATGCATTAGGAGCATGAAATGAAGTATGTACACCTCTTAATGTTTCTGTATGGAAGCCCATTTATATACAGTACATCCACTTCTGTCTAGACAAGGTGAGCCTTGTTTGTAGCAGCATTTTATCTATGTCAGTAGCAATCAGCAGAATTCTCATTTTCATAATCTCTCTTAATCAATAATCAGTTTTGCTGTTTGGGTGGAGATATTTTGTTCCTGAGCAATGTTCCTGATTCAAAATGATGCTGAAGATTGTATTAATTCAAAGTCCTGTTGTATGCTTTGTGGAAAAGCTCTGCTTTTCTGCAGCTGAAACTGAAGTGGTGTTTTTTGCTAGATCAAACTGCAGGAGTCTCCTGAAGATATGCCAGCTGGACAGACCCCGCATACGGTGGCACTCTTTGCTCACAATGACCTTGTTGATAAAGTTCAGCCAGGTGACAGAGTTAATGTCACAGGTAAAATTTGGTTTGTGTTTCCATTTTTCTTTTTCACTGATCTTAACTGTGTGTAAAGGGACCTGATGGGGGGGGTGCACTTCCAAGTGCTGAGGGAGCTGCACACTTCTTTGCAAAGCCACTCAGTTATCTTTAAATAGTCATGGTGACTGGCTAAAATACTAGGAAAAAAAGCCAATGGCACTCCCTACAGTGAGGAGGAGACCTGGGGAACTGCAGGCCAGTCAGCTTCATCTTGAGCCCTGGGAAAGGTGATAGAGCCAATAATCTTGAAAACCTTTTCTGATTGGGACAGTGTTCTACACCTTCAGCAAACTGCAGACAAAAACAAAACTGGAAGGAAGCAGTGCTTGATAGACCATGGCTGTGGTGCCAGCATCCTCCTGGGCTGTATTAGGAGTGTTGCCAGCAGGTTGAGGGAGTACTGGGTCCTGTTGTGGCATCTCCCAGGGCAAGGCAGACATGAACATACAGGAGTGAATTTAGCAAAGGGCTATGACAATTACAGAAGCGTTGGTCGTACACAGAAAGGCTGAGAAAGCTGTGACTGCTCAGCCTGGAGAATAGAAGGCTTGGGGGAATCTTAGCAGCATGTTTAGAAACACCTGATTTGGTGTGGATGGAGGGGTGGTGGTGTCAAGAAAACAAAGCCAGACTCTGCTTAATGATGCCTAGTGGCACACAGAGGGCACAAGCTGAAATACAGACAGTTACAGATAAAAAGAACTTTTTTACTGTTTGTGTAGTCAAGCCTCATCACAGGTTAACTGGCAAGGCTATGTGGAGTCTTCGTCCTTAGAGATACTCAAAACCTGATGGGACACAACCTTTAGCAAGCAGTGGTCTCCAGTTGACTCCAGTTTGACCCCATGATTGGACTGGACATCCCCAGGCTTGCTGACCTTGATTCAGTCCTTCTAAAGCTGTAACTGTAGAAGACATAGTATCTTAAACAGTGTCTGCAGTCAGGACAGTGATAATGTAGAATAAGTCTTGTGATACTGTAGCCACATATTATAAACCACTTAGCTTTAAAACAACTACTGTAAAAACCCCAAGCTGTTTGAAATGCATTAGAAAGCTGTTATTAAACTTGGCAGTTAAAAAGAGGGGGAAGGGCTGACTGGAGTGGGAATTTCAAAAGCACCAAGCCTTAATTTTTTTTCAAAAATGCTTTTATTGTTGAAAACACTTGTGGTATGAATGTAAAATGTATATGTCGATCTGCAAAAATGGGTCTAGGTGACTTAAATATGGCTTCTACATGACTTACAGTCAGAAATCACATGACAAAGTATTTAGGCTGTTTAGAAAAGCTCTAATCTTTCTGGGAACTTGTATAATTTTTAGTGTTTGGAGTTAGTGTGTTTCTCCATATCTAATGCTGTGACTGAAATCTGTATATAGGTATCTACAGGGCAGTCCCCATTCGAGTTAATCCCCGGGTCAGCAGCGTGAACTCCGTGTACAAGACCCACATTGACGTCATACACTATCGCAAGACTGACTCCAAACGCCTGCACTGCGTTGATGAGGAAACTGAGCAGAAGAGATTTACAGAGGAACGTGTGGAAATGCTCAAAGAGCTTTCTAAAAAAGCAGACATATATGAGAGGCTTGCTTTAGCATTGGCTCCAAGTATCTACGAGCATGAAGATATCAAAAAGGTGACAAGTTCTGTATTTCTCTTTTAAGACACGTATTTTTATGTGTATATGTTTGTAGTTACTGTTTGTTGTTAATGTATCTTGAAACTTAAAAATTCAAAAAGCTGTTATCTTGAGCAGTCTTAAAATGTCATGGTCTTGTCAGGGTGGAGTTGGTTGTAAGTGTACCATAATTCTTTTCAGGCTGTTAAGGGGTGTTACTTAGAGGGAAAAGAACTGAAAAGGTAGGAAGGCAGCAGAACTGGGAAAACTTAATTGCAGGATACTTATGGGACATTTCCTGGAAGTTCAGATTGCTGATGATCAAAGGAAAGTAAGTACCTGTAACATAGTAACTGTGCTTGCTGAGAAGAGGCACCCACAAGAGAAGAGTGGCTTCTAAATGACGTTTGGTTGACTCTGAATTATGGAGTATCAAAACATTTACTTGGATGTATCCAAGAAGGGACTGTTTTCCAATAAAGTTTCAACTGAGGTACTAGAACATTGTGAAAACTGCAATCAGTAGCAGGTCTCAAGGTATTGTTAGACATCGAACACTCCTCTTCCAGGTATATTCCTTTGAGATTTTTTAATAGATTTTTACATTATTATAGTTCACAGGTTCCTGAAAGTATAATTCAA
Source organism: Illadopsis cleaveri (assembly GCA_013399915.1). NCBI lineage: Eukaryota > Metazoa > Chordata > Aves > Passeriformes > Timaliidae > Illadopsis > Illadopsis cleaveri. The sequence goes on from VXBB01002199.1 coordinate 91,333, forward strand.
AACCATACAATGATTTACTTATGAAATGAGAACACAGTAATGACAGTTCCTTTTGTTGTTACCTTCTCAACATGCTAATAAAGGCACATCAAGTCTAGGGGGTGGAGTTGAGAAATAAGAACCCTTCATCAAAGGGGATTCTTCGTGTTCCAACCAAAATCTGGTTATGACATACAAAATTTGTCTTTAATGCTTGAAACCCAGATGCATTGAGCTGTGTTAATTTTAGCAGTGTTTGTTTTTCAGATGTTTCAGTTGAACTGCTCTGTTACATCTGTACAAGAAGTGGTATTTTCATTTTTATAGGGTATTCTGCTTCAGCTTTTTGGTGGATCAAGAAAGGATTTTACTCACACAGGAAGAGGCAATTTTCGTGCAGAGATCAACATTCTTCTCTGTGGTGATCCTGGTACTAGCAAATCCCAGCTGCTCCAGTATGTGTACAACCTGGTTCCTCGAGGCCAGTATACTTCTGGCAAAGGCTCAAGTGCAGTTGGTCTTACTGCATATGTGATGAAGGATCCAGAAACACGACAGCTGGTTCTTCAGACAGGAGCTCTAGTACTTAGTGACAATGGCATTTGCTGCATTGATGAGTTTGATAAAATGAATGAAAGCACAAGGTCAGTTCTACATGAAGTAATGGAACAACAGACACTCTCCATTGCAAAGGTAAATGAAATTTAAGTTATTCCTAGAGGCTTTTGCTCTTTCTTTACTCAGAGGCTTTCACAATGCAGTTTTTGGCTACAGAATCCATCTAATAACATTGGTGATCTCAGGAAATAGGAGGGATATTTTGGTGGCACAGCTGCACTTGGTTTCAGAAATGTTTTTCCTTTTGACAGGCTGGAATTATTTGCCAACTGAATGCTCGTGCATCTATCCTAGCAGCAGCTAATCCTATAGAATCACAGTGGAATCCAAAAAAGACTACAATTGAAAACATTCAGCTTCCTCATACGCTGCTGTCAAGGTACTGAACTGCACTGCATGTGTCATTTTTAGGGGATGTTACACTTCCTCTTCTGAAAATTATTACATATAGTAGAATAGAACTACTGTGTTCTTCACAACCTAATGGAAAACTTTCATAGCACATACTTTAAATGCTGTCCTTACAATATCTATGTGAGCACAGAAGTGCTTTTTAGTATTTACATGTTGACCTTGAAGAGCAAGTGTGATAAGATCTGTAGGATCTCTTTTGTTTAATTCTATGTTGTTTCATAATCACCTAGAAAAGAGCTGTTCTGAAACTTATGTATTGATAACTTTAACAAAAATTCAGGATGCTTTTCTTAGCTCTGTAAAGCTTTTAAAGAGGAACACTGATGATCAGGGAACTTGGCGGCAGAGGTGGTGAAATCTTAAGATCTGTGGCTGCTTCATGCTGCTTTGTAAAATTCACCTGAGGAGGCAGCAGTGCTGGTCAGTTATTTGGGGAATAGCTGTTAGAGCCACATTTAGTGCTTGCTGGCAGAAAATGAAACTGCATGCTGGAGTTGCATCTTGTTAAGCATTTCCACAGTAACTGGAAATTTGAAACACACTGATGGTATACTGGGTATCCTGAGAACACTTATAGCTTAAATTTCAATTAAGAGCTGCTAGGTTTGAGCAGCATCTCAATTCTGCCATTTATTGGATTTAAGCATACAAAAATAAATTATTGGCTGAATAAAAATGTATTATCCATGTCTGCTTATAGTTGAGACTAGCTGAATATATTGTTTGTAAAACTATAAACCATTTTCTTCAGGATTAAACTGCAAGTGCTTTTTGAATTATTTGCAGTTTATTTAGTTACATTTCTTTGCTGTTGTATTTCAGAGCAGTATCTTTAGCAGCAAGTTCTGTGCATTTGTTATGTGTGTGGAATTTTTTGTTTGTGGCAGTTACAACTTTGTTTGGGAGTGGGTGTGGGTTTTTTAAGGAAACAAAATATGTCAGCCTTGAACATGGAATCTGAATTCTGTAGAATGTACCTTGCTTTCAAAATTTCAAGTCCATAGGGTGTAAGAAAATCCATTGTGTTATTCTGAACCTTGAGAATTCTAAAAAAATTTTCTTTCCAGTGTGAGAAAGCAATTTTTACTGAGAGTAGGAAAAAACAGTCTAGTAACTCCTACCTGTACTTATTATATCAAATCCTTCTAAGCCAAGTACCTAAATGACAAGAAAGCATGCACACTAATGCTGGATCATATCCCATTCAGATTTGACTTGATCTTTTTGATGTTGGATCCACGTGATGAAGCTTATGACAGACGCCTTGCTCGCCATTTGGTTTCACTGTACTACCAAAGCGAAGAAAAGATGGAGGAGGAATACATGGATATGGCAGTATTGAGGGATTACATTGCATATGCTCGTGGTTATGTAAATCCCAGATTAGGTGAAGAAGCAAGCCAAGCCCTTATTGAGGTAAAGGAATTGCTGCTGAGAATGTTCAGAGTCTTTCCTGACTTGTCAGAAGTGGTGATATTCCCTCGTAGGTACACTCTCTATCTACATAACAACCTTCTGTAAGATCCTTGAAAAAAAAAGTCTCTAATGGAAAGAGGGATCAGAGGAGTCATTCTGCATTCTCATGTTTAGCTTTCAGATATGTTGGTTTGGTTCCATCACATAAAACACATTAAAGTTTACCAAAGTAAAATGTGTCATCACAGACACAAGTACTGCTAAGTAAGAGTAATCCAGAATTCTAAAGTGATTCAAAACTTGATTCATTACCACGGTTTAATTGCTTTATAATGGAAAAGAATTTACTTGATGTGGTTATTCATCACTGCAGACAAATCATGAAGGTGTGTGAGCAGACATATAGTATTTGGGATGGCTTGCCAGAATTGCTCATATTGTGAAATAAGAGGTGGGGGATGCAGGGGACTGAAAAGGAATGAATATGCAGTGAAAAGGTAATGAGTGAAAATGTAATGGGCGTCATCCTTTCAGGCGTATGTGGACATGAGGAAGATTGGCAGTGGCAAGGGAATGGTCTCGGCGTACCCCCGGCAGCTGGAGTCCCTGATCCGGCTGGCCGAGGCGCACGCCAAGGTGCGCTTCTCTGAGAAGGTGGAAACTATTGACGTGGAGGAAGCCAAACGCCTCCATCGGGAAGCGCTGAAACAATCTGCTACTGATCCAAGGACCGGAATTGTGGATATATCCATTCTTACAACAGGTTTGTGCTTCTGTAGGGTTTAAAGCAGGGCCGCTGTTGGGATTTTGTCATTTTTTAAAATGTGACTTAACCTGTCCTCCTTAGCTGACTGCTAAAAGGTGTTTTCTTTGCTTTTATAAGGAATGAGTGCAACAGCTCGTAAGAGGAAAGAGGAATTGGCTCAAGCCTTGCGGAAGCTCATCCAGTCAAAGGGTAAAACACCATCTTTGAAGTACCAACAGCTTTTGGATGATCTTCGGGCACAGTCTGAAACAGTAAGTTTCCTGCTTTGTTTTTACATTTCCATTAATTTTTAAAAGCTTTTTTTCTTTTTCAAATGAACATTCTTACCCTCAAATCACATTATGGAAGGAAATGGAAACATGAATAATTTGTTGGCATGACTAGAAAGCCAGCTCTGTTACAGACAAATGCATTGAATCTGCTGTACCTTAGTTTATTCTGGCTTCTGGAATTAGCAAACTGAGCTTCAGGGTTCCAGGCCAGGCTTCAACTTTCACATAGAACAAATGAAAACTTCAAATAAAAATATTAAGAAATTGGTAGAAAGTACAGCATTTTTACATGTTTGACGTATGTTCTCCATCTTTATTTGATTTGCTCTTTTTCTTTAAGGCTATCACAAAGGAAATGTTTGAAGAAGCACTTCGTGCCTTGGCTGATGAGGACTTCCTGACTGTGACTGGAAAGACTGTGAGGCTGCTGTGAGTTACCCTGTGCTTGAGAGCCTGCTGTCACGACTTGTACTTCGCCTTTCTCAAGATAGTGTCAGTCTGCAAGATCTTTGAGATTTGGGACTATCATCTGCTATGACAGGCATAGCCTTTCCCTGCCAACCAACTGTCATGGCCTCACTTTGCCTTACTGTATTGCCACTGCAAGATTTGCACGGCTTGGGCTATCATTTGCTGTGACAAGGGTTGTCATGATTAAGTGGCATCACTGTCATTACAAGATATTATGAAAATCCTTGTGTCAATAATGCTATTTACATTTTAGCTAAATGTAATTACTAAAATGGCAAGGGCTTTGTGGGTTTTTTGAGGTTTTTTAGAGCATGGTAACAATATTGCCTGTATTTCCAATTGAATTGTAAAAATTCATCTTAAATGAGTTTTTAGTAACTGCAGTTTTTACTGTTAGTATTGCTGTAAGCTGAAATAAAATTATTTGACTTAAAGGGACTCTTTCATGTTCATTTCCAGTACAAATCACCATATCCTGTGCTGAGCACTTTTCAGTCTAGAATTCTGCAGTTTTCTGGAAACTCTTTGTGAGAGCATGAAATGCTTTTTGGTTAGTTTGTTTTGTTTGGCCTGAGTGTACTGTGGAAGTATCCTCAATCTAAAAAAAGTAGATGGATTCTATTTGAAACTACATTTCTTTATTTCAATTTGAAGTATGACTGGATAAATTGAGATACCTACCTTTGGTGTAAAGATATATACCTGACATGTAATCAGTCCTGAGAGAACAAGGTCTTGTAGCTTGTTTACAATAGTATTACCAAGGGCCTGGTATGGGTGATTTTTTAATAGAAAAATACAATGCTATGTCGATCTTCCTCAGCTGTACAAAGCAGCATGATTGTTTTATGCGGTCTCTTTTATTTAAGTGCAATGAGCAGGATAGAATCCTTGCATAACAGTTGGATGTTACTGAGAGATATTCCAAACCTTACTCTGTCTTCACTTCAGGAAGAGGGGAAAAAAATAATCCATCTATGTACTTACTTGAAGTGATCTTGGATTATATTGTGTTCATCCTAAAAGAATGATGAGTCTTTAATCATTAGACATTCCTGAGACAGATGTCTATGTCACCATTGTCCACACTGCTTACAGCTGATGAGATTAAAAAATTACATATCAAAGGTCATGATCAGAAATAGTTTTTTATAAANGTCGATCTTCCTCAGCTGTACAAAGCAGCATGATTGCTTTATGCGGTCTCTTCTATCTAAGTGCAATGAGCAGGACAGAATCCTTGCATAACTGTTGGATGTTAAAACCTTACTCTGCCTTCACTTCAGGAAGAGGGCAAAAAAATAATCCATCTCTGTACTTACTTGAAGTGATCTTGGATTATATTGTGTTCATCCTAAAAGAATGATGAGTCTTTAATCATTAGACATTCCTGAGACAGATGTCTACGTCACCGTTGTCCACACTGCTTACAGCTGATGAGATTAAAAAATTACATATCAAAGGTCATGATCAGAAATAGTTTTTTATAAAACAGGTTTACCACAGGATGTTATGGGGAGAAGAACTCAGTGGCAACACATTGTGAACTGAGAAAAACTTTGCTGAAAATAAGTGCCTACACAGCAACCATAAGGATGCCCTAGACTTTTCAGAACAATGGGATTTAGTATGACCATTCTAGGCATCTTCTATTTACTGATCATACTGAAAGTAGTCACATTTGGGTATGCTATGAATTTTCAGGTCTGCCTTAGTGTTCAAGGGGAAGGTTAAGTTTCTGGCCTCCAGAGACACACCAAGAAATGGAATAATAATTTTTGCTGATTCCACACACATTTTCTTCCTCATCCATGAACAGACTGAAGATGTGAGGAAATAAGGCCTTTTTGCATGCTGTGAGATGCTTGGTTAACATTCAAGACACAACAAATTTAGCATAACTGGTGACCAAGATATAAAAAGCTGCACTTGCTGTGCAGCTCCTGGAAGGGTCAGGGGAAAGTGTACCCTAATGAAACACACAATGTCTGGAGAAGGACCAGAAGAAATTAACAAAATGTTGGGGGAAGTCAGTGAATCACATGGTCAAGGTTATCTCTGAAGCTCTAACACAAATGTGCTTTCAGATATATTAGAGGCATCAGCCTCTTAAAGGCACCTCTGCAAAATTGAAGAAGGAGAAGTCTGAGGAGCTCAATTACAGCCTGCACACAGGCCATAGCTAAAAGACATGGATGCTGTAAGTGTGCTTTCCAGGACACAGGCTTGGGAGGAAAGGTGACAGCTCTTAGCTGTGAACTTAAATTGACTGATTCAGCTCATACTACAGCTTCATAAAGATCATTAATGAAAGAAGATCCTCGATATCTGGGCAGGGATCACAACACACAGCTGGAGAAGAACAAGCATTCTTCAACTATTTGATCAAGACACATGAACTCAGGTCTCCAACCATCATTCATCCATTGTGTGCTGATTTTAGATGCTGTAGAGTTAATTTTCTTCACAGTGGCTGTTGTGGGGCTGTATTTTAAATTTGTGCTGACCACAGGGTTAATAATACAGAGATGTGTTTGTTATTGCTGAGCAGGGCTTGCACAGAGCCAAGGCCTTTTCTGCTTCTCATATTGCCGTGTTGGCATGGGAGGCAGGGAGACGACAGCCAGGACAGGTGACTACCTGACCAAAGGGATATTCCAGACCATATGATAACATGCCCAGTATGTAATATGAGGGAAGGAAGGAGGAAGAGGGACATTTGAAGTGATGTCATTTGTCTTCCCAAGTAACCATTACACGTGATGGGGCCCTGCTCTCCTGGGGATGGCAGGACACCTGCCTGCCCATGGGAAGCAGTGAGTTAATTCCTTGTTTTGCTTTGCTTGTGTGTATGGCTTTTGCTTTCCCTATTAAACTGCCTTTATTTCAACTACTGAGCTCTCCAGTTTTTACACTTCTAATTGTCTCCCTGCTGGTGGGAGAGTGAGTGAGCAACTTGTGTGGGGTTTGGTGTCTGGCTGGGGTTAGACCACGACATGTTGTTTTTCATTAAGCATGGAAAAATGTCATACTGCAGAATTCTTCTCTTCCTGCTCAATTTAACTTACACTGTCCAGGACATGAAATGCCACAACGCAGGATTGACCAATAGGGTTAAATAAGACTGATTTAGGTAGTAAGGGCAGAAGAAGAAAAGGAGGAAGGGAAAACCCCCCAGTTTTACTCAATTGAAACAAAACCGAAACAGTTGCACATTTCGTTTGGTAGCGTGGATCAACTCCTGTCCGGCAAAACACTGGAGAATGCGGGCATCGATCCCGCTACCTCTCGCATGCTAAGCGAGCGCTCTACCATTTGAGCTAATTCCCCTCCTCGAGGTCCGTGCCCGGATCACATAACTCTGATCCTCTCCGAGCTTCAAAAACTGCAGTTCGACATGAAGAGTTCAGTTTTCTCCCTCGCTCTAGCCTCTCTGCTCACAAACGAAAACACGTTGAACTTCGATTCCAAAATCATACACTCGCAGTATTTCATTCAGCATTTCCAAATCAAGCAGCAAGAAACAAGACAAACTGGAACAGACCTATTTTCCAGCTGTGTGTATGTAATAATAAAAAATAACCCGTTTGATACCGGCCGCTCACGAAAGAAAGTGCGTTGGGCCATTTAATTTTCTTGCTACACGCGTCAGGCTTCATTTAAGTATTTTTTTAAACACCCGCAGTGAAGTATTATCACTCCCACGAGGAGCAAAACCGACAGTGGAGAATGCGGGCATCGATCCCGCTACCTCTCGCATGCTAAGCGAGCGCTCTACCATTTGAGCTAATTCCCCCCGCACCCAAGGGGGACATCCTGTAACTTTAGACTTCAATAGCTCTAAACGCAAACTGTTTTTCATCTTTACTCTACTTTTTTACCGCGGAGAGTAACCCCAGTGCAGTCGTTCAGAACATTTAACTACCGCCTGACCTGGAGCTGGCTATGGTTTTGCTCAAGATGACAAAAAACTAACGCAATAAGGCGGAGTGATGTGATAAGGCCCTTCACACTAACGCGCGCGACAAACTCGTGCCCTGCAGCCTCTCAGTGCCACCTGCCACACGCTAGATTTGTCCTTCTACACTCCGGCAAATCACATCACAGACAACACAGTGGAGCAGCTTGAGGATTATACAAAACTCCCATTTGCCCTGATGTTCCCTCAGGAGGCCATCTAGAAAGCCAAACTCAACCCTGATTAAATTAACTTGTATCAGTTTCCATTAGTATTGACAAGAAGATGAATTGAAGTGATCTGTGTTAAATGAAAGTATGTGGACACAAAGTCTTCAAAACATCCTAATTTTTTTGTTTGTTTGTTTTTTAATGGAACTAAGAAGGCCAGGCTATTTTTCAGACATAGGTAAGGAAGTTTTCCCAATCAGGTTAAGAAATTAGAACATTTTACTTGCCATCTTACATGAAAACTTAGCAACACTCACAACAAATTCATGACCACAAAACAATGCTGTCATTTATATAAAACACATGTCTTAATAACTGAAAATAGTGCAGACACCTTGCCTCACTCTTACCTTTTGGGCATTAAATAAACTGTTTTTCTGTGAGCCGAATGGGTGAAGCTTTGGGCCTCTTCAGTGGCTGCAGAGTGAGATGGGGTGGTGAAAAACAGGGAGAGGTAATTTGCTTTTTTCATAATGACTCGAACTGCACAGGGTTGATAAAGAAAACTGTTCACAAAGCTGAACCTCGTGAAAACACGATATGGGAGAGATCGTGGCCACAGGCCTGCAGGGGGCCATCAGTGAGCCTAAGATACACATGTGCCCGTGAGAGGGACTGAAACCGCTTTTGCATATTTGCTTTCCCCCTCAAGTCTACTCAAGTGAGGTAGATAAAATCATCTCCAGTATAATGCAAGCAGTGTTAAGGATAATTTTTATTTTTTTATTGTGCAGAGACAGAAGTTAAGCAGGAGAATAATTTGAACTTTAAGAGAATGTTTGCAGCAACACTGTAGCTGTCGTTCCACATCTCGAACTGAATCTGGATTGTAACAGATTTGGAGCACCACCTAACCTACAAATTGTAACTTCCTGATGCTCAGATTCAAAATTTATTTTGTTTTGACTGGTTGCTGCCATCCAGTGCTGCCTAAATCCTTCAGAGAAAACCACCAGTACATGTATTGTTGGATTACTGCACACACTTTAGTTTACTAGCAGGACTCACTCCTCTGCATTTAAACAGAGCATAGCAGTGTATCCACTCTCTCTGTAAACTACATTTTCCTTCTTGAAATCCAAAAAGCATTCTTTGATTTAACAGCCTGTGAACAGAGGTTTAGGAATGTGCTTCCCACTGCAAAGTCAGTTAGTATGACTACAGGTGAATGTCTCTATTTAAGAAATGTGCTTAGTAACCCCAAATATTTAAGATGCAATACTATTTGGAAAGAATTATCGAAGTCACTAAATAAAGGTAGAAATACAAATAATTTCTAAAATACAACATAAAAATACATGAATGTATTTTTCCTCTCCAGAAACTAAACACAAACTTTCAAAACATTGTATTTATCATTTATGCACGTTTAGTTAGAAAATAAAGTTGGAAGAGGACCTAAAGACTCAGGAAAAAAAAGAAGAAAAATCTCACTGTGCTTGAGTGACTTCTACAAGTAGTCTTTCTAGATTTACAAGCCTTTTTGTATTTGCACTGTAAGAGATGTAAAAAGGAGTTCTCCCTCCTTGAATAAAAACTAGAGGATGCACTGCTCAGGGAAACGAGCTGTTTTATCCCAGGAACCCAGCAGAAAATGCTCCTCATACGTCAGTGCGTAGCCTGGCTTTTCAGCCACCGGGTTTTCCACGTAAATTCAAAGGTAACTCAGTGTTAGAGCGAGTCCGCGCAGCACTTACAGCCGAAGTGACCACGTGGGGACTCAGCACGAGTGCAGCGGCCCGGCGGCCCCTCAGCAGGGGGAATTAGCTCAAATGGTAGAGCGCTCGCTTAGCATGCGAGAGGTAGCGGGATCGATGCCCGCATTCTCCAGCGTTTTGATCGAGTGTTGCGCCATGCTGGGAAAAGATTTTCTTCCATTAACTGTCCCGGGTTTGTGATAGAAAATACAGAGCAGGTAATACTAGACCACCTCACCTCGCACGGCAAATAAAAGGGGAGAAGAAATGTTAATTGTGAAAATTACACTTGTACACTTGTCTCTGAGAAACAATTTCTTCACAAACCCATCTTAATTAACGCTGTTACTCTGTGATACAGAAGAAAAAAAGAGCCACTTCCGTTCCTTACCACTACACTGAACGTGAGCATTTATGATTATTTTTTAATGATGCGGAACGTTACTGAAATCGTCTCTGCGAAGATGTACAAGTTTGTAGTTGTCTGTATAAATCATCAGCTCACCACAGAATTAGTGTCTCTCCAGCTACCTTGCACTGGCTGTAGATGGGCAGGGCATGCTTGCTCCTAACCTGAGTTTCAAGTTACACTTGGCCTCTCACAGCATCATTTAATGTCTTCTTCTGGCCATGAGAAGAAAATAATTTGCACTTGGAAAAAAAATAAAAAAAAAAAGCTCAGCTCTGATCAGCGCTAGAAACTTAAATGCTTCATGCTCTGCAAACGCGTCTCCAAACTGATTCATTTTAATCCTTACGAAACTGCCTCAGAAAAACGCATCTGAAGTCAAAACAGCGGCACAGCAAAACACTGGAGAATGCGGGCATCGATCCCGCTACCTCTCGCATGCTAAGCGAGCGCTCTACCATTTGACCTAATTCCCCCCGCGGGGTCCCCGCCCCCTTCCCTGACCATTCCTGCTTTCGCTTCTCTCCCTGGCGGACTCACCGCACAACGCGCTGGAACGTGACCCGCCGCCTCCAACACAAACTAAACTTCCGCAGCTCCCGGTAGCCGGGCAGCCCGAGCCCTGCTAATCCCCTGCCGAAGTCACGGGCAGGCAATAACAGCGCACAGCCCTCCAGTGAAACGCAGAAACAATTACATCTTCCTGTAAGCGCACTGCTTTTGACAGCCCTAGTGGGAATTTTGCCTAATATGATATCTGGACTCCTCGAGGCAATAGCAAGCGTTTTGCTCAGCGGAGCTGCATCTGGATAACATCCGGGCTTGTGTTTCCAGGCAATTGCAGACTTATGTTCACACGAAACAATTATTATTGCTTAAAAGAAATCTGGATGTATTTAAATACTGTATTTTTTCTAAGACAGATTTTTCCTATTTGTAATCCCTAGGTGGAAGACAATCGGCTAAATGACTTTACCCTTCTCTACATTTTACAATATCAAATATTGACTGAATAGGTAGAGTTCTTCCAGTTCTTTCTCTAGTGGGAATAGAGGCTGGGTTCACGTTATAAAAAGGGGGTAAAAAAAAAGCACCCATAGAACAAGGGTTCTTGGAAACAATGAAAAAAGCACCAAATGGAACACTGGGAAACAAAGAAATAGTTCACATTATTACTTACATCTCTCAGGCATTTTTAAGTTGTGATGCTATCATCAGATAGACAAGCACAGAGACAAATACATATAAAAATAAAAAATATACAACTAAAATGTAAAAATTATAAATTTTTACTATAATGAAACAGCAGTGAAAATTCTCTTTAGTGGTTACACAAACAGCAAGAGAGTTGTGAATTTTTATTACACTTACAATATTAAATAATCTCCCTTCTGAAAAAAAAGAGTACCTGAAACGAAATTTATTAAATACCTACATAAACAGCTCTTGATTTCCCCAGGATGATTTAAGACACATGAATCACACTGACACATAAAGATCTTTCAAATTTCTCCTCTTCAATGACTTAGTGATTTTAGAAAACAAAATAACAAAATTGCAGTCTTTGGTCTAGCCCTAAAACTGTATACCAAAAGTCCCATGCACATTCTTCCATTAACAGAATTCCAGTGTCTCGCCATCTACTCCCTCACTCTGCTTGAAACAGCTGGCTTTCCCAAAAAAAAAAAGTTTCTCCCTCTCTTATTTAATCAATGTGGAAAGAAGCATCTGAAATTTATCTGCAAGAGGTAACTTTACTGCTGGAATTATGCTGCAGATACCACTGACATTTAAGCAACTGGCTGACTGAAAGCCCCACAGGTCAGTGTGCCTGGCAAAGCAAGGAAGCTTGCTGCTCCTTCCATTCTGGAATGTTTCACATTTTTCTTAGTATTCCTTCTGAACAAAAACCATTTAAGTCTCAAAAACACCTATGCTGTAAAACAAACAAGCAAGCAAACACAACCCTTCTAGTTGTGTCTGTATGAGGCTTGTAAGAACACAGCCCAGGCACGACCAGGGTTTCATCATGCCAGATTTTGAAAGGCACAGCACATCTGCTTGGTTTAATTAAGGGAATACCCAAGCAGTCTTACAACTACACACAAACTGAAACTTCCAATTTGTGACTAGGCACTGACAGTCTTAAGGCTTTATCACAGTAGACAGGGTAAAATTTACTTAAAATCAAGCAAAACTCAGAATAAACGATAAATTAAGCAGCGACAAAATGAGTAAGGACAGCTATAGTGTATTCAGTTCATTCTGTTAAATAGCCTAACCTTCAAGTTGATAGATACAGCATCAAAATGAAACAAGTATGTCTCCAGTTCTATATCCAGTATTTATCCCATATTTAAAGCATTGAAGGAAAAGCTATATTTAAAGCATTGAAGGATATGTGTTTTGGACCTCAGAGATAATTTTACTGAAAAGCTGTATTAAAATAAGGAATTGGACAGCAAAATTCACACCATCCTCTGGAGGGAAAAAACCCCACTAACAAAAACCTCAAACTCCAACAGACAGCATCCCACCAAATGCACGGTAAATCACATAAAAAGCAACACAGGAAACAGGCTATGAGTCAGAAGAAACCTCCCAGAACCCGTATTCCTGTTTTTAATGTCCACAATAAGAATGACACTTGATTTGATGATGAAGAGGTTATTGCTTGTTCATAAAATTTTGCCTCCATTTTACCATTATTCATTGATTGGTACCCAAAGCGTAAGATATAAACATGCTAAAGAAATCCCAAAACATAAGAACCAACCAAAAAGAAAAAAACCCCCAAATTCAAAACATAATAAACTCTAGAAAGATTTGCTACTTTTAAGAGTATTTGCTACTGTGGTTACCACCTTTGAGGAAAATCAGTATAGTCCATCTGGGAGGTTATGTACCAGTACTAAATTCTGTAATATTGGTCAAAGAATCAGCTTAGCCAGGCATCCCAACTAAGTTCAGTTACCATTACCAGTTGCAACAGAACCATGCAAAAGCTGAAATAATTAATATTAAATATACTGCTTTTGTAAGAAGTATGACACCAAAATGTTTTTTGTATATATTTATCAGATTAGCATTTAGGTTAACACTGTGCTCTCTGTGCACTAATAAGAAGACTGTGATCTCAGCGCACAGCTCTGGGCAAGATCATTTTATGGTACTCTCTTTCATCTCCCTGGGGACCAATACAAAAACCACCCTCATCATTTCAACCTGCAAAATGTCTATCAGAGAGTTGAAATACCAAGGAAACATAAAAGTCACCATTGTCTTTCTCTAAAAGGATCCATGGATTTTAGATTTCCACCTAGGTTATCATATGGATTCCAGATTGGCAAAGATTTCAGATGGGGAAACAGGAAGTCATACATTAACATGGTTATGCATTTAGGTTTTTTTCCTAGGAAAATGGCTAGACTCACATCACAACTTACTCCCAATTTTTCTGGAAGACCCTGTATCCCTACTAACTTAATGAGTGTTTAAAAAAGTTTCAATATCATGGTACATGTACAATGCCCACCTTGAAATAAACAGGATAACAATATAGAGAAACTGTGTTACTAACTTTACATACAAAACAATCTGTTCAATAGTTAATAGCAATAAACAAGGTTGTTACAAAAGTAGTGAAATTGACTATGCCTGAATCCCACTGAATCTGCAACCTTTGTCTTCTAAATCACCACTGTAAGAATCTAAATTTTCACTACATTCCCTCAAATTCCACGTAGCAGAGAATGTGGGCTAGCTATGCCTAGGCCACCTGGCTAATCAGCTACCACTGAACAGCACATACAAGATTTTCCTCATGTTCATTTAGTGTCTCTTCCAAGCCATGGATTTCCACAGAATACTAAGCAATTTCTTGACATTTTCGATTTCTATCCACCTTTCACTTTTCATGCCAAAGTTAACAGGAGTGTGAATGAAGATTTTTCATAGCTTAGAAGACTTAAGAAGATTCAGATCTCTATATCCTATGGCTTTTATTAAGGAACAGAACTATGTACTCACTAAATGAGATTTTTTTCCAGAATAATACAGTAGTTTTAAGAACAGTAACCTCATCCAAATAAATAACCCAACCATTTATAAAAAGCCCCAAGGAACTGGTTATATGGAATGAACTGAAAAATGTATTTGGCTGCAATGCTTCAAGACTAGAGGGTTAAAATACACAAAACTCACTGAAGTTCAGTGTATGTTTAACATCTGATTACTTAGGTCCATATGAAAATCTGAGAGCTTTTCTTTTTTAAATTTATACACCACCATGATAGACAATAATTTTAAACTAGAACAGGGAAACCAGACTTATTAGAGGAGCTGCATTCACTGATGAAGCTACCCGCTTACAGAAGCTTACCTGCTTATAGAAGCTTACCTGCTTACAGCCATGCTGAATTAAGATCACAAAAAAGTTTAGGATAGCACTTCAAAAAGTTCTTCAACCCAAGTTATCCTCTGATTTGAGTCTTCCACCTCTCTCCCCGGCTCAATGTTATACTTTAAGTGAACTCTGGACGAGCAGTATCAGAAGTAAAGAAAACAACAGCTATTAAAGTTTACTAATGCAGTGTAGGATTAGTGTGGTTGTAGGTGCTGAGAACAATTGAAGGAGGGCTGGAGCCTGAGTCATGGCAGAGCAGCACAGGAATAGGAAGCACAGGAATAGGAACCCCACGAGAACTCACAAAAACACCCGCTCCGCTGTACGGCTGACCTGCCCACAGCACGCCTCCTTCAAACAAGCACCCTCATGACTCCAAAACTGGATTTTGTGAGGCCTACTAAGACAACCACCACAACCAGAAAGCCCCTAGGTAAAAGGGTGTGTGCACAAACCTCCTCCACCTGCTGTCTTTAGATGGTCGCAGCCCGGACTCGCTCCAGGTGACAACAAAGCAGACACAGCTCCCCCTCCCGGCATGTTCCCACCTTCCCGGCCTGTTCCCACCTTCCCGGCCTCTCAGGACTCTGGGCCTCTGCTCCACCCTTCCCAGGCACTAAGTGTGCCCTGCCCTATGCTAGAACCTTCTGTGGAGGCGTATGTTTCCACCCACCCCAATGGCAACTCTGTCCCCCAGGGCAGCTGCTGCCCTCCTTTTATTCCTTTATAGATGGAGCGGTGAACAGGCGGTGCTGGGAGGTTTGTCATCGTGTGAATGGGGAAATGCTGTAGCTGTGTCTCCTCCTGATGCGTGAGGCACCTGTTGGGATGGCAGGTAAGTGTTCTAAAGAAAAGCCACCAACCTGCCTGTTGGTCAGCTCTTCTGTCCCCCTGAAGCTGCCTTCTGTACCATCAGGGGGAAAAGGTAATGCTGGAAAGAGCAGATTTTTATCCTAATTTTACCAATGCAATGGCTCTAAGTAGCAGGAATATCAGCTGAGTGTGTACGCCTTTAAATGGGTCTACATTTTTTTTTCATAATGTAAATTCATGATTAGGTTTATGCTCATGCATTTTCCTAGGCATTGCTTTGAGGGCAGAGGTTGAAAAACAATTTTAAAAAATATACATCGATATGTATTTAAGGAGAATTTCCATTTTCAAACCACATTCCTGATTGTTTCTAACAGCTGAGAACACGGCTTCTGAATAATTTGGATATGCAATATATCTTTCTCTGTCACTTTCTGGTTTTTTTTTTTTTTTTTTCTTCTTTTTTAGGAGATTATAGAACATAAGGGTTATTTGCAACTGTAAAAGCTATTCCTGTCTTGCAAACAATCTCAGTTTCTGCACCTTTGACACCAAACATCAGGTTAACTGTTAGCAAGAAAAGAGAGTTTTAGCAGTAAATGGTAAAACCCACCTTTGGTTTATCCAGCCAGCAGGCTTGGTCAAACTGTAGGCTAAGGTGCTCCAGTTTACACCTTTCTTCCTCAGTTCATTGGAGTCTCTGAAGTTTTGGCAATAATCCATCTCCTGTGTGTTCATAACCTCGCTGTTTTTGTGTATTGCTAGATATTTTTCCTGAAAAAAGTAAAATAAGGAGAAACCAGAAATTCATTGTTTTCTTTCAGAAGAGCTGAGCTATTTTTATGTAACTCTTGAGTTCTTTTGCTAAATGTTGTTAGTAAAATTACAGCTATTTCAACACTTCTCAAATAAATAAAAGGCTATGAAAAAATGTTAATGCTGTTAGACAACTTGAAACAATATCAGTGCAGAATCTTGAGCTGTTTGTTTACCAGTCCTTTAGGATCATAGCAGCATTTGAATTGTTAGCAGCCATCTCTAAACAACTTCTTGTGAAGAAAGCTTTATTTTCTCTGAAGATAAAGACAAAAATAAGATTTTTTTTTTTTTTTAAGCCAAAGACTTGACCAGGAAGTTACTCAGGAATGCCTAGTCTAAATATGTTCCTCGTCATCACTGCTAAATAATGCAATAATGAGTGTTGGTTAGCTAACTCACTCTAAATTCCTAGAGATGATCAAGAAAGCAGGTGCTTTTAGGCCCAGATGAGCATCCAAGGTGGTTCATGCTGCATAAATAAGATCATGTGAAAAAAAAAAAGTGCCTTATTTCAGCTGAATTTTGTATGACAGTTTTCCACCTCATGTTTTCAATAGAAAACCCGCTGAAGTGCCCATGCGTGTTCTAGCAGCTGCCATAGAAAATTGAATTATTTACATCGCAAAGATCTCTCCTTACTTCACAAGTGTTACATCATTTTCACACTGCTTTTAATTTTTTTAACATTCTACAAATACTGAAAAACTATACACAATCAATCACCCTCTCCTCACCTTCAAAAATCTTGGGTTTAACTCTGACAGAACTAGCTTTAGTATTTTTAAAAAACCAAACAAAAACCAACCAACCAAAAAATCAGGTATAGCTTAAACATACAGCTGGCCATAAATCCAGGGCAGCTTTATACCTGGTTATTACTCTCACTTTTACCATTAGTGCTCTTAGAACTGACAGCTATATTTTTTTCTGAATACCATTATTTTTTCTTCCCCTTCCTATTTTATTGTGGTTGGCAGTGTTAAAAAATTGTAGCAAATCAATGCTGAAGCTTGTCAAGCACGAAGTGAATACTGCCACATAGAGTGAAGACTGGCTTAGTTTCAGTTATTCCTAATCTGTCTTGCCTCCTGCCAAAGAATCCAGCTCCAGGGACAACTGGATGTGCATATACAGTGTCTCCAAGCCATTCATCACATGTCAGGGCTAAGGCACATAAAATGATTCAGCATCACCAAAAGCCAGTAAATGATGTAAAAACAAGCCAGGCCAGTTAGAAACCAGTCAGGTGGTGATTTTACCTGCACTCTGATTTGATTTCTTCTTGGACTGGCTTAAACTTGATGGATGAGTAACTTCTCCCATCTGTGGAGTGAGAAATGTGGCCTGGCTTAGCAAGGAGCCACTGTCTGGTTTAGTGCCAACACAGTGCAGGAACAACCTCCTCTGTAAACGAAGTGTTCAAGCAACAGTCAGAAAGTCACTGGGTGGCAGATTATGGGCTATATAATTTGTCTGTATGTGCAAGAGCAGAGAGAGCTTATGGAGAAGAACACAAGTGAACACTGCTGTGACAAATCAGGCAGAGTTTGTAAATTCTTCTCACCCTGCAGAGAACCAGAGCAAACCCCAGCACTCTTGCTTGGTATATCACTTTATACTGAGAGGCTTCTGTGGTTAAAATAAGTAGGGGCAAGATGGAAAGTGGAGCTCAGTCACTTTGGTTTGGTTCAGCTCTGAAAACCTGGGTTGATCAAGCTGTGTGTATGTGAAAGTTGTTATGGGTGTGTTCACATTATTTTTGTATCAGAAATAGTGTGGCCAGCTGGACCAGGGCTGTGATTATCACTCTGTACTCAGCACTGGTGAGATCACACCTCGAGTGCTGTGTTCAGTTCTGGGTCCCTCAGTTCAAGAAGGATATTGAGGTGCTGGGGGGTGTCCAGAGGAGCACAACAGAGCTGGTGAAGAGTCTGGAGCACATGTCCTATTGAGGAGCGGCTGAGGGAGCCGCAGTTGTTNCTGAGGGAGCTGTAGTTGTTTATCATGGAGAAAAGGAGGCTCAGGGGACACCTTATCACTCTCACAAACAACTGACAGGAGGCTGTAGCCAGATGAGGGTCGGCGTCTTCTCCTATGCATCTAGGGACAGGACAAGATGACATAGTTGTAAGATATGCCAGGGGAGGTTTAGTTCGGACATCATAAAGAATTTCTTCATAGAAGGGGTGATTAGACATTGGAATGGGCTGCCCAGGGAGGTGGTGGAGTCGCTGTCTCTGGGGGTGTTTAAGGAAAGACTGGATGTGGCATTTAAAGCCATGGTGTAGTTAACATGGTGGTGGTGTTCAGGCCGAANTCATCATGTTCCCTACCTGCGATATAAGCGTTATGCTGCGTGTCAAGTCACGTGAGCACCAGTGCGTGCATTTTTCAAAAAAGTCAGTGTTTTAAAGCTGTTAAAAGTAATGCATTAATTATAGGGAAGTGCATTTGGTGACGTAATAAATAAGAAAAACACAGATCTGCTTTATTTTCACTTGACTCACCTCAGAGAAGCCAGACACCTTCCAAAAAGATGTATGTATGCATATATACATATTTGACAGGATGTGTGTGCGCGCATATATATATATATATATGCTCACACACATATGTGTAAGTTTTGACAACAAAACTCCGTTTCGTTCAAGCACATAGCATTTTTTCCCTTCATTAAACATTTCCTGAACCAGTCTTTACATGTGCATGCCCTGAAAATTGGAAAGAACATGGGTTTCCTCGTTGAATTTGGAACACTTGTTCAATAAAAGTAGGGCGGTGGCGGTTTTTTTTCCCTAAAAACCACACATTTGGGTTTTTTTAAAGTAACTGGATCTTTTGGAGAGCTTCTTATATGAAACCAGCTGAATAACAAAGACTTGTGTTCTAAACGATGAATAAGATTATTCTGGTAGTGTACATGCTAAAAGACGTGTCCCACGATTGCAGCTGTGGGCTGCAGTCAGTTGTTGGTGAGTGGGAAGAATGACTCAGCAAGAAACAACGAAAATATAATAAAACAGTTGTGGTTTTTTTGTAAGTTCAGAACGTGTATGGCAAAGTTTCGAAAGCGTTTTTTTGGGGCGGGGAATTAGCTCAAATGGTAGAGCGCTCGCTTAGCATGCGAGAGGTAGCGGGATCGATGCCCGCATTCTCCACTGTTTTNTGGCATTTAAAGCCATGGTGTAGTTAACATGGTGGTGGTGTTCAGGCCGAAATTAAACTCGATGATCTCTCAGGTCTTTTCCAACCTAATCGATCCTGTGCTTCTGTGAAGCAGAAGCGAGGAGGCTGGGGGAAGGAGGGGATGGAAGAGCACAGAGCAGGTGGGAGGGGATTTTGGAACGCCAAAGGAGAGGAGTTTGTGGAAGGAGACAGGGCTGTCNAACGTGTATGGCAAAGTTTCGAAAGCGTTTTTTTGGGGCGGGGAATTAGCTCAAATGGTAGAGCGCTCGCTTAGCATGCGAGAGGTAGCGGGATCGATGCCCGCATTCTCCACTGTTTTCAATACGGCTGTCATTATAAACCATGTGGCAGCATTTGAAGTTATTTTCCTATTTACGCTTATTTTTTCTTGTGTAATGGTGTACACAAACCTGAAAAAGCCGTAAAAATTTTAGAGAAGCATATTGATTTAAGTTTTTTTATTTCAATTTCATTTCAATTTTCATTCTGTTCAAAAGAACAAGATCAGATGTTTGTTCTTTTGCACAGAGGAGGTAAAAAATACAATCTTTGCATGAAATAATCAAATTTACTGACATCCTAATGCAATAAAAAATGACATGTAAAATTTATTGAGAAAAGGAAATGAGAAATTTTTTGATTGGTCCTTAAGTGCTTGGTTAATGATTTCATTTAGTAGTAAACTTTACATTTGATATTATAGTTTAGTGTGTAGTGAACAAAATTTTGTATTCATGCTTTGGGTAACATTCATTGTTTCTGCTCTATTTTGGTTGTATAGGCTGTTTATTAGAAAGAGTGGGCTAGAACATTCTATAGTTCTTTTGCACCTGGTAGCAAGATTGTGCCTTTTGCTTGTGAATTTTCACATCTCTGGGTTTTTTTTTTTTTAAATTCTGTTTTTATTTTCTTACTTGCTCACTCAGGTATTTAACTGCTTGTACTTCCAGTTTGCGATAGCATGAGGAAACAAGCAGAATGTGCTTCTTACGTATACTGTGAATTTGTGCAATTATGATCTTGGGAATGCACATATTAAAACAAACAGAAATGGGAAATGAAGGTTATTAATCAGGCTCCATGTTAAGGGAAGAGGAGAAACCCTGCTGCATGGATGTACAAGTAGCACCTGTGATGGAGATCTTCCTGTGACCATGACAAGAAAGGAATTAACTTCTAGATGGAATGGGATAGAAATTGCATTTGCTTATTTGTCTTGTATTCTCCAAGTACTGGAGAGAAAAGAGGAATTGTGACTGTAAGGCTGCTTGATGCCTCTTAAAATGAAGTCTAATGGAGAGAAAAATATTATGGTCTTGTCATGAGTCCCTTTTGGACTCAGGTAATAATTTGAATGTCTGTTTGCTTGGAACAAGACTCTTCAATAGTCGTCTATGTGATTATTATTGCTTCTGTGTTTTCTGTGTTTTTGCTACTGCATAACACCTGACACTTTCTGTGCTTTTAAAGGGAATGACTTGTATTGCTCTACTTGGCTGATCAAATGCAAGTTGTGCACTAATGGAATGAGGGAATTTGGTGGGGCTCTGTTCAGGTACAATCTGCAATCACTCGAAAACCTGAAAGCTCTCAGGACTAATGATTTTTCATTACATTTTTGCCCAGCTTCCTACATTGGGGCACTTCTGTCTACTAGGGCTTGTAAACACTGGAAAAAGCTTACTTCTAATTCTTTAGGTGTAAGTATGAATAGAAGTAAGAGGTTTTTGGTCATCCCATGTGGTGTTTTATGTCCTTATTTTTTAGCAAACAATCCTGTGAAGAATTTACAGGAGTGAGAGACGCAAGGGTCCTGGCTTTCAAAAGAACTACTACCTGTGGAAGTATATTACTTGTTAATGGGTAAACAGTTCCCAGAGCCCCATGTCAAAGGAGTGACCACTCTGGGTCTGTCTGAGCTTTCTGAGTCAGCAGTTGTATAGAAATATTCTATGTAAAGAACCATGAGAATTCAGTTTTATTTGATTTTTATTATTGTTATTACTATTACCACTCATACTTTACACTACAGTCCTCTGTAATATCATGCTTAAATCAGTTACACAAAGAAGTTACTCATTCTGAAGAATGATTTGTATGTAATAAACTTGCTGGAAGATATTGCTGTGTTTTTGTTTGTTGTAGTCTGCAAATAGGAAATAATTATTCCTTAGTTGTCTTTTATCAGTGCCTTGTTCCAAATATTACTTAGAAAATCTTTCAGGCTGAGATGGAGCTTGGGAACCGTCATATGGCAACTCTGGAGACAGTTTTGTATAACATGAGGGCCATTTGTAGAATCTGCACTCAAAAATCTCAACTCTGTGAAACTCTTAAATAAAATTATTTCACAACATGATCATAGAACATTTGTTTTCTGAGCTGAGCACACTGCAGTTTTGATTTTTCTCTTGATGGGTACTGTGTGATATTTGACAATAAAGTTTATGAAAGTTTTTTTCTGAAATGACTACTAATAGCCTATTTTAACCAAATGGTAAGCAGTTGTATTTTGAACTCTTTTTGAAGAGAGTGAGAGGTGAGTTCACTACCATGTGTAAGCACT
This sequence comes from Illadopsis cleaveri, assembly GCA_013399915.1. Taxonomy (NCBI): domain Eukaryota; kingdom Metazoa; phylum Chordata; class Aves; order Passeriformes; family Timaliidae; genus Illadopsis; species Illadopsis cleaveri. The sequence goes on from VXBB01002199.1 coordinate 113,352, forward strand.
TAGAATCCTGGAACCATAGAATGGTTTGTGTTGGACAGGACCTTAAAATCATCTTGTTGCAACCTTTCTGCCATGGGCAGGGACACAGTCTTCTAAAGGAGGTTGCTCTGAGCACCGTCCAGCCTAGCTTTGAACACTGTCACAGTTTCTCTGGGCAACCTGTTCCACTGCCTCACCACCCTCACAGTAAAGAATTTCTTACTAATACCTAACCTAAATATACCCTGTCTCAGTTTAAGGCTGTACCCCTTGTGCTGTCACTGTATGCCCTTGTGAAAAGTCACTCTTCAGGTTTCCTCTAGGCCCTCTTTAGGTACTGGGAAGGTGCTTTTTGCTGGGGCCACCTCTCCTGTAGGCTGAACAACCCCAACTCTCTCAGCCTGTTTGATAGGAAGGGAAGTTACATCTTTAAAATGTGTTCAGCTTCCAGTTGTCAGGTATTTTTCCTCTCAAATTCAATGTTGAAAAAGATCACATTTTTTCCCAGTAAACTTTGCCCAATATAAGAAGAGTGAAATAAAATAGTTTTTAGACTCATTCAGCAGAGGTTTCCTCACCTAGGCCAGTGACCTTGTGCCTTTTTTCCATTTTGGCCCATGTTTTATTTGCTGTGGTTGCAATTAGTATTGTAGTAAGTTGATGCTGATAAATGCAAGCCTTGACATCTAGTGGATGGGTTTGGACACAGATGGGCTGTGGAATCTGCTGTGTGCTTTCAGAGACTCATGGAATATAAGTGGGCTTTGGTTTGGTGAGCCTATGGCTCTCTTTCTGTCATGCCTCACGACATGCAGGTGTGCTGTTCATTGTTAGCACAGAATCACCTAAAAAAGAAGGATTTATCTTTAAAAAAAATAAATGCACAGATATTGGGTGGGCATTGTGCTTCTTTCTGACCTTGGTGCAGAGCAGGTTTTATCTTAATGCAAGTAGGAGCACAGCCTGGTTACATTAGGGAGGGACCACAGTGGACAAGGCTTGTGCAGTGGTCTCTAATAGTCCTCCTGCACCTGCTCTTGATTCCAAAATATAGGAGAAGGACAATTCTTTTTTTTTTCTGTTTAAGGCCACAATATTTTCTACAGTGGTGTTATAATAGGGGAAAACTTTTCAAAATATTCTGACTTTTTTCACTATTGTTACTGCTTTTACAAAAATACTGAAACAGGCTACACAAGAGATTCCCAACTATCAGCTTGTTTTGACAACAGAAAGCTCCACAGATAATTGAAATGCAGCTTAAGGAACAGTTTCACTGTACTGGAAAAGCTTACTTCTAATTCTTTTGGTGTAAATATTGAAACTCCTGCTTATTTCTATTGTTACAAAAATCTGGTTAAAACTAGTAACTTGATAAAATAGAAATCAATGGAAGAACTAAAAACTATTTTAGATTTATCATTTTTATGTATGCAGAGATAGCAAAACCAGTATTGAGCTAAAATGAACAAAGGATAAATGCAGGCAGGCAGAGCATTTTATGTGTCAGGGTGGGGACGGTGCTGTGCAGGGCCAGGAGCTGGACTCTGTGTTCCTTGTGGGACCCTTCCAACTCAACATATTCTGTGATTTGAGTCTTCACTGGGGAAGAGGTTTCAGGTAGCTGGAAGAAAAACATCTTGCATCGTTGCTCTTTTCTGATCTCTAGCAGAAGTCTGTGAATGAGTTGAACTCTCTAAGTTGTAAAGGAAAAAAACTGAGTGTTATTTATAAAATAGGATGTCAACAACAGCATGTGGGTGTTGTCACTGGTTAGCGAGGTGTGTGCGACAGTCTTTTTTGTTAGAGACTGCTGCTAGCAGCAGCCCCGTGCTCAGGCTGCGAGTCCTCCTGGGGATCCCTCATTGCAGTGACCCTGGCACAGGTTTTGGGATGTGTCCCCTTTCAGATGTGTTCACCTGCAGGTTGCTTTGGTGTATGTTTCCCTCATGTCCATATGAATGCCGGCAGGGCCCTTTTGGATTGTTCCTGAGCTTGCTGCCCTTCACCAGCACTCTGCAAGGGGAGCTGCCTTCTCCCACCTGCCTGTGGGTCCCCAGCACGGTGCAGGTTGTGGTTCCCAGGTGCGATGTGCAAGGTGCTGCCGCAGCGGCCGCCTTCAGCTGAGCTCAGCCTTGGCTCTCGGGGAAGGGCCTGGAACTTAAGTTTTGTAATTGACTTCTGCAGGTGAAGAAACATTTGGCACCATGGCTAGACATTTGTGGAATCAGTTTTCCACAGTTCTTATGCTACCGAATGTCAAGTATTTCAGCTTTTGAAAATGTCACATCGTTCTGAAGAGCTAACCTCTAATTAGCACTTCTTTGATATATTTCTGGCATTTCTGTGGCTTTCAAAATTTTATCTGTATTCTTTCCTTTTCTGCCTTTGGCACTTTCATTTTTTTTTTTCCCCTCCAAAGACCCTTCTGCATCTAAGTGTCTTGTTTGAAGCCAAGCTGAAAAACCAAAACAAGTGAAGCTTCACCGCTGTGTGCCGACTTCATATTACCGGAGGTTGCGCGGGCTGGGCGGGGTTGGCAGGGCAGGGATGCAGCCACGGGAATTTGCCTCCCAGGTGTAACAGCCCGCACGGGAACAGCCGTAGGGAGTGCCTGGAGAGAGATGCGTATGGAGAGGGGCTGCCGAGAAGGCTACNGGGGAAAGGGAAGCTGCAGGGGCGCCGGGACAGGTTATCACAGAATTCCAGGTTCACTTAGGTTGGAAGAGACCTCTGTGATCATCGAGTCCAACCTGTGACCGAACACCACCTTGTCCATTAGACCAGAGCACCGAGTGCCACGTCCAGTCTTTCCTGAAGCACCTCCAGGGACGGTGACTCCACCACCTCCCTGGGCAGCCCCTTCCAATGTCTAATGTGAAGAAATTCCTCCTAATTCACTTATGCCTCGGGCCCTATCCCTTCCGTCCGTGGGGCAGCGACATCCTTGTGAGAGCCCGGCCTGGGAGTGCGTGATGGGAGCCAGGGCTCCGAGTGCCGGGGGAGGGAAGAATTGACCTGCCAGGAGGCAGCAATGGATGGGTAGATGCTGGTGTACGTGAGGAAGGGAGGAGATGTTGTTAGCCTGGTAAAAATGCTGCAGGAAAGAAAGATCTGTACTGAAGATTTGTCCCAGTATACCACTGGGTGAACACAGAAGACGTGGTATAGTGGTATGTAAAATAAAGGATTGTCTGTGTCCTTTTTTTCTTCGGGAGAGAAGGGCTTAGACTTGTGTTGTGTTTTGGGACAAAGGTACTTCGGTGGTGACTGTAGCATAGTGGGAAGGCGGAGTGGAGTTCTCTTCCCTGTGGGATTCATTGGAGCCAAAGGGTCTCTGTCATAGGCAAATTTAAGGGCAAAGAGCTGCCAGTCATCCCAGGAAGCCTGTCTCAGTAACCAGCACACCATGTGCAGAGCATTAGTGTGGCAGAACATTGTGGAAAGTGGTGGCCAAAAAAGGGACAAGAATATTGCTTCAAGTGCTGAGTTAGAAGCTCAATTATACTGCCTCAGTTTCATTTCATGAGAGGCTTGAAATACAAAAAGACCCTTCCCCCAGTGCTAAAACCTGAAGTCTTCAGGGGCTTGTTTCCACTTCTCTCACCCCTGAGACTCTTAAGTGGGATTGATGGACCTCAGGATAGGGGAATGAATTAACTTCAGCAGCCAGTCTAGAGTGAGTGTTGGCCACTAATTTATTTCTGCTACCAGTCCACTGGATCACTGGGGGATTTGCACTATAATAAAACAGCACTTGCTGTTGATTCTGTGAGGAGAGCTTGGGCAGGTTTTGGTTTGTTTGTTTTTTTTCTTTTTAGAGGAAGGAGAGTCATCTCCAGTTGGTAATATATTTGGGGATGTGGGATTTCCAGAGTGGAATTTGACAAAGTTGCAGCAAACTGGATTGTGAAGTAGCTTTGGCAGCTATGTGGAAGAGCAGTCCAGAAAGACTGCCTATGATAAACTGAGCTGGGGTGCATATATTGAGAGAAACCCAAGTATTTGCTCATCTGGAAATTCCTGCACTTTATTTTGTTAGGATTCTTTTTTACTTTTTTTTCCTGTTATCTAAATTTAAAGGGGTTTTGTTGTGGAGCAACACTGAAAGACTTCACCTTATATCTAGGCTCTCACTGGAGATTTACTGTAATACACTAGGAAGCAAAGTTGGTTTAGATTGTGTATTGAGTACTGGCATTTGTCATTCAACCTGGCTAGTGTAGAGTATCAGTTACTAAAAATTTTTGTAGTGAAAAAAGCTGTTTTCTTCCTACTTCACCCCTATAGGAATAAATAGTTTTTGACTGAACTTGAATGGTTTCACTGCCATAAGTGTTCTTTGCAGTCTTACAAGAGTTATTTTAAAATATCTCTCTTATATCTCTGGTAGATACTCAGGGGGGTTGTTTTTGACTCAGAAATACAGCCTCACTTAAGGTTCATAAAAAGCAGGAGATGTAGGAAACTCTTAATACGCGTGACTGCTCCAGACAATGGAAAGGGCCAGTACTGCATGTATGCCTTGTTGAAGAAATTAAATTGAACTAATTTGTTGTAGTAAAATGCAGCAAGCAGGCTGAATCATCAACAAAACTGCTGGGAAAATTAGTCAGGGCTTCTAAAACAACATATTCTCGTGGATAAAATACTGTGACTTTTTATTGGTACACACATGGGGTGGGGGGTGGAGGGTGTTTGTTTTGTTCTTTCCACATAGTATGCAAAAATTCAGACTTCACCCAGGACTGCTCTTGTCAGGAAGCTGTGTTATAATCATTTGTGGAGGAGGGAAGGGAATGATTTGCTATTAACTTTGTTATAGACTTAAGATTTAAATCTGCCTAGCTCTATGACTTTATTCTGCTCTTGCTGTAAAGTTCAACTTCATAATTAATTATTTCAGAAAATAAAAAGAAAAAAAAAAGAGAGAAAAAAAGTTTTGATTGCATGAAGTCCAGGAATGAAATTTTAACCTCAAGGAAGTCAATAACAAAACTTACTAAGGTCAACTGTCTTACTTTCGTTGAGGAAATTCCTTTCCTGGGCTTGCTAATTCTGTGAGCAATTGTGTAACAAACTATGTGTATTTAACAGCAAAGAATTTAGTTTGAAAATAGCTGTTCTTTAATGTGTGCCAAAGAAATCATACATATCAGTGTTACAGTGCTGTTTAATAAGTATCTTACCTGCTTTCTGAAATCACCTGTAATGAGTAAATTTTAAATGTAGACACTGCATGTGCTAGAAATGGATCTCTGGAAGCAGCAGTTTGATCTGATATTGCAACTTCTTCTGCTTGAAACTGGATCTAGGTTATTTGTGTGGGTACTGCTGGAGGTCTGGGGTTAAACAAGTCAATTTTTTAGAGAAGAGTGCAGCTATATATAATATACAATCATCCAGTTTCATTTTACTTAGTTGGAGATTCATTCTGTTAATCTGTTTGAAAATACATAGTAGAAGATGTAAATAAACACAGTTTCAAGTTAAAAGAAATAATTCACTAATGCATACTATTTAAACATCTCAGAAAAAAAGAAGCAGATAAAAAACATCATTTTAAGGAATTAATTCAGGAGTTAATTTCTGCATTTTGATAATTTGGATTTCACTTAATATTACCTTACATATAAGGTTATACATATATATATATATACATACATACATATATATATATATATAAAATGTGAATGTTCCCTAAAGGCAGTGATGGTGTCATAAATGGTTAGAATTTATGTGGGAAAATACAAGAATTAAGGCAGCAGTGTCAAATATGCTGCTGTAACTATGGGCTGCTAATGCTTTTGCCTCCTTCCTCTTCAACTGAGAGCTTCAGTAGCTTGGGGGAGGATGGATAGGGCTGAGTTAATGAAAATTTCCCTTGGTTTGTTGAACCTGGATGCTTGGGGAAGAAAAATTGACTGATCTGCAGTCCAAATTATATGAGATTGCTGATTTACTTCTAGTATGTAGTCTTGAGCAACCTTTTTTGAAAGTGTGTTTGAAGGCATGTGGCTAGATCCCTGTGAAACATTTTTCCTGTAAAATCCATACTTTTAATTTCCAGTCATTCTTCTTTATATGGATGAAACAGTTTCATTGTGTAACCTAAGTTGCCCATGCAAAAATGTCCTTCCCTTTGATTTTATAGATGATTGATTCTGTGAGTAGAAGTGGCACAATGCACGTCAGTGCCTTATTTTCATAATTTTTTTTTACTTCTATTTGCAAACGTTTGGTGGTTGTGGAAGCATTTCTAAGCATGCATGACTACAGCAGTAAGGAAGCTGGTGAAAAATTAAAATTCACATTAAAAGTGAAGAGTGCATTCTAGACTCCCTGAGCTGGGAAGCAAGGACTGAATGTGCCATTCTAATGGTTGGGGCTTTTGTTGTTGGTTTTGGTTTATTTTGCTTTGAAAGTTGGGTTTTTTTTCTTCCTCTCCTAAAATCCTCAGTTGCAAGATATTCTATAATGTGAGATATTTTGCAGTGCTTTCTCTTAAATGCCTTGAAACTCTTATCTTCATTCCAAATCAAGCTGATGTCTGTCTGTTCTGTGCTTAGTAGGGTAAAGATTTATCTCCTGTGTGGGAGACACCTAGGTATTAAGAGCCATTCAGAAGAGTAATAAGAGGATATATTCATAAGTGGGATGTAGAAGCAACAATTTAAAGACCGTTTTTTCCATGTGATATAATTTGAACTTTATGTCTAGCAAACTCTGCACAGGTATGCTTCTCTTTTCCTCTGACCTGTTGAATGTTTGTTTCCTTCCTCTTTTTTCTCCTTGTCGAGGAAATAGTTGTCTGTTTTCAGTCCACTGTGTTTTACCTTGGAGGATGTATTACACCCTCCCATTTTCTCTTTTATGCCTCCACCACATTGTTCATTTATCCAGAACTGGTCCAAGAAGTCAGTTTAAGAGCTTTTTAGAATTTTACAGGCCTCAAAGTTTATTCTGTGGGTTTGCAGTGTTAGCTCTGTAAGCACAGACTTCTTGAAGCTGCAAGTAATCAAACAAAACAAAAGAAGTAAAATACTGTGTTCCATGAGGCAGCAAGTACTCTGTGTGGAGCATTTTTCCATCCTGTCCTATACACAAGGAATTGCAATTGTGATTGTTCTGCCTGCTTAAAAACATCTTGACAAACCACAAATAATTTCAGCTGGGCTGAGAAAAGTTTAGATTAGCTTAACGACTTTTAAACTATATATAGACCATCAGTTCTTTCCAGCTTTGGGGCATATATAGGCAACATGCTCTGTTTCTTCTCAGAGCTTTGCCTGTATCATTTTCCTGTTTTTGTTCCTGGTGTTTTATAACTCTGTCTTTCAATACAAACCTACTTATGTCTTTCTGCCACAATAGCTGTGTGCGCTCTTGCAGCAAAGCAACTTACCTCTGCAATAAAAAAGTGGCCTACTTTGTAATCTTCTGTTTGTTTAAGAGCTTGTTTGAAATACAGGGATGTTGTCAGACAGAGTATTAAAACCCATTATCTAAACTATTCTGTACAATCCTGGAAAATTTTAACCTGGATAAAGGTACAAAACAGTTTCAGGAAGATATGCCTTTCAGCAGTTGAAGGCAGATGGTCCATACTATGAACCTAAGTGCATGAGAAGGCTTCTCATGTAAGAGTTAGATTTCCAAGTCTTATGAGTAGTTGGTGGAATTGAATTACATATGTATTTGTTAGTGTTTGTGTTTTGCCTTATGGAAGGTTTTTCCAGAGGCAGTGTTAAATATATGCTGTAAAACTGTTCAGCCTCTTTTTGTTAACAGACCTTTCCTCTCTCTTGTCCCTACTCTTTTTATCTGCTATTCTCTCTTCTAGCTGTTATCTTTTATTATTATCTGCACTGTTAACTGTTTTTATGTACAGTGTAGCTCATATTTCTTCTTGACTGAAACTTAATGTAAAGTACTACATTAGCTTCAGGTACTCCTGTTAGGTTTTGTTGCCTTGGTGTCTCAGTTATCCAGTGGGAACCTCAGCACAGAGCATGGAAAGACAAGAAAGTGCTGTGGGGAACGCGTTCAAAGTAGCCTTGATTTAAGTATTTGGAAGGGTTTTGCTATATGCTGTCCTGCCCAAAGAATGTTTTTCTTTGTATTTGTCGTTTGGAATACAGTAATGAGATGTAATTCAAACAATATTTTGAATTGAATCAGTGCGAAACTTATGACTGTGAAGCTGTCAGACTGGTTCTGAATAACATGAGCTTCTGGTTTACAGCCTTTTCAAAAATGTGAGATGATTTAAGTCTGTGACTCTAAACGATTTCTAGTTACCATTTTGGAAGAAGTGGAATCTTCAACACCTAGAACTTACAACCTTTATTTCAGAAGGATGAGATGCTTCAACTGGATTTTAAAAATAGTCAGAAAAATTATGGATTCAATATGCTCTTTTAAAAAATCCTTGCATTAGACATATTTAACAGCATAAAGAAAATAAATCACCTCCCTCCATTGTGTTTGTGACTATTCTTAAACTGGATAGTTAAGTGTGTTTGCAATTTGCTTGAGTAAATCAAAACATTTTGCCCAATACATGTAAAAAGAATGTCCTTTATTCAGTATATTTGCAGTAAAATGTCCAGTTTTATTCATATAACTTAGAACTTTTCCAGAGAAGGAATTTTAAATTTTCTTTCTTCTCATATGATCATGTAAATATTAAATAACTTGAACTTTTGGGTACCACAGCATATAGAAAATTGCAGGCTGAAGTATGACTCACAAAAATAATGTAGGAAAATAAGCTAATGGCAGGTTTTTTTACTAAATATGTGATGATTGGTGCATTTGCTGATTATATCAATAAATGTATGCTTCCGTGTATAGCTGAAAGAATAACATTATCTGTTTTGCATAGATAAGGGATCTTTGTTTTGGACTGTGGGTAGATGCTGAGTCATGGTGGAAAGGACCTTCATGCAAATGTTAGACCAACTGTTTGCTAATCAGTGACTTGTAACCCGTTTAAGACAGCTTTACAGCTTTGCTAGGCTAAATCCTTGATGCTACTCATGTTTTCTGGGTCACACATTGTACTCTTAACTTTTAAAGCATACCCTGGGAAAGCTGTTTCATGATGAGATACTGGGTTCTGCTGGGTTACCCTAGTCTCCTGCTCCTCCTTGTCCCTTTATTTGGGGGAAAAAAAAGTTTCTATGTAATTGTAATTTAAAAGGTAACTTAAAAAGTATGTGTTTCAAATAATCTTTTCTCTCTGCCAACATAAAACCAGGTTTAAAACTCAACTTTCAAAAATGAGCCATTTTAACTTTCATTAATTTATTTCTGCCGTTATTTAGCTTTGTGCTGTTAATAACGGGGTAATTTGTACTAAACAAGTTTAGGGGTTAGTTTTTAACTTCTGAGGGTAGAAATTGGAAAGATTTCTTTGCCTGGTAAAATCCTGATTCCTTGGACTACTAAATCACAGTTAATCTTGCTGGTGGTTTTTGAAGTGACAGATACCTTTTCTAACTCCCGTTTGCTGGCTTCCTGCCTTACATTGTTTCGTACAAAATTGAAATAGTAATTCTCAATTTGCTAAGCATCACAACACGTCACTTTTCATTATCTATCCTTTCATACACTAAAACATATGGGAGGATGGTTGAATTATTTAACAGCTCACGTGTTTCATTCCGTGGTTGCCTATAAAGAGTTAAGTTTTAAACCCGTAGTCAGCTTGTGCCTTTCCGCCCTTCACCAAACAGCCCCGGATGTCAATTGATGAGTTATTTAGTGACTTAACTGTTTAGTACCTGTATGGTTTTTCTTACAGTGTGAGGCACCACTGGTCATGCAGTGTCTGAGTTAACAGTGGTCTTGTTTATAGCAAGATGCACTAAGATACAATATAGACTATAATATAGATAAAGAAATGCCACTAATACTGGTGCAAATTTGTGAAATTACTTTTAAGCAGTTCATACCAATTTTCTTTTGGGATTGCAGTCCAATTTTGTGGATTTTATACTATAGTTTTCTGTTGTTGTGGTAACTTTTTAAAAAAGTTTCTTTGGATGAAGTGTTTTAATTACTCAAAACATTTATGGGAATTTGTAGAAGTTGGGGTTTATTTCTGTTTTTTTCCCCCTCTGTTTTTGCTTAGAACTTGCTTATGCCTTCTCCGTTATGTAGTCTTAACAACATTGGTATCTGTAGTGAAGCAAGTTTCTTCATTAGTGTAATTTTTATCAGCACCATTAGTCATTCCATGCCAGCAGCAGTACTCAGGATGATCATGGAAGTGTAAAGACACAGTGATGTTGTTGCTTCCTCGGCAACAAAGCTGAGTTCAGCTGGAGTTGCTCGCAGATTATTCTGTGTGTGCACATATCCAATCTTGACTACTCTGTGCTGCTTCTCACTGATGTGCATGTGACGACTCTTGCTCATATTTACTGTTGTACCTTGTGCAGCTTAAGGACGTGTAGGGTATTGTTGTTCTGTAACAAATCAGGGAAGTGGAGAGGACATTTGGAAGTTGGGCTGCAGGAGTTGTGGAATGGAGGTTTTTCAGTGAGGCATGGACCTTGGTAAGGGGAGATGGTGGAGAATGGGAAAAACTTGATGGAATTTTTGAGAGATTGGCTCCTCCATGGGTGCTGGTGAGAGGTTGGAGCAATTCTGATGAGTGAGGTAGTTAATGGCAGGTGCACCTCCATCTGCTGCTCCTCTGAAAAAGGTGCATAAGGGGAAAGGGGTGGCAGTGGGGAGCAGGGAAAGAGGGGAGAGAGGGATGGCTGTGAGCATGGTTACAAGTGAATAAAAACTGAACAGATAAGATGTTTTTTCGTGGAGGATACTGGGCATCACGGGAAGAGTTGTGTCCACAGGGCTGCCTTCAGTAAATAATCCAATGAATTATGGAACAGAATTGGTAGAAATCAAAGTTACTAGAAGGAGTTAACTCACTTCCTTCTGGTTACTCAGGAGGCAAGATAAAAGAAGGGAAGATTTAGGTGGTACCTTGGTAATGTAGCTATTTATTTTGCTAGTAATTTCTCACTCTTTAAAACATAATTGATAAAACCTCAAACTGTACAAACTTTTCCCTAAGAAGTTTTGTATTTGGAATGTGCACTCTGCTGGAGAACTCAAGTTTGACGTCTTGTCATTTTTAGTGTGAAGCCATCAGCAACTGAAAAATGTTGAATAAATTGATGTTGCTTTTGCAGTTTTGATCTGCTGAGAGCTCTTACTCCAGCATCAAGATTTGTGTTTTAAACCATTTTAATGTGTTTGTAAACATTTAATGTGTTTGTTGGTATGTGTCTGCCAATCCAGCTACTAATGGCTAGCTGTCTAGAAATTAATTTCTTCCCACCCCAGTGAAACTAAAGCTAGCACTGAAAAGTGTCATTCTGTGTAGAATTTATCATTTTCAATTATTATCACTAGTAGATAGTTGATAGTGTCTTAATGTTATGAGCAGGCATATGAAATGGAAAGCCAGGTGAAAAAAACCTGCTTCTGTAAATCTGTGTTATCTTTTTTGTTTAAGGTTTTTTTTAAACTAGTGTTAGTGCCTTGCCCTAAAGAAATAAACACCTCTATGCCAGTCCAGCCCTTTTCCCCTCCACCAAAATCTGAATGCTGAGTTGCAGTAAATGACCAAGACTTCTGCTGTATTAAGAGCTTCTCATTAACTGCCTTCTTAATATAAGCCATATTTAGGATGTTATGGCTGTGGCTGGACTCAAAGGAAACTCCTATGAAAGTTATTTTCATGCAGCCTAACTTAAGTTCTGGACTGTGCCTTTTAAGATACTAGCAAATGTAGGATTTCGCTTAGGTGAAATAAATATAAAATCTCACTAATATAATTCTGAAAACAAATATAACTTTACTTAGCTTTAACCAAAAATCAGGTTTTAAAATAAAAGGTTATAGCTTTCACAGTGCTGTCGGTCTTTATTGGTTCATGCTGGGAAATGTTTCTCAGCAAATGACATATCTTCATATGAAAAAAAAACAACCCTGAAACCTGATGAAATGCATACATCAGCTTCAGTGTGGTTCCTAGAATTACATCTCTTCCTTGAAGTCTTCCAATCTGTGTGCTTTCAACATACTTAATTTCAAATATTATAAAAGGAAAAGAGGTTTACCAGGTATAGGGCTCCTACATAGCATTTTATACAGATATATCCATATATGTATAATTTTAGTCTTGCAAAAAAGTGCAGTAATCCACTTAGTTCTTAACACTTCATAGCTGTTCATTATTGTAGCAAAACTGGCTCTGAATTACAGTGAGCATTGAACACAGTGAATAAATGGCCATTTGCTCTATAGTGTTCATTGATGTTCATCTGCTTACTTGAGCTGTGGAGTCTAATCTTCTACTCATCTCTCATTCCTCAAGTTAGTGATCTTGTTTCTTTCTTTTTGGGATGAATAATTTCTTCTGACATGGAAATGAATTTTTATCTGATTTTCTTCTTGACCTTCTATTCCTAGAAAATTTCCACAGATAAGCATAATGACAAGCTCTGCAAAGTCATTAAGACTAACCTAAACTGGTGTTGCTTACAGCTCTGTGAGGTGCGTACTTGATTAGTACCTTATTCCTCATCCTGATCAAGGTGCACGGGCCACCTATTGCTGCTAAACACCTTGGTTTCACCATTTAAGTTAACATAGTATAGGACTTGCCCAATTTAAACTCAAAACTGTTAATGCAGAATATTCTGTTGCTCAGATTTTGTTGCTTTGGACATACTTGCTGGAGGAAAGTAGAGAAAAACAGTGTAAACGCAACTTTATGAATATGATGGATATAAAAAATTATCACTTTGAATTTTACTGAAGTATATATTGAAATATTCTTGGAAAGCAATTGGAAATGTCAAACTGCCTTGAATAAAAATCATGTTGTGTTGGTTATTGCAAACAGTGATTTTACTATGTGTGTAGTAACATACCTGATTTTAAAACAAGAGCAACAAGAATAACAAACTGCATTATTGAATTGCTGCATTCCACTGCTAATGCCAGCAGTGGAGTTCTATTGTAGACAAAACTGTCATGTCCAACTTGGTTGTTGTTGTAACTAGGCAAGTTACTAGAAATTTTTCAGGGTTTTGGAGCCAGGTGGCTGTGATCAATATCATTACCTGATTGTATTCCTGATTGTAGGTTCCTGATAGGCTTTTCTTATGTATATTTTCAGAATATTTACTAGGCTAAAGAGTATTTGATGTGAGCCAGGTAACTGACAAACAAGAATACACATCAAGTTTACAAAAAAAAAAGCTTTTTTCAGAGGGCTATCTTCTGCAGCCAGAATAGAATACATTAGTATTTCATATGCTCTGACCCTCTTTCCTCTCTCTCTTTCTCCTTAAATTTTTGTTGTTTGTTTTGGTTTGGTTTTAATGTATTGGCCATTTCAGGGTCTACTTAAGGCTTTGATTGTTTTATGTTCTTTTTGTGGGTGTGTGAACTGTTGTTAGTACAGCATTTCAGGTTTTTACTGTATTTTGTCCAGAGCAAGATGAATTGCTCAGAGACTGAAAGGAACAAGATGTTTTCTCTGTGTTTCTTTTTGTATTTTTTTTCTTCTTCTGCCTGCCCCAGGAGAAATTGTATTATGACTTGAAATTTGCAAGACTGATGTGTCCTTTCCCTGTCCTTAGGAAATGCTTACTTTGCTGCGAGCCTGAAGCTGATAAATGGGGTTTGAGAGGTTTTTCTCTTTGTTACTAAGCTGAGCATACTTTTCTGTTTTGCTGGAAGTCAGTGGGCAAGAGATAACTCATATATTCAAAATTGTTCATACTACAGACTCCCTGACAGCTATCTCAATCAGGAAGAACAGCATCCCTGACAGTATCTCTGTGAATGTAGGATTTTTTGATATAACCTGTTCTTGTGTGCATATTAGGATTTGTTTCTAGAACTGTCTTTTGGAGTGTTGGTGGTATGGGACGTGCTGGTTTAACTATGGTGAAATGATCCTGGTACTGATGTAACTTTCAGGAGTGATTGAAGTCAAGAATTGAGGGAAAGAGAAACCTAATGTTGGTATGGATATTGTTATGGGCAGTTACTCCAAACCACATAGTTTTGGTCTAACAGAAACCTTCACACTTTAGACTCTAAGCCAGTCTATTAAAAATTTGTATTATAGTTCGATTTTGTAACCTGCAGGGACAAGAGCAGTGTGTAGGTTATCCCACTCTTGCCTGTTACACAGCAAAGAATCATTTGGTATGTGAGGAGCTTGGACTGCCAACTCTGTTAGCAGGGGTGTGTCCATGTGAATCGTTTAAAAACATGATTTAATGTATCCAGTGAGCCCTGTCAAATCTGACATAAGTGCACGTAAGTGAGACTTTGTGTTCTGTCTTGATGCTGCTGATTAAATCACTGTATCACTGAGTGATCTGACATTGCCAGCTGTGGAACTCTGTGTAGCAAGAACAGGTCCACCCAGGCAATTCCCGTTTGTTACTCTAGTGAAAGTTGTTGGTGCTACTAATGGACACTGAATATTCCTTTTTATTTTCTTATCTGATTTTTTTTTTCAGGTTATGGAGATTCTGGATAAAAGCATAGCTATAAGATTTTCCTGACTCGTGCTTTGTGGTAGTGTGTTTTTTATTTCTGTTAACTTGGTGATTTAGAATGTAATGCCTGAAGTAGCTCCATATATGTGAAAGTAGATCCTCATGCTTAAATTACGGACTTTGTTTACTAAGTCTTCTTTCATTCTCTTCTAATTCCAGGGTATTAAATTCACTGATAATTTCACAGATTTCTGTAGTCCAGTTTCATTATTAAATTTTTAAATGAAAAACTACTGGTAAGTGTAAGCATGGGTGATATTTTGTTTGTTTGTTTAAGTGAAATTCATGTAGTTCAACTGTTCATGAGAATTTGGTAAAAGTTGTTTGGCAGTTCCTGTGACAGTTTTTGGGCAGGGGTGTCAGGAAGCTATTTGTCAGTAAAATCCACACTGAGGTGATCTTTGCAGATAAAGTGAAGAGAGGTTGGGTGGGGAGTGTTGCTTTTGCTTTTCGTTTTCTTAATGTGGATGAACCCATCTATGTTTTCACATGCTGAGCCTTAGTCCATCATTGCAAAGAGCTGTTCTGGATGCAGTGTTATATTGAGGTGTAAATCACAGCCTGCTATGGGGAATTTACCGTGCCCATAGCTGTGCCAGTGTTCAAATCGACAGCTTTAATCCCCTTTGCTTTGAAGTACGAGATTTTAATTGAGGAGTGCCTGTTACAGAGAGTAAAACCAACCTGTCTGTGCCTGTCTGAAGCTGCTTAGTGGTCCCGTCAGCCAGTGGCGTTGGGGAGAGCACTTGGGATCTGGTAGTCAGCTGAATAATGGTGCTGGTTTCTGTAATTTCATACAGGTAATGAGCTGCACATGAGAACAGAAAGGTGTTGTTGTTTCATTGTCCAAATTCTGTAACTGAAATAGCGATTCTTACTCAAATTCAATCAGGAATATTTCAAAGTTTTTAGCAAATATTTGATGAATTGCTTTGTTTGGATTAGAGATAAAACTGCAAGTTATATATGCACTATTAACATGCAGTTTCGAGTGTGCCTTCTGAAATACGTGAAATAGCAAGAAGAAGAAATTTTTTACTTTGTTTATACTAGGAGCAAACTTAATTTCCAGAAAATGCAGATCATCCTTGACTACACTTCTAGAAGTTCTTGTTGTTTTTTACTGGGAAGATGGCACAGTCTTATATATGTGTTCTGTTCTTCAAACTAGGTAAATTTGGTTTGTGTGGAGGTTATAGCATGATCAAAGCAAGTATGGTGAGTGCGCTCCTGCACAAGGGCAGGAGTGGATGCTCAAGATAGTATTTAATTCCAGTTAATTTTGCTGGAAGTTTCTAAGTCTGTAATTATAAATTATAGTAAGGGGGGTTTTTTTGTTAGGTTGTTTGTTTTTCTTAAATCAACTGTGTTAATATTTAAGGTATTCTGTCTCACTTGTCAGAAATCTAGCAATAATTGTTTTCTGTTAAAACATTCAGTAATTACTTCAATTGAAGTTTGAAGCATTGATGATAGAACATGAATCATATATGCTAGGGACATAGAAGCAGTTTAGTGAGTTTTGGCGGGGAGAATTTTGTTGTTATTGGCAAGGTTTTGTTGTGTGTGTGTTGGGGGTCTTTTTTGGGTTTTTTGTTGGGGTTATTGTGGATTTTTTTTTAACATACGGGGTTTTTACTCTTATTTTTAACTTCAGAACAATGTTTTGCTACTTAGTTCTAGCAGTGATAAGAATTTTAGTGTGAGGAGCCTGGCACTTGCTCTCAGATGTTTTTGTCTCTTTTCAGAGCAGATCTAAATTATTTTCTGGAGGTTTCTCAAGTCCTTCACTGCTCCCCTTGGGCAGTTATGGGAACCAGTGAACACAGATAATATGATGGAAAAAATGTGATGAACACAGGTCAGTTCATCATAAGGAGTTGTTATTTTCTAGTAAGTGTCATCTCCTGCAGTTTAACTTTGGGTACAATTTTATGATACAGCTGAGTCAGTGCAGTGGCTTTTTGTCACAAAAAGCTCCTTTATTCTCACACCTATGGTTTTGCAAAGGAAGGCACTGAGAGACACAGCAGTCAGCTCTGGCATTTGTTGTTCCTTTTTTCTGAGTCAATTCAGTTGATTAACTGGTTGGATTTGATTTTTGCCTGAAGGAAAAACAGCTTTTTTGCTAAATTAGTGTGACAATTTGGCTAATAGAGGAGCCTGGTTAGTGCAAGAGCAACGGAATTCTGGGGGAAGGCATGGAGCATCAGGACAATGGGCAGCTGGGTCATCTCAGCTGTGCTGAAAGGTGATAGCACGTAATCAGAAATGAACTTAAATCCTGTTTGGTACTATTTTTTATGTTCTTTTTAAAGAGCTAAACTGTGACTAAGACATCTCGTCCTCAAAGCAGGGGTTCTAAGAAGTGGTGGATTTAAGCTACTGGGAAAGCCTAAAGTAATGTGTGAATGCTAAAGTACATGGGGTTTGTGGGTGGAGGTTGTTGTGCTTTTTTTTAATTTGAGACTACACATACCAATCAGAATCTATTCAGTCACGTGATGCAAAGTTGAAGTTTGTCATTCTGGTTTGACAGACTCAGCTCCAGAACATGCATGAATGTGGAGGAAAAACTTTGTGGTTGAAGTGTGATTGTCAGTTCTCATCTCTAGTCGGAATTAGATATGTAAATGTACAGACTTAGTGTTTACCACAAATCAGAATGGGACCAGAGGAATGGGAAAATGCATTTCAATGAAGGTTTTTAGAAGGCTCCGTGTCAAAAAATTGAGATGTGATCTTGATGTGCTTTGCTGTTGCTTTCAGTATGTGTGCTGGCAGGGCTGGTTTGTTGAGCTGTGAGAAGACTGGCCCTAATATGTAACTTTCTGCTCAGTTAGCAAGCTGAAGTAGCTCAATGTGGGCTCAGATGAGTGGCAATACCAAGGCAGGACGGAAGGTGAGGTCACACATGAATGACTTAATTTCCTTCCACTGTCCTGATACTGTACTCCTAATGCCTTTCCCTGGGAATTTGAACAACTTGGAGACAATAGTTTCTGCAGTTTTTAGAAGCCTCTCCCTAGTCTGTGTTACTAAAAAAAGCTTTAAATGCTGGTTAAGAGTAGGTAGAATTCTGCAAGATAAGCTGTTTGAAGAGTTGCTAAAAGGTATGTGTATCTCCACTGGTCCATATATCTACATCTATTACCTGACTAAATAATAATATAGTATATTAAAACTCTTTGTTTCTTGCATAGAGACTGCTTGGAGTACAGACTAGGATAATGTAAAGTCAGAAATCAGTGATATGCAAACCTGATTAACTGATACGCAAAATGGTTTTGTTTGACCTTAATCTTTTTCAAACTTGCTAATAACGTCATGTGTACCCAGTCTTAATTTTTAATTTTATGGAGCACCTGGATTCTTACAGTACAGAAAAGGATCTCTAGTGAAAATAATGGATGATACTATAGTTGCAAGAAGCTGTAAGAAAAAATAAGTAACTAAAAGCAGCTATAAGTAAGTGGAAATTTTATGGCATTATAGTATTGTTACCACATCATTGTGCATATTTTATTTGAAAACAAAAACATTCTATGATTGCATGCACAAATATTAATTACCTTTCTTCCATCAGTGCTGAAGTACCATTGGAGCTTTGATGTTGTAAAGCAATTGAGCATTCAGTTGTTTAGTATCTATCAATATCTGCCTTTTTTGCTGAATAATAATGAAAATCCTGTAATTATAGTTTGGTTAGTGACTGTTAGTTGGTGCTCTCTAAAGGCAGTTAATCTTTGTATTCTGTTGTGAATATGTCTTTATCTCTCTTTAACAATTTAATCAATGCTTTTGTGCTTATTTTTTTTCTCCTCTGGCAAGTGGCAGTATTAATCACTAGATTAAAAAAGACTTGATTTTCAGTTTGTTTTCAGATATTCATCTTTTGTTGGGTTTTTTTTAAAGCAAGTGAAATCAAGTGAAAATATTTCAGTCATACAGTTGACATTTGTTAGGATAATCTATGTTAAATGTTACATTCTTTAATTATGTTTTGGAGTAAATTGCCATATTGATTTTATGTGGATTCTGGTTGATTAGAACTTGACAGACGGTCAATTGATTTTGAAATGTACTGGCTCTAAACAGTATTGTGCTTGGGAAAGAGAATCTGAATGAAGCCATCTTTGACAAAAGAGAACTCTCCTATTTTCTATTTTATGGTTTGTATTGGTATTACTTGGTGGTAATTAACTTCAGTGAAGCAGTTAGTTGCTTCAAAGCAATTAGAGTGCTAAATAAATTTGTGCAGGCAATATTTGTTTGACTTGGAAAATATATTCAGCAGTTGCCAGTGTGTAGCATATAAAAGCAACGATGCTGTTTACCTTTTCCTTAATGTGAGCAGTATTAATTTCGTTATTCCATTTTCTCTAGTTAAAGTACCTCGTAATTTTCGCTTGTTGGAAGAGCTTGAAGAAGGGCAGAAGGGAGTAGGTGATGGTACAGTAAGCTGGGGCCTTGAAGATGATGAAGATATGACACTTACAAGATGGACAGGAATGATTATTGGGCCACCAAGGGTAAGTGTGATGAAATAAAACATTTTTGTTAAGTTTTTGGGCAGTACAAAATGCAAAAACATGTTACTGTTCTACAGTGTAAAGGAATTAGTTAAAATTCAATGTGTGAAATTGTAGAAATAGTGTAGAAATAGTGTATAATAGTGTATAATTCCTCACTTTCATGAGAATTTGGTAAAATTCTGGCACATACATTTTTCAGGCTAGCCTCCCCTGTTTCTGCAGCTGTCTGTAAAAGCCAGTTGTCATTTGAGACCTGTTTTACTGAGTTATGAGTATATTCATTCTGTATTTCCACTGTTACTGAACATAAGTGTCCACTAATAGTATAATAAACAGTACTTTCCCCATTTTGTCATATTTGTCTGGTAATTTCAATTTTGTAGTAAGTTGGCAATATAT
Source organism: Illadopsis cleaveri (assembly GCA_013399915.1). Taxonomy (NCBI): domain Eukaryota; kingdom Metazoa; phylum Chordata; class Aves; order Passeriformes; family Timaliidae; genus Illadopsis; species Illadopsis cleaveri. The sequence goes on from VXBB01002199.1 coordinate 132,868, forward strand.
TTTTAACTTCCATAAGTTTTATTAAGTAGTCTTTCAGTATAACAGTGTTTGAATTTCAGTTGAATCATACCTAAAGACTAGCAGCTTTTAATTACCTCTAATCTTCTGACCTTTGAAGTTCTATAGAATATCATTTAGCCTGATACAACTTGCAAGAGAAGTAATCACCTCTTGTGTGTATCAGCCACATCAGATATGAGTGGAGACATCTTTACTTGACTTACTGAACACTTTCTCCTAAGTTACAGTATGATGCAAAAGATCAGTGTGTAACTGAGACCTTTAAATGAGTATATCTAAGTAGCCCTAAGTTAGCACATGTATTTCACTCCTAGAATGAGAACTGTCATGGATGTCCCTTGGTGCTGCAGGGCTTATGGAAGGATCTTTCCAAGACAGAGATCAGAACTCTGCCTCAGTGAAAATAATATCTTCCAAAGTAGCAGAGTTACAGAGACAGATTCAGTGTAATTCAAATTCCTTTTGGAAGTCTGTTGTCCCTTGGAGTAGGCTGAACACCTGAATGACTTTGCTGAGCTCCAAAGATTTGGGTGCAGATTTAAAATATAGTCATAATGCTTTGGATATTAGCTTCTGTGGAATCAGTGTTTGAGTACATTTTGAAGAAAGTTTGTAGTCTAATGTGTTGGGATAAAAATTTGAAAATTTGACCTAGCTGTCATAGGGTGTCCCTGGCCCTCCAAAAACCCTCCAGAACTGCCTGTGCCTGCTTTCTCGTTCAACCTGAGGTGGACTACTACACATCTTTGAAAAGAGATTATGATGTATATCATACTATACTTATAATACTGTTATGTAAGGTCCTATGTGTTTTAAAAAAACAATAAAAGTATTCAAGCCGGCTTGGAATACACTTTTAGTTGTGGTCAATTTGTAGTTCTGGGATTTTATTTTCTTTATGATAAAGAGTGCATGCAAATAATATATCTTGTGCCATTTCAGGGACATGCAGCCTTGCAGATAGAATGACTTGCATTATGTCCTGACTGTAGAAAGTGGAAGCCGTCAGCTCTCAAACCAGTGACAGCACCTTGAGAAGAATTGCATATTTAGTTTCAGGGTCTGTAGAAGATGAGGTTTTTTTGGAATTGGCTGAGTTAAGTAGATGGTGCAGTTAGGAAGAACATGGAGAAAGTTGCTAATGTTGTCCATGAAGTTCTCCTCACACGTGGCTTCTCTACAGTTGTGCACAAAAATTGCTTATAATTTTTTTTCTTGTTTCATTTGAAAGGTGACCCAACAGCAAGAGAGGAGGGTAAGATTTGTTTTGGATAAACAGAAACATTTTTCTGACTTCCAAAAATTGGGATTTTTAGGTTTTTTTGGGAAACTGGCCAGGGATTCCTAGCTTGCAGTAAAACAATGACTTGATAAATTGAGCAAAATTGAGAAGCCGCCTGGATAGGAATAAGGGAATGAGAATGAGTGCTGTTCTTGGGATTTTCCAGAGTTGTGAGCAGAGTCATATACATTTTGGCCTATTTTCACTATAACTGACAGCATCCCTCTCTGGGAAAGTAAATTGTTTTGTCTGAATGAATAATGAGAATTTTAGTTACTGTGTTTTCTTGCTGTGGTACCAGCTATGTTACCTGTAGCAGAACAAGATGACTTTTCTCTGGCCTTTAGCTTTTAATCATAGAATCAGAATGTTAAGGGTTGGAAGGGGCCTTAAAGATCATCTCGTCCCAACACCCCCTGCCATGGGCAGGGACACCTCCCACTAGACCAGGTTACTCAAGACCTCATCTAATCTGGCCTTGAACACTACCAGGGTTGAAGCATCCACAACCTCCCTGGGCAACCTTGTCCAGTGCCTAATTACACTCACAGTAATGGGAAAGAGTAATAGAAAGCCTTTTGTTTTGCATTGTTTCATTCTGACCCTCTTGCTGTTCAGTCTCTGTGCCTGCTCAAAAATTATGGTACACGGTTAGGGTGCTTCCGTAGTCCTGTTTTCACCCTGTGTTTTAATTACCCACAGACTAGACTGTTGGATAACTTGGCTATAACTTGGTTGATAGTTCTACTTGGAGAGTGACAGCTGACTGATGCAGAACAGGTTAGGGATGCTATTTGTGGGAAGTTGAGAGCCGTGTTACTGCTTTTTTGTTCATGTTGGCTCTATCTGTTGTGCAAAGGCAGGTGTCAAAATGGAGTTCATCTTCCTTTTGGAACACAGAGGCATGTGCATCAGTGAGCTGCAAAGCACTGATCCTTGGTATGGCCTACTTGACAAGATAAAAAAAAAATAGAACCATATCTAATTCTAATGTGGCTTTCTCAAAGTATACTTGCCCTTAGAATTATCTGTTCCATGGTCACTTTGGAATGACATCTGCAAACTAGCAGTCACTTTACTGTCCAAGCTCTTAAATCCTCCAGTAAACCGAGTAATTCTCAGCTGCAGATATTTCAGATATTTTCTTTAGTGATAACAACTTCCAGAGTACGTTTCTTTTCCAGGTTACATTTTTGTTTTGGTTTTGGTTGTATCTTAACTGTTGAGTTATAAGCATCTCCATCTTTCTCCATTTCCAATTTTTTTACAGTGTTAGGTATTTCATTATAGGGGAAGGTGGTAATTTTCCCAAAGCTAATTGATTTCTCTTAGTCCTGTACTGTACCACTTTTGTTTTGAGGATGCAGGTGGATAGAAAGGATGAGAGCAAATGTGAATTGTATTAAAACTTGTGTATGGTGTAGTCAGTAAGCAGTGTAATTTATGCATAATCATGAAATAATCAATATAACCAAAACAATGAAAATCAGTCAGTAATCCAAGACCTTCAATTGGTACACATATTAACCAATATTTATTGGTTATTTTATATTTAGAATATAAATAAATATAAAATAAACCGTTAAATATAAATATAACCATAAATATATGGGAGTTTATATTTATAATTTTTTATTTTATATTTATTTCATATTTCATAATCATTATTCCTCTTGCCTTTGCTCTGTTTAAAAAAATTATTAATATTTACCTTTCAGTAAAGTGCATTAGTCTGTCTTTTTGCTTTCTAGACAAACTATGAAAACAGAATATACAGTCTGAAAGTAGAGTGTGGACCTAAATACCCAGAAGCACCTCCTACAGTTAGATTTGTAACTAAAATTAATATGAATGGAATAAATAATTCCAATGGAATGGTAAGTTGAAATGGTAAGATCAATCATGTTGTTAATTTATGCTAAAAAATATTTCTGTGAAAATCAGGTGAGGTATATGCATATTGGACAGAGCTTTTGTATTTAATCTTTATAATATAAACAGATTTAAATTGAATTTTGGTGGCCTACTACTTAAAATTTTTATGGCTTTTTGTGGCTTACCTATGAGACGGGCATTATTTATCATATTGAGACAGTTGTTTCTTTTAAATAAAGATGAAGGTTTTAGTTTTGAACAGGAAAACAATAAGTGTTTAAGCTGTGTGTAGGTATTTCCCTCATAATACTCTTATAAAAGGGGATTAGTTTCATATTGTAGCAGGAATATTACAAACTCTCTCTGATGTTTCCACTAATTAAAAATGGAGGTTATTCCTGATGGGACTCTGGTTGTATTAACTCAGCTGTAATGAACTGCTGTATTTATACTCTTGTTTCCTTTATATTGGATTTAATCAAATCCAAGGTGATTCTGAACTTTGGTTTTAAGACTTTTTGATATAGCTGGTAATCACTTGCATTTTAAATATCAATTTGCTGTAAGTTACTTTCACTGATCCTGCAGTTAGGGTGGGATGAGTTCACAGACATAAGCTGTGGCAGCAGCTCAACCAAGCTGTTACTCACCAGGTACTTACATACTGTAAGCAAGGGAGGTGCCCCTGTGCTCAGAGAGAGGAGGTGTGAGCTGGCTTGCATTTTCAGTGGTGTGTGCATGTATCAGCAGGAAACACAATCACATTTGTGTGTATATTTGTCTTTAGTGAATGCAGAGTAATTGGGTTAAGGTAATACCTAAAGATGCGTTAGCATCTTCGAATTTTAAATAATTAGTAGGATTTCAAAGAAAGATGGACTTGCATTTCTGTGATTAACAGTACTGAACTGTGAAGCTCAAGTGTCTGAATGACTGTAGCAGGGGAAGAGATTCTCAGGGGATCTTTGGAGCTGTTGCAGGTTGTAGAGTAATGTTCTGGTTGGTCATCCAAAGCTAGTGCACTAATGCTTCAGAAATAATCTAAAATTACTCTGAAAATACTTTTATGTAGCTAACAATCTTACTCTACCTGAAGATCCTGTTAAAATTGCTATCTGCCAATTGGCTCATGCCCTTAATCACAGCTGTGGCTTGTTGTCTAAGGGTGTGTGTTTGCTGACAAGTTGTGAGAAGCAAAAGCGCTGCTTATAGTATGTTTGGAAGATGATTTTCATACCTCTTCCTAGTACAATAGGAACATGTATTTATTGTGATTCAGTGAAGAAGTATGCTCACATGGCTTCATCTCTGCATACCTCAAGGTATCGGTGTTGTTTTTCAGAAGCAGGACCTTAGACTAGCAAAGCCTGAAGGCTCATGTTTACTGAAGCCAGTAAGTTGGAGCTTTTATTTGGAAAAGTCTACACTTGATCAGCTTGCTGAGGAACAGGGTGACTACTGTGACAGGAAATCTGCCTGATTGTTTTTAAAGGCGCTGTTCAAATTGAGTCATTGCTAGAGGAAAAATTGATTTTAATAAGTTAATAACCTTACATCAAACCATCATTAGATAACCTTGTGTATCTTATGAAGGATTTGCTATGCAAATGCATAACTTCTTTTTTTAAATGGATTTAAATAGAAATAAATAGTATTTTTAATGAAAAGAATTTTCATAAGTAATGAATTTAAAACACATTTATTATGTAATTTTTAATATGCCCATTGTCCCAGTGTCTCGCATTTTATCTTATTTTGTCTTTGTGGTCATTAGAGAAACTGTGAAATAAACAGTGGGGTCATGTTCAGCATCCTGGAGCAGTTAATACTGCTGTTTCCTGACAGTTCCTTCATGTTTCTTCCAAGTTGTTCTCCTACTTTCTGGTCACCTTTCATTTAATAGATCATAAGTGGTTTGCTGCATTCTTTGAATTAATGGCAGGTTTTCATCTGCAGACTTCCTCTGCTCTGCACTTCTGCAGGCACCCTGGGTTTTGATGTGTGGCCAGCTTTTGGTCACATTGCTTAGAGATGTCAGGAAGAAGTTGTGGCTTGCTGAAAAGAGACCTGAGACAAACAGCAGCTGAAATTGTTCTATCATAGCAGATTATACTCAAAACATTTGTAATATTGTTAAGGTAGGCTTGTGTGCCAGTTAACATCTGTGGAAAAGTAGGCCCACACTGGGAGTTTTAGAGGGTAATAATTTCTGTTGAGTTAGAGTGTGAGTGGTGGAGGGGAAAGATGGATAAGTGCAGGTAATAGGGATCTGAGGAAACCATTCTCCTACTGCCCTGTGGGCAGTGGTTCTCAACTTTCTTGACTTAAAAATTCTTTTACACGTCGCATGAAAAGGGCATATGTGTAATGAATTTATCAGTATTGGCAGGTACAACTTTATTGACTTTTTGTTTGATTATTCTGTGAGAGAGGAGTTTGTAAGCAACTTTTCTGGCAGCAGCATATCTTCAAGAATCACTTTTTAGTAAATTTAATGTAGGAAAGGAGAGAACTAGTTCAGTAATATTTTATCTCAGAAGACGTAGGTTCTCTGAGGCACCCTGTTAATTGTCTTTCTTTTCTTATCTGCAAGTTAGTTTTTTGTGGGTGTTTTCTTTTTAATTTACCTATGGACCTGCTGTATTTTTATACAGAATTAGATTACTAAGGTCAGAAAAACCAGTCCAAGTACTTGTATAGAGCTGGACAAAATGGTTTTAAGTGCTAACGGCATCACTGTTGTAAAACTGTGGATTATTGTTCCTAATGCTACAGGGTCTTTTCTCTGGGAGACTTACATATCCCATATTGATGAAACACAGGTTGCATTCTAATGTGAGGTTTGTTTTCCCATTTTCTTTTGAGGTTGTCTGATTTTTGCATCTGTGATAGCACTCCTCAGAAGTCTATCTTGCAGGATTTGCAATCACTTTTGTTCATTTAGATACTATTTACAGCTGGAAATACTTGTTTCTTTTTAAATCGCTTGGGACTCTCAGCTGTAAATCTGTAAGGTGACCAGTTACTGCTTTGAGTATGTTTGCTGTAGACATTTGCTACTTGTTGAAGTTACTTGGAACATCATAAACTGAATACTTTGCATCGTTGTGTAAAATAATTGGTTTATTTTCAGCTGTTTAGAAAAAAATGATGCATTTTATATATTTCTTCTCCTTCTACTGTTTAAGATTCCACAGTGGTGTACCCTCCCAATAAAATAGTCTAAATAAAACAGTCTTCTGATTGTGGTTTGTAGTTTTATTGGCTTTTATGTGACCTTGAAATATCTCCCTCTGTGTTCCAGGGTATGCATTTGAATATTACCTAATACTTTTGTGTGACTTGAACATAGCAAACTATGTTCAAATATTACATTGTATATTATATTGTGTCACTCTCTTAAATGTCTTTAAATGTCTTATCATTGTTCTTCATAAAGTGAGTTTATTATGCACTAATTTGGAAATCAATTCTACCAGATAGAAAACAGAGCCAAAATGTTTAGTGCGAGATGTTATGAAAGAAGTTGATGACTTGCAGAAAAGAGACTTGAGATAAACAAGCAACAAAAATGTCATGTTGCAGTAGTCTTTAGTCAGAAAACATTCATAGCAATGTTAAAGCAGAATTTGCAGTTTGTGAGTTTTCTTGTTGCAAATTCCCAGCAAAAAAGAAAAGCAGGAGGAGCTTACTCTTAAGTGATCAGCTCTCATATTCCAGTCTTTGGAGAAGTGCGTTATTTGAACAGCAGTGGTGACTGGCTGCTGTGTGCAGTAATTGAGGCAAACATGCAGACCTGAGGGAGCCGACAAAGGCAAAGTTGAGGAGAAGCAAGGAGAAGGAAGATGGTGTGAAGTCTTCCAGACTGAAGATAGATGTTCATTTCTGTAGTCCCAGAGCAACTTCCTTTCCAGCCGTTTTGCCTCCTATCTACCATGTTAACCCAAATCCCCCTTTTAAAAAGTAGTAATAGTATAGGAATTACAGTGATGATTTCACCAGTGCTAACTTTCAAAACCTTTTTGTATTAGCTCATAAACTCATGTATTTTGAACTGGCATGATGTTGCTGCATAATAGAGCTTTTCTTTTGATGCTGTTTTTTTAATCAAATGTTTGCAGTAGTTATTAAGTAGTCTGACTGCCATTCCTACTGTAGCTTGATGATACACTGTTGTTGGCAGCTCTGCTGACTTTAATGGGTTCCCAGCTCTGAGCAGAACACTCTGTGAAAAGAAATGCTTTTGAGTGCTGAGCTGTAAATAAGGTCAAGGATCCTGCTTAGGGACTTCTTTCCAAGGTGGTGTTTTAAACTGGGTGGGTTCTGTCAGTTCAGTTCAGGAAATATTTCCCTGTACATGGTTTACCTGAGCTGATAGGCAGTAGCACTGTTAAAGGAACAAGAGAGTGAACAGAAGTTTCTTAGGAGAGTGTTGCTGCCCAAGCCAGCACATTGTTAAACCTTGGCTTCAGTTTCCTCCTACAAAAAGGTTTAGTCTCATCTGGTTTTCTGAAAATAGAGATCCTCACTTCAAATAATCTAGAAATAAAACATCTGTGTTAACATTCTTATTTCTGATTCCAGGTCTTTTTTTCTTTCAGCTTGCCCTAATTAAGATGGGATAAGAAACTTCTTGATGTTTTATACTGCCTAAATCATAAAACAATGGTTTCCAGCACTCTGGTAGCCATGTGGGCTGCAACTCTACCAGAGGAATTCAGTAGCATGCAACAGCCCTGTTCCTGCCCCAGGGCCTGCTTTGCAGTTGCACAGCTGTAGGCCCCTCTGTGTTCTTAAGTTCCTCCATGCAGGGGCTGGGACTTAACCTGCTGCTAAAACAATTCCCAGGATGACTTTCAGTTGCTAACTTTCTTATGGAAACCTCCCCATTATAATATAATTGTGTAAATTGTCCCACAGGTTTTATAAACGCATAGGAGAAGTCCCATGTCCTTTCCTTTCAGTTCATATTCCAGTTGGTAAGTGATGTACAGTAATCTTCACAGCTCCATAAGATGACTTACTGTGAGAAGGATGCAAAGAGCTAAGAAATGTCCAAGCATTACAAATCAGTTATTTCAGGATTTCAAGACATTTCTTAGTACATGTGGTGGCTTTAGACGTATCAGAAGCACCGTGTAGTATCGATGTGAAAGAAATCATTAACAATACTTGTAGCAAAGAAATGATAAGGGAAATGGTCTTTTAGAAAGGTATCCTATGGACTCTTGTGTGGCAGGTTCTTTTAAAGAACTGAGGAACACTCAGGTGCATATATTAGCACAGTGAAGGTGTTTTCTTGTTTCTTTTTTTGGGGTAATTTGAAAAAATTTTGCGAGATAGCGGCTCTGGTTTTACAGTGAACAGTTTGCTGATGTCCTCCTCCCTTCCTCCTTTCCTTCTCACTAATATAAGTAGCAGCAGAGATGGAAGGGTCCACCTGCATGGATTTTATTGCAGAATCTGTATCTGTGTGTAAGTATATGGTTGTTTTCCTTAAAATATTTTAGAACCACAGGGACTTTATGCCACCGAGAAGGTGTCAGGGAATGCTTAGACCGTTTCTAAGAGCAATTAGGTTGATAACAGTTACTTACATAGAGATTTTGTGTTCCATCATAAATTAGATTTCTCTCTTCTTTTTCCAGGTGGATGCACGGAGCATACCAGTGTTAGCAAAATGGCAAAATTCATATAGCATTAAAGTTGTACTTCAAGAGCTAAGACGTCTAATGATGTCCAAAGAAAATATGAAGCTTCCACAACCTCCAGAGGGACAAACTTACAATAATTAATTTTAGCTGATTCTCAAACTTCTGTCTTAAAACAACAACCTTCTACTCATGTAATGTCTTGATTAAATCTCACAATGCAAACACCCACACATTAAAGAATTTCAGCTGGTATACATGACCTGGACATTTGTAAGAATATATATAATATATGTATGCCCAATATGTTTTCAGGCACTATGGGAGAAAAAGGCAGCACAATTATTTTTTTTCTCTTATTGAGGCACTGTCATTTAAGCATAAGCCTGAAATAGCCTATAATTGGAGTTCAGGTTTTACAAGATGAAAGCATGACAGAAAGTGTCAGATTGCTGTGGAATAATATATGTTACTGAAAATAATCTCTGGAGAGGCAAAATATAAATGGCATGCTTTATCCATCTTGCTTAGTAAAAGAGCTGCAGTTAAATTTGTTTTAAGGTAGCAGGTACAGTGGATACCGTTGCTCATCTTGTTTAATTTTGCAAGGGTGTGGGTGCCGACTACTAGTAGTGTCACAAAGTATGTTCAGGATTGTTTTGATACCTGTATTTATAAAATGGGGGGATTAATTTCTGTTAAGCAGCTCCTGTGTTACATGTATTGGACATGGCAAATATTTGTTTACAGTCTTTGTTCTAATAAACCATGCATTTAAGTTTTAGTGAAACAAAGGAAATGTATGGATATGTGATTGAGATTAAAGTTAGTCTTAAAATGTAAATAAAATGTGGAAAGTGTCTGAGGCTGTGCCATTTCTATAATAGTCATGTAATATATGTACAGTAACTGGCAGAAGTAGTGGAAAGCCAAACATAATATTGCTGCTGGTGTTACGTGCACCTTTTGTTCTTATCACTTTTGTATGCTTAGTTTACTTGAGGGGTCAGGATATCCCATATGTTGCAGGGGAATAAGTTCTGTCATCTGTAGTATCACTTCTTTCAACAAACTTGCACTCTGTGTGTGTGTATATAAATATATTAAAAAAAAACCCCAAACACCAAACCAACCCCAAAATAAAAACAAACAAAAACCCCTTGCCTAACCATCTTCCCTTTAGTTCCCCTCCAGATTCTTTCGAGAAATGAGCATAATGATCACTTTGCTTACTAGACCTCTAAGCAGTTTACAGGTCACATTGCTGAAGTCTGTCCTACTTCTCAGTCCTTTGTCTTGCTTTCTTGCATCTATTCCTCTTTTATGTTGCCTTTTTTTCTTGTCTGTTCTGCTTTTGCCTTTTCTGAAACACACAAAAGAGAAACTTCAGGAAGCTTTACTAAAAATCACACCTGTGCTACCATATATTTCCATCTGCTTAACATGAATCATTTGCTGTGATGCCACTGTGTTTGTAGCTAGAAGCTTTCTGCTTTTCCTGCAGTCCTTAGTCTGTTTTTTTCAGTGTATTCTGTCTGGTGGGAACACTGGTTTTATTTCTGTTACTGATTGCTCATAAGCAAGTAGCTAATGCTGTTCTTTTGGATATTATGCCTTCTTTCCCTGCCCCTCACCTTGGAGAATGCAAACCTTTGTTCATTTTGGTGAGAATATGTAACATTGGGAGTGAGTCAGTTGTTTGTATTCAAAGTTTTATTTAGTGGTTCTTTTGAAGAAGTGGATATAATCAAAAGCCATCAGCAGCTAGGTAATGTTCTTTGATACGCCTTTGCCTGTTTCTGATGTAAACAATGAAAAGCAATAAACTAGGTAGTCTTTTTTTTTTTATGGAAAGGTTTGATTGATATTTGTCAATTTATGCTTTTTAGACAAATTGGGCACTTCCAGAATTGGTGGATGTATAGCTGCCAGCTACCTCGTGTCTGTATTTATATAACATATCATTTGTGATAGTTTGACTGAAGTGCATTGCAACATTTTTTTCCCCTTGTTTTAATTTGAATGATTTTGATGCCATTTAATCTTCTTTCTTACACTAACACTGCTAATCTATATTTAATCAATTAAAATAATGGAACTGTACAGCTCTGAGATGTGAATTTTTGGGAAGATTACAACATAAACTAATGAGAGAATGCTTGTAGACTATTACTTGGTTGGTAACATAATTTAAGAGACTGGCTTATTCACAGAGCATCAAGAGGATCCTGTTGTTTGCATGGTTGTGTGTGGTGCAAGGTGATCCTGTAGTACTCTGTCCATTTGTATTGGTTAGAATCTGCATATCTAGCTCTAAACAGATACATTTTGCAGAAGGAAAAATTGGTTCTGGAGAGTGTTGAGCTGATCTCTGATACTGGAGTATGTAATACATGGATGACTATAAAAAATATTCGTGCAGTGATCTTAGGTGTGTTGGTTTTCCATTTTGCTCACACTGGGACAAATCTGAAGTGTAATTAATTATGAAATTCTAAAGTGTCTTCAACTACTGCATAAAGTTCAGAGCCTCCTCAAAACTCTTCTACTGCCTGAAGAAGATTTTGAAGCACTGTGTTTACTCTTGTCCAGAGCAGTTATGTTTTGCAAGTGTCTTTGTCTGATTGGTGTTCACTTCAAATCTGCTTTTTTATATTCTTATGGTTTCCTTTGGCAGCCCACTTAGATGACAGAATTTTAATTTTCCTCTCACAAGTATGTATTTTGTGTTATATTCTTTTGGCATTCAAGATTTGAATTTGCCATTGTTACCAAATGTGTATTTTTTTTTTCTTTTCAAACCCGTATTTGAACATCTTGCAAAGCAGAGCAATTGAGTGAGGGGCAAAGCGGAAAAGCTCTAAATACATAATTATTTTTGTGTTGGTGGTCATTGGCTGGGATTTAAACTGGCTTTGTGCTCTGAAGCATTGCCAAAGTTCTTGTGTTTTGGTTGTTTGAGGCAGAGATACATTTTCAATGAAGCAAAGAAAAAAAGCCAAAGATGGTATGATTCATACTCCGTTAAACCTTAAGATACAATGAGCAAGCCTATGGAAATAGCCACATTACAAATGATGTGCCTTACTCATAGATAATAAAGTACAGAAAACATTGCAAGGTGTGAAGTTCCCAATGGCCTTGATTGCTCTCCTCTTCCTGAACGCAAGCTGAGAATACTTTTCACCAAGCAAGACAGAGTTAGCAGTGCATCCCTCAACTATTCTCAAAAAATGCATAATGCACTCCTAAATGTTTGTTACTGTATAGGAGATACCTAAAGAAAATTCTAGTGCATGTTATGACAGTTGATCATCTAAAATGGTAACGACTGTATAATTCAGACTAGTGTTTGCATTTTTCATGATTACTTATATGGTGAGTTTGTAGCTATTTAGTAGCTTTTGGGACAATAACTCAAGGCCTCAAAATATTTGTTACACTTCTCTTGCGCTCTTTTTTGATGCAGAAGGCACACTTAGTATGCCACCAGATAACTGTCCTGTTGGCAGAGACACGATGTCCGACTACTACTTGCTTTAATTCTGGCCTCTAGTTTATGAAAACTCAGCCAGATTGCCCTGGTGTGGCTAATTTCAGCTGCTAGAGGAGGAGCAAGCTGGTACTAAGCAAGTCTGACTATGTGTTACTGTACCAAAGAAAGATTACTTAAAACTCCTGTTGGTCTTTTATGTGAGTAAAATTCCAGATAGATCTGAAGCAGTAGGACAAAATATGTTTCTCGTCAATGTTACTAAATAATGTGTTCAGAACTCTTTTGTGAAGCTTGAAAGATTTATGAGGTGGGGAGGTATTGGAGGAACATGACTGTCTGTAGTCTTTATTTAATAATAATGATAATAAATTTTAAAAAACTTTAAAACTCGTTAATCCATCTGCTTTAACTCTCTCTGTTGAAACAATTGTGGGAGATGTTTTTTTCTGTTTCTTGTTCTGCTGATTGTCTTGTTCCCTGAATTAATGTGCTGTACATTTTCTGTTGAAGACCCAGCTGATCATGGGCTAGAGTATGAAGGATGTAATGCTGAAAGTATAAAAATAACATACTTGATGCTTTAAAAAACTCCCAACAAAATAACTTCTTACATTACCATAGTGTTACTGTCATAGTGGTTTATAATTTTGGTGGTTTGTTTTTGTTTTTTTTTTACTAAATGGATGTATACTTTCAGCTCAATTTGTAAAGAGCTGTAAGTTTATGTACAGTCAGTTCTGTTCTTTAAAATACACATAAGCCAACTGTCAAGTAACATTTCCATATTCAAGCAGTTCTATGGTTTTTTAGTCTTTACCATTTTAAAATAGTGATAAATAAAAATTATTTATATAAGCGACAAACTGTATAAATGGGTAACTTAATGGAAGATGTTGAGATAATGCACACATAACCAGTGTTTTGGATCGCTTGATAAAATTTGTGTTTTCTATACTAATTTATGAGTTCTCACCATTTCTTAACAGCAGCATCCCAACCTTCTGCTTTTAATATAAACAGTATGGATTAAATGTAAACATGGTTTTATGATCTGTAATTTATAAACTATGTAGTTTGGGGTAGAAATCCCCAAACTGTTTATTTGTTAAACCGGAAGTACTGAAGGAATGGCTGTGCAGTGGTACTATGAAGGCTTTCCTAAGCTGGTCTGTGCTTGATCCCACTCTGCTCCCTGCTGATGGTTACAGATGTGTAGGTATGTTGATTTAACACATTGGCTGTTTCAATTTTAATAATACTATTATTATTATATCCTATTATTATTTTTAAGCATGCGGGAATAACGAAGGGGGGAAGAGTTTGATTTCCCTCTGCAATTTCTACTAAAAATTATCAAGAAAAGAAGAATCCTGGTAGAGGTAAACACATCTTTTCCTGACTTGACTTGAAAATAGCACATGAAGAATTTTCTGGATGAGAGCAGGTCAAACAGTAGAGCTGTGTAGTTGTCATGAAGATGTGGAAAAGGGTGTTTCTAGCAGATCTTCCAGCATCATGAAAATTGGGTTAATATTGGAGTGAGGGTTCAGCTTCACAGAATGGCTTTGGGAAATGATGGAGTGTTTGGAACTCCATAAAGTCAGCTTCACAGAACTTAACCCAATTCTGTTCATCTCTTTCACTTTTTAAAGATAAAATATTCCTGCATACAATTGTTAAAACATTGTGGTGAAGTACAGCAGGTTGAGATGACTTTGTTTCTCTTAAGTTTTGGCAGAATTTGCCACAATGAGGAGCTGTGTAAACCAAAAGCATGGAAGTGTGTGGTGGGGCAGCTGGCTCTTTAGTTTCCACATCCATCTAAGTGGTTGGTGAACAGCAGTTTTGGGTTTAAATGTGTGCATGTAGTTAAGAGAGTCAATGCTATTCTGAGAAAAGTCTGTACTGAGAGCTCTGCGTTTGTAATGATATCAGGCAAATTGCCAACAGCCCTGACCTTTTCTGGCCGACAGATTCCTCCAATGTTGTTTGCATGACTGCAGTTTTGGGAGAGAGCATTATTTCCCATCTCTGGGAGGTGTGTTGCACTTTGAACTCTGGGACTGTCTGCTTCTGAGAAATCTAAAATAACTCCTTGCCACAACATCACAATTTGAGGATTTGTGGAGATGGTCATAGTCATCTTGCGTTGTGTGTTCTGAAACAATTTCCTGTTATATGTACATTTTTTTTCTCTCTGAAGATTTGCAGATTAAATTTACTGTATCATATGATACTACTAACCTGTTGCACTATGTGAGATTTATTACAGGATTATCAGAAAATATTTCAACATCTCTGTCCTTTAAGCCAGCATCATATGTATTAGTCACTGCATTTATAGGAAAATTCTTATGCCAAGTTAGTACTATACTTTCATTCCTGAAATGCTGTAACTCTGAAATACTGAAATAATATGAAATGAAAGTTGATAGTCATGACATTTCTAGTTAACAATGCCTTTATATCTCTGTTCAATGACTGTGATAATTATTTGCTTCCTTGAGCTGTCATTCAGATTGCGCATTAAACACTCGTTATTTGAAGTCTTTGAGTGTCACCTCAATTAGTAGTGTAATGGGTTTTGATCTTTGGAGTGGGATGCTGTGAACAGAGTACTGCTTCAGAAGCTCTTCGTTCTATCACCCTGCTTTCAATCTGTTGAAAAATATATTTTGAACTGCTCGTGTTCTTTACAGTAGAAATGATTTCTTCTGGCATTTCAAAACCTCTTCACTTTTACCTTCAGATTTGTTTGGAACTTATGTGTTACTCATGCAGTGTTAACAATGTTAACTTGCAGTCTGTAATCCTTTATTGTACTTCTGTGATTGTATGATCCTATAATATCTGTGTGATTCTAGTATTAAAACTGAAGCCAACAAGAATGGTGCACTGCTTTACTTGACAGATGGACAGATCACATGTGCTGCACTAAGTGAGCCTGTGGCTGAAGACAGAAGGGCAGTGGAGAGGGAAGAAATTCTTATCATTTAAGTATATATAACTCCTGGCACCATTCAAAAAGTACGTGGTTCTCTGTCTACTTAAAACTGAAATGCCAACTGAGTATTTGCCTGGTTTTGTACATGCTTGCCACTACAGAGTTAAAATTACATTACAGAGCTATCTAGATAGAGAGGTGACCAGTAACTTGTGCTCAGGTAGGAGGAGTTTAGTACAACCATAGCAAGAATTAGAGTTCTGTGGTAGGTGCTTTTGTGTGTAATAGCTGGAATCTGATTTATGTCTGTACTATTTAAAGACAAGTGGCAAAATATCTTAGTATTAAATTCATGCTGTATCTCTGCTGTTGTTTGGTGGGTAGTTCTTAGTTGCTCTGGCTTCTAATTTAGCAACTCTTACTTTGTATTTTCATAGTATTAGTTGGGGTTATTCCATCCTGGTCTTTTAAGGGATAAAGAACACATGATGCATGCTTGTACATACTCTTACACTTACAAAGCATTTAGGCAAATAAAATTGTGTTGTTCCTTCTTCTCAGTTATTTGAGAGAGGAGTTAGATGAGCTAGCCCAAAACTGTTTTTTGGAATAGCTAGCTGCTTGGTATGTGGCAGCTGCATTTCTGCTGTTCAACACAGCTTGCCTGACACCCAGATCACCAAGTAGCAGCGGTCCAATCCTTTGCTGGTCTTTCTAGTTTCAAGGGAGCTACTTTCCAAGTCCTAACTGGAGGCAGCCTGGCTCAGCCTGCTTATTTTCACCAAGGAAGAGAGAGCTCTGCCATTGTCTGCCCACCCTCCTTATTTGGCCATCGATCTTTTGCAAAGAATCCCATGGCCTGCATGGAAGCTGCTTGGGAGTGGAACAGGACGCTCTGTGGCTCCCAAGTGGGGTCTTGGCAGCTTAAAAGCATGGGTTCTTCCCACACTGGCCTTTCAAAACTCTTACAAAACTGAGTAAAATTCAATTTATAACTTGACTCCTCAGAGCATTTATGGAAAGAAGTGTGTAGGTAGCTTTTCCTTCTTTCCCTCCTTGTCTCCAAAGCAGCCATTTCCAATTAGGCTGTGATGAGGTAAGAGCACTTTTAAGTCAGGTAGCACGCCTTGCTGAAGTCCTGAATTAGTGAAAAGCCTGGGAACTGATTGCAGCCTGGATTCTTTGGTCTCCCTACATAGGTGGGGACATTTTATTTTCCAGTATTGAGAAGGTATTTTTTAATCATTGCCTCTGATTTTCTTTATCTGTGGCAAAACTTGAGTTTTGGAAGCTCCTGAATAAGCAGAAAAATCCTTCTGTGATGTTTGGAGATAAAAACATTGCAGAAAGCAGGACAATCCTTATGCAAAGTTCACAGAACTAAAAATAAATAATCTGAAATACTTTCCAAAAGATGAAGACTCGTGTTCTGCACTGGGAGGTGTTGGTGTATGTAACAGTGACAGCCAAAATGCATAGGTCTTGAGTCAAATTCTTACAGGCTAATTAAGCAGTATGTATTCTTAGGAGAGGAATGTCTAGTGCAGAAGCTTTTACAACCCCAGTTTACATTTGCCTTCATGTCTTTCAGTCTTCAGGTGTCAATGTAAATGAACAAAGCTCTGTGTGTGTTTTGTAAGGCCTTGTCTGTCCTCTGGAGAGTTGTCTCAATTCCTGCATCTCAGGGATGCAGCAATGCCTGTGGGAGTTGAACACACTGGGATGGACAGTGAGTTGGCCTTGGCTGACAGTGAAGTCGGCATCAGTCTGAGGCCATGGGAAATGAGGTGTTAGGAAACATCTAGTTAGGTTATGGTGAGGAGAATGGAATCATGGGAAAGGTTATGTAAATATGTTCATGCCGAATAAGATTATGCTTTGAGATCTTGTTGATGATTGGTTAACAGTACTTTGCATATAAGGCAATGTTTTGAGTTCTTGTTATTCATTGGTTCCCTGCCCTCAGATTGCACTATGTATATTGATATGTTTGCCCCATTGTTCTGTCTTTTGAGGTAGGCTTGTGTTCTTTTGTTGGCTCAGGCTATTTATTAAAGTTATTTTTCAGGCTACTCAGTCATTCCTGTCCCTGTTTCAATTGCCATCCCAGCTGGTCCGGTCTTGTGTCACATCGCCAGCGACAAATGCCCCCCTGCAACCTCAAACCTTGCTTTGTTTTTCACCATCTAGCTTTTTAACCGTGGCCATTTGTGCGCTGCTTCTCAGAGGTTCATGAAATATATTTCAGATAAGTGAGTGTACTGGTGGGTTTAAGCTGGCTACAGAGGAGTCCATGGGGAACAAATAATTACGGGTCAAAGTTCAAAACCACATTTTTATTCTATTTGGTTTTTAAAAATTTGAATGCATGAGTGGGTATTTGTGAGCATTTGCAGTACAGCTGAACCACTGCTGCAGAGACTGAGTCTGGTAGAAGAGGAGTTGTCAGCTTTGGTTTTCTGACAACTGAGGACAGCAAAGGCAAATGCTCAGGTGTGCTCTTACGGATGGGAATGATATTCCTGTTTGGGTGAAAACATCCTGTTTATGTAACAAGTCATTGTGACATGGAATGAGGAATATCTGTTGTCCGTGAGCAGTGTGACTTGGCCTCATCTCTTTCCCCTAGAAATGTAGCTTTAGTTTCAGTGTTCATCTCCCATCCCCCATCAGTATTGTTCAGTGGATTTTGTATTTTTGTTTGTGCTGCAATCTTTATAATACCCAGATCTATTCACATATACCATTTGGTCTAACACAACTAGGAAATTACATCACACAAATTCCTATGTTCCAGAAATAAATGGGCTAAATGAAGACCTTGAAATAACCAGTCTGGCATACCTGAATGAAATGGTGATGGGATCCCATCCAGGAGCTCTGCTCAGGTGCCTGCTTTTCTTGCCTGGCTTCTGCTTTCTTTTGCTCCATTTTGAACTTGAAATAGGAATAGTTAAACCTAGCTTTTGTGCAAGCAGAAGTTAGCAGTCTAATCTCATTTTTGTGCTTAAACACAAAACTAAGGTCTGAGCTTCTGTTTGTGAAGTACTTAACACTTTAATGTTAACACATTATTAATGTACATAAGTTAGACATCTGCTGTTCCTTAATTCACCTTTGACTGGAGGGATTTAATTGGTCACACAATGTGTGTTTGTTGTCAGATAACTTCACTGTGGAGGTATTGGTGGCAGATACATTTATTTCTCCATATATGAAGGAAGGTAGCTTTTCTAATGCATTTACTGTTGCTCGTAGCTATTCACACAGTTTCCAGCAACAATTATTTTCTGCAGTCTTTGATTTCTGCCTAGATCAATTCTCTTCAACTCGTTCTCTTTTTTGGCAGGTTAGTTGTTGCCAGGTCTGCAATTTGTGTAGTACTTTTGAAGTCTCTAGAAAGAAATGGCTGATTGAGCTGGCAAAAAAACCCAGTCATGGTGTAGGAAATTGGACTTGTGCCATTGCTATATCCTGACATGGATGTACCCCCTGCCCTGGGCAGTATTTCCTTCATGACTGTGTGCTGTTACATTTGAGCAGTTTGTGAGTAGTGGGCTGCAAGGAAACTTGCAGCTTTGCAAAACAATAGGTCCAAAAGAATTTATTTTGGGTAATTTGCATGTGGCTTGTCTAAAGAATTTCTCTCTTGCCCTTTAGTACTCACTGATTCACAACCAGAAACTATTTATGTTTCTTCATTGCCTGGAAAAGAGAAGGCTTTGGGGTGACGCAGTTGTGGCCTTCCAGTACCGGTAGGGAGCCTACAAGAAGGATGGAGAGAGACTATTTACAAGGGCATGTAGTGAAAGGACAAGGGGGGATGCCTTAAAATTGCCAAAGGGTAGGTTTAGATTGGATATTAGGAAGAAATTTTTCACTGTGAGGGTGGTAAGTCACTGGAACAAGTGACCCAGAGAAGTTGTAGATGACCCCTCTGTGGATGTGCTCAAGGCCTGGTTGGATGGGGCTTTGAGCAACCTGGTCTAGAGCAAGGTGTCTCTGTCCAAGGCACAGGGGTTGGCACTAGATGATCTTTTAGGTCCCTTCCAATCCAAACCATTCTATGGTTCTGTGATTCTATGATTATCTGAGATGAGACCTTGCCAAATTGGTCCAAATTCCAGTTGGTGGAAAGCAGCAGAAATCCTTTTGTACTCTTTCTTTGGTTACCAAAGTCATACCTTGGAGGTGGCAAACACACAGCATGCTGCTGATTCTGATTTACAGTAAACATTTGACATATATTGAATCTTTTTCTCCTCTTCAAGCTGCCAACTTGCAAACTGCCTTGGGTAAAGCATCCAAGCTGTAGTACCTTTGGTAGAGAGAACACCTGCTAGCCCATAAAAGTCTGGATTATTTGCCTTCACACAAAAAAGATTTATAAGAAGTGGCTACAAGAGAAAACCTACAGGTAAACTTACCTTAAATACTGTTAAGTTGCCTCTAAAACTATGTGTAATTTGGACACTCCAGGGAGATGCCAGATAGCAGAAGGAATTAAGAAAATTTTGAATATGGAAAGATTCTGAATGTGGAAAGGGGCCAAGGGATTAAAAGCATATTTTGTAAGTGCTTATGTCTTTGCTCTTTACAACTTACTGAATATGCAAAAAATAATTAAATTATTAGCTTCTCAATGTATGCAACTTAAAAGGAAGAGACTTTGCAGAGGTTTGGGCAAATATTCTCTTACTGAGACTTCTTGAAATTAATTATAATTGATTTTTAAGTTACAATTAATTTTAAAAATTACTGTTAAAAGTAATTAATTTTTTTTCTTTTTGGCATAATCTGCAAGAATCATGGTGTTTGAATCTCAGTAGGCCTGCTCTAGTTCTATGTGATACTCAAATCTGTCATTACTGGTGCACGGTTATTATTAGAAGTGTAAGTTTAGGACAGACAGAAACAGGAGGTAGAAGTTTGCACATTTACATGATGGGTGCTCAGTGCATTGTTGCAGTCGAAGAAAACAAGGATTGCTTTGAACTGTGTTCACCGTGGTCTACCAAATGTTTAATTACTGGGTCATATAATTGATTTTGATATGACATCAAGTATTCAACATGAGAAATCAGACTGCATTGGTACTTCTATATTAAAAAAAAAAAAAAAATCCAAAACCAAAAAATCCAACTGTATTCCTTACCCAAATGAAAAGGGTATTTACCTGAAGGTAAATCTTTATTGAGTGTACACTTTTAAAAGAAATACTGGTAAGAGCACCCTGTTTTTCAGCAGTCACAGGTAATCAAAATGCTCTAAAAATGGAATTTGTGTCTTTGTGAGAGGCAGCATGGCAAATAATCCTGTGTTATGGTCTGAGAGGTAACTGTGTCTTCCTGTTTCTAGAAAAGAGTTGGATCGATGGCTGCTGATGGGGCTAATCAGAACAGCAGTGGGGGTGCTGGGGTTTTTGATTCATCAGATAATTAAGTCTCTCATCAAATTGAAATGGAACCTGGTGGAAAATTACCTGCAGGTGACCAAGAGAAAGTCAGTGACATTTTCTGTTAGTTTATTAGAAAATACAGTGTCAAGATTTAACTGCCCAAAGGTGCTGCCTGTGGAGGTGAGTGTGGAGATCAGATCCCCATGTGGTCCTTTGTGTACACACACACTGGTGTCCTTTGCTACAGCTTGCCTATGGTACAGTATAATATCTGATTTTGTTCTTGTTATGGGATTGATGAAAGCAGTCTTCACACTGTGGCCTTCCTCTTCCTCATTGTATGCCAAAGGCATGTGCTGCTTTAGGTCTGGGTGATATACAAGAGAAGGGATTAACTTTCATTAAGGTACTTAGTGAGTGTGGACTTTGTATCAGATATATGCTTTCACTCTGTCTGGGCCAGCTGTATTTTCAGGAATAGATTATTGTGGAAATATTAATTTGTCATTGATGGCTATCATTAGTTCTGTGATAATTGCAATTGGTAAAAATCACTTGATGGATAAAACCAATGTAAGTGTTAAGGCATCTCTGACCCTGACTGCTTGCTCTTCCTCACCTGTAGAAAGAAGCAGATGGTAAAATTTTCACTTGGCTTGTGATATCTCTACTAGATGGTATAAATATTAAAGAGTTTCTTGTGAGAAGGGGCTTTTGTTCCAGCTGAATCCTGACCAGGCAGGGTGAGGAATCCTGGCAGCTGGTGCTGGGGGAGCCTGTAAAACCATCAATCATGGCATGCAGCCAGCAGCTCTTTGTGCAGGAGGAGGCCAGGGTCTGGGCTGGCACTGCTTTTGTGCTCAGCAGCAGTGGCAGTGAGCTGCCAGAGGTGGTCCCCAGCACTTGGTGGAGAAATTACCTCTGACTTCCTGACTCAGCAGAGGCCACAGCCCAGAGCAAGCTGCTGAGGAGGGTGCAGCTCTGCAGATTTGGGGCTGGGAATCTCTCACTGAGGCTGGAGCAGGGCAGAGGAGCTCCTTGTCTGCACAGATGTGGGATAGCTGTCACTGCTGTAGCACTGCAGTGGCTGGATAAAGGCACTTTAGGAAGGTGACACCATAGTTACAAGTGGGAATGGTTGGAGCTCTGCTTTGGGAGAGATGAGAGTCAGCTGAGAGCTTGCAGAGCAGTGACAGAGGGCACACCAACTCATGGGGTGGTGGTGTGGATTTCTGCTGTAAACTGTGAGGAATTAGACAAAGCTGTCTTCAGATATTTGGAAGAAGTCTTGTGGTCACTGGCCCAGATCCTTGTGGGAGTCTAGCCAAACATCCCAATAAATGCTGGAAGGACAACACATCAGGGCACAAGCAATCCAAAAGGTTTCTGGAGTGCATTGATAACAACTTCCTGATAAGGTGATCAAGAAGCAGATAAGGTACCAGATACTCTGCTGGACCTTCTACTTGCGGAGAAGGAAAGACTGATCAGGGATGTGAGGGTTGAGGGCAGCAGTAACCATGAGATTGGGGTGTATGGGATCCTGAGATGAGGGGGAAAAGGTGACGGACTAAACTTCAGGAGAGCACTTTGGTCTGTTCAGGGGTTTGCATGGAAGAATCCCAGAGGAGATCATCCTGGAGAGAAATGGGGTACAAGAGGGCTGATTGGTTTTCATCCATGGTGAGGAGCTGTCCATTCCAATGAGCAAATCAGCCAAAATCAAGCATGGATTTACAGTGGACAACAGCTTTCTACAATGACATGACTGGAACAGTGGCTGTTCTTTATTTCAGCTTTAGCAAGGCTTTCATCACTGTCCCTCATAACAGTCTCATAGACAAACTAATGGTGTATGGATTAGATGTTTGGACAGTGAATGGATTTACCTGGCAGAACTACTGGGCTCGAAGCATTATGGTCAGTGGCACAAATTCCAGCCAGAGACTGGTCCTCAAGGATATACCCTGGGTTGGTCCTGGGGTCAAATACTGTTAGATATTTTCACTAATGACGTAGATGATGGGTTAATGTTTTGGTGCACCCTCAGCAAACTTGCAGAAAAAGTAAAAATAAAAAGAAGCAGTGCTTGATAGACCATGTCTGAGGCCAACAGCCTCCTGGGCTGGATTCAGAATGTTATCAGTAGGCTGAGGGAAGTGATCCTTCCCCTCTTTTCAGCATTGATGAGGCCACATCTGGAGTACTGGGCCCAGTTCTGGGCTCTCCAGTACAATGGAGACATGGATGTGTCCTCCAGTATTCTGGAGTGGACTCAAGATAATGGAATAATACTGCCAACTGCTGAAGGCCAGATCTCAGTGTACTTCACAGAAATGCAAGGGAAGAGTTATTCTGCAGAACAGATGGAAGCTGGATATATCAGAAGAAATATTAAAAAAATGAACTTTAGGTTTTCCATGAGGAAAGCATATATAATCCTCTTGTAATATTATTTTCCTTTTTTTATATACAAGCTATGTGTATGTTTATAAAATACATAAACAGTGGATAAATACACATGCAAATGTGTATATATGCATTTGTATGTATATACAAGCATGTGTGTATATATACACACTAAAGTATAAGTAAATAATACATAGAAAGAAGCCACACTTTGACTCTAGGTCATCTCAACAACTGTTACATACACTCTTGGTCCTTTTCTGTTATAAAATCTGTCTTATTGTGTTATTAATACAGAAGGGCAGGAGGTAAGCTCTGACATCAGTACAAACATGTAATTCCTGCTCTGGAAGATCTTCCCATCTGAATACCCCCTTCAGCTGCAGATGGGCAAAACTCTTTCTTTGTGCACTTTGATTTGCTGTTTGGCCATGCTGCAGGATGCATTTACGGAACACTTGATGGGACATGCTGCCAGGAAGGCTGTAACTCTGTGACCTCAGAAACGCCCGGGATGTGCTTGACCTGCACTCACAATGTGTCCCAGCTGAGCCCTGCGGAAGGCAGCAAAGTGTGTGGGACTTGAGGAAGTCTGGACACAGAACACACATGGTCAGCCCAAACACAAACAAACAAACCAACCAAAAACCTGGGGTGAACAAAACGTGTTTTGAATGTGAGAATGCCCAGCATGAGAGATGTGCTTCTGGTTAAAATAAAGCAGGAAACTTACTTGCTCACTTATGTTCTGTCTACTAATAATAGCTGCAAATTCTTTAAGGTAATTGCTGATCTAAGACTTTGAAGACTCCATTCAGGTAAAATGCCTGAAGACATCAGAGAGTGTGTTTTTGTGCTTATTCTTAAGGTACTTGAACCCTGCTTCTGGCCTGAAAAGGGCCTTGAGGAGTAACAATGTTTTCTTTATAGTGTTTTTAGAGAGGGGCGGGAAGTCCTGGAAAAAACCCGTGACTTTGACTCTGAAAGTCATCGTTCACCTTACCCTTATTTACTCCCTTCCTTCTGAAGAGCCTGCATTGCTTGTTTTGGTTTTTCCCTATGGTATATCTTCTGCCTGCAGAAATTTGTCGTATAAAAGATGACTGAACAGCAGAACCTGGTCTCTGGGTGCTGATGACCTGGCTGTGAGTGTTTTTGTCTGGGCTGGTGGTTCTCTCTCTGGGTTCTGTGCTGGCAAGTGTCAGGTCTCCTATGCAACAAGTCAATAACACTGTGATAAACCAAATCTCTTACTTTTCCATATTCTTGTTGTTTCAGTATTTTATTAAAAAAAAAAAAAAAAGAAAAAAAAAAGCTTCTCAATTATACAACCCCATTGGAGAGGTCTTTCTTGGCCTTCAGCCTAACCTGGATTCCACCACCCGTAACTTGTATTAAAAGTGTCTGGGGTGAAATCAGTGGTGGTGGCGATGCAATTTACACTTAGCATGTGGTGTTTATAAAATAAATACAAGTGGCAGCTGGTATAACTCATGAAAACTCAGTGTTTGGAAGGGACCTAAGCCAAAGACCATCAGTCCATATAAAAGTTCCTGTTGGTTTTAGATTGATCATTTAGCTGTGCTATGTGGGTATTGCATGTGGCCCAGGTTAGCACTTTATGAGGCACCAAAGTTAAAACATTGAGCCTTTCTGTCATTTACTGTCCTGCTGTGTTCAATTTAATTATAGACAGGCAATTAACAGCATAGGTGAGAGAAAAAGTGAATATTTTACTAGACTTACCCTGAAGTCCACCAACAGTAGGAAAAAGGAGTTTGCTGTTATGCGTACAAAAACCAAGCAGGTTTCAGCTTTCTAAAGACTGAACTGACTGGACAAATCACAGAGGTTCACACGTACACCTTGCCCCGTAGACAGCCTGTGCAAAGACTGATGGGCTTCAGGCATCAGGATGGAGGCTGGGGCTTGGGACGGGCCCTTGTCAGTTGTTTTCCTCTCTCATTAGCCCCAGTATATGTTGTAGCATCACTGTCAGGAGTTGAATTTCTGTGCATCGCCAGAAGCTCTATGGGCATCTGTGTTGTCTGCTAATTCTGGGAGAGTTTGTTTGTGAACAGAGCAAGGTGAGGGTCACACTGAAAAATTGTCCATAGACACATCTAACATATCGACATCTAAAAATTATTGACTCTTTCTTTTTTTTTTTTCCCTTTGCAGTTCTTTTGCCAGCAGCTTTGCCGTCTGGCTTGCCAGAAATCATTGGGTATTTTGAATGGCACTTTGATTCAACATCATTTTAACATCAAGACATTTTTAGGGACATTTCTCTCATGCATGCTGGCTGTAGCCTACAGGGCTCGTCTGTGAGCCAGAAGGTCCCATGATCCATTTGGGATGAGAAATAGCAATTCTCAATGTTAAAGCTACCAGGCTGAAGGTATGGCTTTGCAACATGTGGCTTAGTAGCAGCACTGGCTTAAAAAATACCCTGCACTAGGAGCTCTTTCCACCTGTGCTGTTCCCCATCCCTTTTCCGTTAGCACAGCGATTCATGCCATGCAGTGAAGGAAAGGAATTGTTTGTTGTGTGTTTTAAATACTGGATTGGTTCCCTAGTACTATTCCCTGAGTGATGCTCAGCAAGCAGTTATGTGGATAACTGCAGTCAGTTTTGTTTCTGAAAAGCCACCTGCTACACAGCCGTAGCCTGCTGGCTGCTTTACATCTCCTGTAACTGCTTTTACCTGTGCAGAGTCTGTACAAAAATAAGGTGAGTGTCAAGTGGCTCCACACAACAGGGACAGTAATTTTAATGCCACCTGCAGAAGTGCCAGGCACAGACTGATGGGGTCAGTGTTTCCAGCTGGGGAACACGGCAGCCACCAATGCCAGCTGAGGGCAACTATAGGAACCAGGTGCTGCTCTGCAGGTGGTAGATTGCAAGCTGGGTTGGAGCTGCTTGTTTTTCATGCTGTAGTGTTACCCTGTGTTTCTAGGTGGGGAAAAGTAGAGCTTGTAGCGTTTCTGAAGGATAATGTTTTTGTGCTGCCTTCTTATATACAAAGGAACAGAATCCCCATCACCCTGCTGTCGTCCTTGGCCTTGTGAGGGGGATGGAGGAGGCTTGCCTGGTCCTCCTGTGTAGGCCAGAGAGGACCTTAAAATTTACTGTGTTGCAATACAATCAAACTTGGTAACTGCGGGCCAGATTTTGGGGTTTTTTGTTTGTTTTGGAAAGTGACATAATTTCCTTTATTCATCATTCAGAGGAGAATCCTGCTGCACTTTATTATCTATCTGGAAGCATATCTTGAATAGAGATGGTAAAATTGGTCTCTGCTGAAAGGATATAATTTGTTTGTTTGTTGGCTGTTTTGCTGTTTTATTTCTGATCCTTTTTGGGATTGGAAAGTATTCATCCTTGAGGTTTGTTCTCCCCTCTCCACCACCCTGACCAAATGTATTCCTCCCCACCAACCATTCATATTTTCTGTTGCTCTGTGGGTTTATACTTATTTATTTATTTGCACTGAGTGCAGCATCTTAGGGCATGACTCAGATGCTCAAAAATAGGAGCGCATGGTTAGTCAGAGGTGGCCACAAACCTTCTAGACAATGCTTCCCAAGGGTTAGTTTATCCCTTCTGGTTTCTTTTGTTTTCTTTGCTCTCAGACATTTGTCTCCAGGATCTCAGAGACTGCAGCTGTGATTTCTTTTTTTCCTTCGTGCTGGGTTGGTAACAGTGATTTGTGAGCCAAAGAGTTGAATCATATTTCCGTGAATAAAGTCATCACAGTATCAACGTGATGCCTTTTCAAAACATAGGAATTAAGAGCTAGTTAAATTTAATTTAGTTGGAACCCTCCACCATTTTTATTAAACATAAACACAACGTAAGTTGCTAAAAGCCTCAGAGAGATTTATTAAGGCTCCTATTTTAAGTCTTGTAGAAAAGTCTTCCAAGATTATACAATGAATAGATTTTTCATTCCACTAAGGGTTTGGATTTTTTTTTCCCCATTTAAATGTACGTTGAAGTGCTGCCTGGGAACATGCTGTAATAATTTAAATCATCACATGTCTTCTGTTAGAAGTAGAGCTGTTCTGGCTGCCGTGGTTGTTAACCTGGGAACAGATGATTGAAATGATGGGCTCTAGTCTGATGTGTCAACACACTTGGGCGAACATTAACATGCAATTCTTCAAAGGCATTTCATGGACTACCATCATCTTTGCAAAAGAAACATTTAAATCTCTGAGTCAAGAACCTGAGAGTCTTCAGTAGCTTCCTCCTTTATGTCAATGGGACTTTGCATATTTGAATGACATGTTCAGCATTTTACATGTTTAAATCTGTTGAAACCAATCTCTCTTTGCTGCTGCTGCTAGGGCTCTGTTCACCTCTGCCTTTAACTGATTTATGAATAATTTACCAAAGAGTGCCCTCAATTATACAACATCACTTTTAGTGCTCTCCTGGGCTGTGGCCTGAGCTAGCTGCAGTTGGACACCACTGGCAGCCACCTCCTGATCTTCACCAGCTGAACAGTAAGTGATGGGCAGAGATGTGGGGCTCTGTGAGGGCCACCCTGCCACTGCCATTGATGCCTCTGCAGTGTCTGGTGGGTCACTGGTGAGCCCATTGCATCTGGAAGGGAAACAGGGATGCTGCACCAGCAATCTTTCAGCATTCCTGCTGTTTGTCACTTTGGAATGGGGGAGAAAGCCACCCACTCTAATTGGAAGGAAGTTTTTTAATTAAAAGAAAGTTCACAAGTTGTTTGATACATTAATACAGAAGATGTTTTTCCATTGCTTTCTGGGTTATATAAGGAGGGAGAAAAAGCAGGATTTTTACTTGTGGACTTCATCCTTAAATTAATGATGCTGTCCCAGGAATAAAGAGATTATGGGGATTGCCCAATGTTCACAGGGGGTCGTTGCTTTATTTTTTGAGTTTTGGAAAAGTAAATTGTTTGTGACACTTTTTTAGTCTGGCTCTTCTCTGCTCACGAGTCTCTGTGAGATAATGCTCATAAACTCTCTTTTGAGCAGTTCTACTGAAATTAATCACATTAGTTTCCAGGAAAAGAAATTGCAACCACTTTATGACTTCTGGATGTCATGTTCACATACAAAACCTTATTTGGTCTTTTAAAATAAGGATAAAAAAAAGAGAATCCTATGTGTTAATTTCCTCAAAAAAATAGAATTTGAATGAACAGTCACTTGTGAACTATCTGTAGCTTAAAAGTAAATCAAAAAGCATCAAAAAGAAGATATGGGATGTCCTTTACCTTTAGTATTTTAAGATCAGTCATTTAAATAAATCTGAGATGTTCTGGTTAAACAAAATGTTACTCATGGGAGAAATCAGCAATTGTGGTAAGAAAAGTGGAGAAAATATTTGGTTTTTTGTGGAGGATCCAGTTAATGAGAAAGAAGCACTAGTTTGCAGTCAGGAACCATCTGGGGGAAACAGGTTGTATGGCAGTCTCCTTCACAGAGCTGTTGGTGAGCAGCAGACAAATGCCAGTCTGAGTGAGACTTTTCTTCTTTACAAAGACCAGGATGACAAACTCCCACTCTGCTGGTACCTTCTGGTGCTGAATAGGCTGGAGAGATGTACCCACTCCAGGTACAGTCACAGGCAGAGCAGTAACTCAGTGAGCATTAGGCTGTTGAAGGCACTTTAGGCATTCCTCCATCGGAGAGCTCTACTGGATGTGTTGGAAGGGTCCAATTTCGTTGTTGATGCCACTAGTGGGACATGTAGCATGTACAGCTGCCTGGAGCAAGAAGTTGGGGATGTCCAAGGAAACCTTGCCCAGATAGTGGTGAGGCATGCAGTGCCTCCTGAGTTCCCTTCTGCTGGAAACAGCGTCACTGGGAGAGTGCCACATGAAAATAAAAATCCATGCACAAAAGTGTCTTAACATTTGTGAGTTGAGAAATCAGACATGAAGTTAATTGTGTGACTTTACTGGTGAGCTTTGTTAGGAGCTTTGACACCTCTTTAATTTTTTCCCCTACTTTCTCTCCACTATCCTCACTGCTACCTGTCCTTGTGCTGATAAAACTTGTGAACACTACAGAGAAGTTAAAAGGGTCTCCAGATGTTTAGAGATTACTGTGATTGTTTTTTTGTTTTTTTCTGAGAATTTGCTGTTTGTTACTATTTAAAATACTCATGTGTTTTTTACACTCATTGACTTCAGCTGGTACCAAATGCTCAGCATGTCTACAAATTACCCCTGAGGTGTCAGGTAGCACATCCAGAGGATACAAGTTTTATAAGCTTTTGAGTACTATTGATTAGTTCATTAGATGTATCAGCATCACTCCAGTAACCCCCACAAAGGCTGGACATGAGTCTATTTATCTAAGACAGAATTCAAGCATAATTTTATTTCCTTCTTCTAAAGCCTTCCCTGTTTTGCACACTGTGGCCTCCCTTAAAAATGTAACATTTGTCTGATGCAGGATGTTGTTTTAATAGAACAAAATGGGTGTTTTGGAAAGAAAATTATGTTGTGTTTGGGAAAATATATAATATAAATGTTTAAGGAAGACTGCCCATTAATGCCTTTATATAATACTATAATTATTTTCCTCCCCCTTTTTCCTCCTTTTTTTTTTTTTTTTCTTTACTAGGACTGGCTCACAGTGCAGATCTCTGCTATTTGAGCTCCTAGTGCTGCTTACAGCAATGGAGTTGCTCCTTGGGGCATATGTGGACTCCACACCTTTACAGGGAGGCAGACAAGGCATATATATTCCATGTGGGTTTCTCAGACATTTACAGACTGAGGCAGCATGTTGAGCCTTCAGGCTCCAGGACTGTGCTCTTATTCTGTAGTGAAGCTCAGGTGTCTCACTCCTGTGAGTGCACCATTCCAGGGTGGGAAGTGGCACATCTGCCTGTTCTTGGGCTGTTTGGTGCTAGTTCAGCAGCTCACTGTCAGGTGATACCAAATGGTGCTATGGGGCTGAGGATTTTGTCAAGGCAAACATGTCTGAACTCACATCCTAGATATGCAAGGCACTATAATAACCCCACTATATACCTGCAGGGTTTGACAGGAAATTATGGTGGGGTTTTGTTCTCTTTTTTTACCACTGTTACCCACATTTTGTCACTTCTATCTGCTGCAGACACAGTTTCGTTACAGCTGGTGCACAAGCAGGCATAGCTTTGGCATTTTGTGCTGTCATCAGCAGACCCTTCTTAGAAGGGTCTTCGAAGAAGTGGGACATCAGGCTGGCCTGGCACACCTGCTGCTGCTGCTTGGTGACCACTTTCACCAGGCATTTATCGTTCTCTTCTCTCTATGGGTTTATTTACAGGGGTCATTTTGGATCTTTTGAAACAGAGAAAAGAGTTCTATTATGGGTATATACTGTGTGGGTGTGAGAGGAAGCAGATGCAGGGGTTTAGGCTTCTCTCTTTCAGTGTTTTTGCTGGGGCAGTATCAGAGAACGGGGAAAGCTGGGATACGGACAGTTATCAGATCAGTGGATTATGGAAGTCTTCACACTTTACATCTGGAAATCACTTAAATACAACACAGAGTGTTTTGTTCTAAATTTTAGTGAACAGACAAAATATCTACTATTTGCTTATTAGCTATTCATAAGATAATTTTCTGTGCTGGTGCTGGATAGAAGAAGATACTTTGAAGTAAAGGAAAAAGCAGAGAAGCTCTTGAATAGGCTGTCCTTCCCTTCTGTAGTTGGCTCAACCACTCTGTTGTTGTTGCAGGCATTGCTGTTGTGTGCCCCTGTACCTTGGGGCTTACAGATTAAATATTTGAAAATATGCAATCACTGTTTGTTCCTAGTTGCAAAATGGAGGTGACCTTCAGCCTCAGCTGCCTTTGCTTTATTCCTTCCAACATGACACAACATTTTACCTTATGTCCACCTAAAATTAGTTGCTTTTATTTTCATGTCTTTCATTCATTTTTATTGCTCATGATGATGATAGTGATGTGCAAGTATCAGGATCTTCACTTTTTCCAGCCTAGATGCCCTTCTCTGTGTTTGACTTGGTGATCAATTAGTGAGCTAGAAATAAACTCCTGGTGTTCTGAATCCCAATCCACTTTTTGCTACTTTTTACTATAGATAAATTTTTCCTAAAGTAATTGCTGAATACTTTCACTCATCTTTGAATTTCTTCTGGCTTGTATCCGTCTAGCAATGCAGAAACTAAAGATCATGGCATTTTCCACATGTAGCTATACCTGAGCTGGGAAAATGGGCAATGCTTCTTGCATGCATGCTCCCTGATGTATTTGCTTTACCAAAGGTTTAGAAGGGGAAAGTGGAGAAGACACTGGGTTTCCACCCAAACCCTTTTTGTGGACCAACCCATAATACAGGTGCCCAAACAGCTGCAGTTACACACCAAGAAGATGAATGTTTGTGGCAGAAAATGAGGCCACATGGGCAGAGAAGAACTCAAGCCTTCTGAAGCCAAATTCATTGCTGAAAGCAAAGTATTGTGTAATGAACAGCTGCATGCAGAGGGGAAAGTGGATTCACTTCTGTTGCTATTTTACAATAAGCTTTGCTCTTTTAACACTCAGTTGAGGATGTTTTCTGAAAAGAGCAATGGATTGTGTTTCCTTCTATTTTCTCTTAGTGTTACTAGAGGGAAAAATTAGTTAAAATTATTAACAACATAACTTCTGTCAGGGTTCAATAAGTTTTCGGCTCTTAATGTGATACAGATAAGCAGAAACATTTACATTTCACTGAACATGGGGCTCAGGGGAAATTTTTTTTCTTGTATATTCTGTGGTATTAACAGAACACAGTTTACAGTGAATAAACTGAGTTGAAAGCATGTGGATTATGTTTCTCAAGAAATTCTTTGGCTTTTTTAGTTTCATTCTACCTAGCATAATGTTACATGGGGAGTTTATTGTACTCTGGAGCATGAGATTTTCAGGAAACTTCACTTTATTTTTACATAGACCATAGGATTAATTCTAAAGGTGAGACGCTCTGTGGGTACCATTTTTTTTTTTTCTCAATGACTGGCCAAAGCTTGTGGTTTATGTTACAACCAAAACAAAGTGTATATTGTGCCACCTTTCATTTTCAGCCTGTGGAATACTCTCTTGACTTTACTGCCACACACATACAGTGTAATGTGCATATTTTACTTGAAAGCAAATATCTCAGTATATCTTTTCCTTAGCAAGAATGGAGGTAGAGAGAAAAAACAATAAAATCATGTATGTCTATTTTTAGTCTCAGTGGAGGATTGGAACTAACTAATATAATGCAAGATATTTGGATCCTGAAGTAAATAAACCAGATCTTTTTTTTCTACTTCAAATTGAGCTTGTTCCCTCTGAATTTCAACACCTTAAATTTAGGTCTCTTTAAATCCTTTGGAAAGAGATGGATATTGTTACATCTATTGGTAAAAATAGCATTATTAAAGTTTTGCTTAGTACACAGAGTACCTACACAGCTGATTGTTGAAATCCTGGTTTTAAGGCATGATATACCTTAAGTCTGTCCCTGCTCCCTGTGACCATACATGCAGGTGTTGAGCTTCTGGTGCCTGGGAATGGTTGCTGGGATTCTCCCTCTTCCAGACCCAGCTTTTCTGTCTGCAGAACTGTGTGGACCAGCTCTTGAACTTGGATTTCGACCCTGGCATTTCTCTTTTCAGGAAATACTACCCACATTTAGTACAGCCACCTGGTGAATTTGTTAAACTCTAGGGTATTAGTAGCAAGAACAAGAATAAGATTGGGGCAAGAAGAAAAAGGAGAAAATAGAATTTGAACAATAAGAGGANCAGGGGCAAGAAGAAAAAGAAGGAGAAAATAGAATTTGAACAATTGCTTAAGCAATTCAAGTCAGGCTGACAGTTTGTCCAATCCACTAACCCCAAATTTACTCCAGTTTAGGGTTTTTTGCAGGCAACTCTTGACATGTGACATTCTCGGATCCTGGCATGTAGCTTTTTATACACTTTATGATCTCTTACTTTGTTCGGATCCTAATCATGACAAAAAGCTGTGTAACTAAACCTGGGCTAGGGAAATAAAATCCTCACAGCTTTTAATAGATTATCACTGACCACTTGACCCCATTTTGTTGCCTGGAAGATAAAATTAAAACGTGATATTGCTTTCATCCTTGCTGCTTGTTGAGGAGTCAAGCAGAAAATTCAATTACTATTACAGCTGCCAGATTATGTTCTGTGCCTGTGATTTGTTGTTTTGTGAGTTGTTGTAGCTCAGCATGAATTTCCACAGTTTTACTTAAATAAATTTACTTATGAATTATCTCAATGTACATGGATGCAGATTGACACTTAAGAAATGAACATTCAGCAAAGCTCTGATTCAGCAAAGTCTTTTGAAGTGCTCATTAAAGCCATTATATTCTGTTATTTAGATGTAACCTGAAGTGCTGAGTGCCAGTGGTAAGTGCAGTACATCATAGTTTTCTGCTGTGTGTGCCAACATCAGTGTCTACCTACTTGGTTCCACTTCTATGAGGTGTGCAAGAAGAGATCAGCTTTAAATGAGTTAGCTGAGTTCTCTAAATCAAAAGGAAAGATTTATTTTCTCCATGGAAATTACTTTGAGGTATCAGGTTTTGTGAGAAAGGATGCAATAATTCATGTCACTGGCAGGGTGCTCAGAACAGATTTCTCCTTTCTTTGACTCAGATTAAGAACTTGCTGGACATGAACATCTTGCCCTTCATTCCAACCATCCTCCTTGGAGTGTTTAGAGGTCTTCTAGGAGCTTTCTTTTTTTCCTAAATTTAAAGATGAATCAATTACATATGCAGTTCTTTATTTCAATTCCAAAATCATCCCTTAGAAAAAACAAGCAACCTTTTGGAGAGTGTTTATCTTTGTAAGTAAATAATATGGTTCTCTTAATTATATAACATTTACAGAGACTAATGAGGGAAGGTCACAAACTGCTGGATGAAAAAGTGAATCTGACCTGCTGGTACTTAGTAATGTGTAACAGAGTAAAGATAACGTGGATTTTCAAAATTCATATATGTATTTAGTGTTGGTACATATATAAGAATAAAGAAGATTTTTTTTCTTTGTTTGGTTTTTATGCTTGAAGTGTTTTACCTGTAGAGTCACTATGCTGCTGCTTTTCTACTCTGATGATACTTTATCAGCTTAGTGACACATAGCAGTTGTGTTGGTGTGCTTTGGCATTTATTTGCAATCTGTGGAGAGCCAAAATATCCTGATAAGATATGATGGGGCCACATCTAGGCTTTGGAGTTTCCATTTGGTATCATACGTCTTTGGGGAGAGTCATGCCATTGGAAAAGAAAGGGTACAGGCAAAGTGTTCCTGCATTTTGAATATTTTAATGCTTTTCAGTTTTCTGCTTTGGTTATCGTTTAAGCATGTTATGAGGAACATTATGACCTCAATAATCCTATAAAGACAGTCTGAGAGAGTTGGATTTGTTCAGCCTGGAGCAAAGAAGCCTCTGATGAGGCCTTAGAGTGACTTCCAATACCTGAAGGGGGCTGCAAAAAGGTTGGAGAGGGACTTTTTACAAGAGCATGTAGTGACAGAATGGGGGAAGGCTTCAAACTTCAAAAGGGCAGGTTTAGATTAGATATTAGAAGAAATTTTTGGATGTGAAAGTGGTGGGACACTGGACAAGGTTACTCAGAGAAGTTGTGTACTCTCCATCCCTGGAAGTGCTCAAGGTCAGATTGGTCTAGTGGGAGGTATCCCTGCTCATGGCAGGGGTATTGGAACTGGATTATCCTTCAGGTCCCTTTCAATGCAAACCATTCTATGATTAAATGTGAAGAAAGAAAATTTTCAGTGCTTTTCTACTGCACTTTTAGTAAATTGTGCAAATTTGAGATTCTCTGCGAGTTTCTTTAGTGAATGACTACTTGTCACATTTCCTTTATTTCCGTTATTTTTGAGGAATTGTTTCTGAGGAGTTTTCCAGTCTTTTTAAATGTTGAGATAACCTATCTTTAGGGAAACTGGTGTACACTGAAGCCCCTTTCTTCTGCCCTCTTACAGGCAGACTTGCCAGTATGTTTTATGTACACCATATCTGGTTTTTTATATATATCCTGCTTTTTCTTCTCTCCTTGTTGGAGAGAGGATTGCTTGACTGAAGATCAGTGAGTTGGCTATAGAGATGCTCTCCTCCCATCAGCGCAGACATCCCTTCAACAGCTTCCACTCTCAGCCAGCAAAAATACATAAGTTTCAGGGAAAGGCAATCACCTTGACTTGAATTGCCAGCCTGCAAGATACTGGGAGGAAAACAGTATTTTAAATATGAGAGAGGAAACTTTTGGAGCTAAAAGTGTAAATAACTGTAGGTTGAGGCACATTACCAAGGCTCTCCACAGACTGGTATAGATGCATGTTTTCCAATGCTTTACCTCTCCATAGGGTCAGAAAGAGTGCATTTCAATTAGTTCTTGGAAGTTCTGTGTGTGCTCTGGCAGTCCACACCTCCTCTGCCTGGTTCTGCTCTTGATCAGAGCAGCAATCTGCTGTTGGGTTCTCTGTTGGCACATCAGAGGTGAAATCTGACCTGGGTAGGAGGAAGAGGAGGAGGAGGGATCCCAGTGAAAGGACTTTGCTGGAGCATGCCCGTGCTGTTGATGACAGCTGAATTTCAGCTCCTCTTAGTGGCAGGATGCTGGCATTTCTGTTGGCAGCTGTGTTTGCCTATCATCTACTGAGGGAACACACCCCGATGAACATCACTGCAAGCTTTTTGCTTCCACGTTTGAAAGAGTGAGTAAGGTCAGTAAGGAAACAGGATTTCTCAGCTTTAGGGAGAGCCTTTTCCCTGCCCAGTCTTCCCATGTTAAACTACGGCTTTGCTCCCCTGTCTCTCTACAGGTTTGTGGATCTGTGCTGTTGAGCCCTGCAATGAGATATCATAACCAAAATCCAGTTTTCAATCCAGCAGGGTGAGGAGCAGAGTCCCACGTGTGACTCCCACTAGTCCTGTGGAAATGGCATGGTTTCCAAAGGACCTCTGCTTGGAAGAGATTGGGTTTGTAACAATTACTGTTTTAACAATTTGGAGCCAGAGTGCCATGTTTGACAGCTGCTTCCCCTACCACTGGGAAGCCTTTGGCTTTCTCATGGTACATTACAGAAACCTTGCACAAACTGCTTAAGCGCATAAAAAACACTGCTTATTACTCTCTGGAATAAAAACCAAAACATGCATCAACACAAGCCAGTAAAAGCCAGTACGTTAGAAGACAATAAAGAATTAAACGTAAGATCATCTAGCAAAGATTTAGTGCCAGACATAAAGAAAACACTAAGAAAACTCCTCTTAGAGTTATTTTATGTTGTTTAAGAAGCGGTGCCTTGCTGACTCCAAAAGTTCGTGGAGTGGTTAGCACCTTGTCAGCTCATACATGAAAATGCGAGAAAAACGTGTTTTGTAGGGCTGTGGTGCTTATAGAGGATTTCTGTATATATATATTTTAACCTTAATCCCGCATTTTTTAAAAATTCTGCTTCTTTTTTTTTTTCACCTTAACTTTGTAGCATGAACTCTTATTCGGACTGTTTTTCCTTTTCTGTTAGCTCTAGAAGATCCTGCTCAGATCACAGTCCTTATTTTATTATAACTTGGCAGAAAAAGGCAGGAAAGAAACTGTTTGATCTGAGAGAGAACCATGCTTTTTTTTTTATTTATTTTTTTATTATTATTTTTTTTTTAATAAACTCACATAATGAGGCAGCTGAAAGAAACTATGTCACAGTGACTTTAACCAAAAATAATCTTGTATAAACCAGTTTGCATTTAAACTTGGAAAGAACCCATCACGATATCTTCCACACCCACAACATAACCTGGAGTACCATTCCTTTGACTGGAATTGAATATCTAATCTTCAGCCCATAGATTAGAGGAAGCTGTCTTCTGAGTGCCCTACTGCCCCTTGGCCTGCATTTGCTTCTCCTCAATTCATCACCTTTCTCTCTGTGAGGAAATCACAATGTAGATAATGTTTTGCCAAGAATCTGGCAGAGCTATCTTTCTTTTTCTATTTTTTTAAATCACATTGACTAATGCTTCTGTTCCAAAAGCTGTGTTTCCATGGACAGGGTAGACAAATTAAGGATATATGCATATGTACTTCATATATAAGCTGTCAAAACTTTAAAGGAACACTTGAGAGGATTATTTTCCTTTCTACCTAGCTGTGAAGATAGGCTACTGCTTTAAGTGTGTAGCCACTGGCTTCAGATTAGCTGTCCTTCTAACTCCCTTTGGACTTCGGAGTTTTGGCAAAAAGTTGACCTGGGTTTGAACTGTCCCAGAGTCAAGTTTTCAAAAACAAAACCTGACCTAAGCATTGTGAAGACTGAACTACTCCCAGTTTCATCTATCTGTTGTAGATGTGTTCTGCCCATAAGTTTATAATCTTTGAGATACAGGGGAACAAAGACTTGAGATACAATTGTCTGACAACTTGTCACAACTGCACACAGCTGAATCTCGACTTAAAGATTTCCATAAATGTGCTATGTGAGCTGTTTAATAGCTATCCACAGAGGGGATGAAACCTTGTGCTTGGAAAATATATTATTACTCTGGTTGTGTGTTCCTGTAATTTTTCTCCAGACATCTACTGAAATATTTTCTAAATTTTTTTTTTTTGGGTGTATCTTCATTTGTATAGAAAAATAAATTAATCTCAATTAAGATAAAACTCTGGACATAAGTTTTGAATGAAATATAACTGTTACACTGAACTATATTATGATGAAAAATAATGCAGCACTGAAATGCAGCACAGTCATCTCATGTTAAAACTCCCTTTGCTTTTGGTGAATGCAAAGCAGCCAGTGAAAACCCCTTCTGCTGTGTTCTATTTCAAACGTTTTTGGTTTCATTCATGTTTACTTAAAAATGGGTGTATGGAAAACTAGAAGGACCTGATAAAATATCTTCAGCCATTTGGATTGCAGTGTCTATCTCCACCATGTAGCATCTAATTAGCTCTAGACTTTATAGCTGTCTAGTACTGCTAGGATGTTGATTAACTGAGTATTAATCCTTTCATAACATCCTCATGAGAGAAGGGAAGCAAGAAGTTTACAAGTCAGAAACAAGTCTTTAACTGTTCATACTGACGAGGCACTTCAAATTTGCATAAATGGGGAGAAATTCAAACTGAAACAGTGGGCCCTTTCTGACACAGTATAATTTTAAGTACCAACGGAAAAAACCTTAAAGAAAATCACCCAGTTCCTAGTCCCTGTTGTGCACAAGTGGCAGCCTGCAAAGAACTTGGTCTGACTGCATCTCTGCCATCTGCCACAGTACAGGGTGGGCAGGCTGGCTGTGTGTAGAGCATTCCATGTGCTCCAAACCTTCCTGGAGGTACCAGTGTTCTCTGCTGGCCACAGGGTCAGAGAGGCCAGTCACTTGGTTGGAACAGTCGCATCCCTGAAGTTAGATTGGATGAATCTCGGCCTTACTCATTGCTTGTGAGCAAATGGGGGATACATGGGCAGGACAAAAGGCATTTTTCTTGTGGTAAGTGGTGGCATTATTGGGTTTAGACACTTTTCTTTCTTTGTTTTGGTCGATCCTGACATCTCACAACTGTTTACTTAATGCCTGCAGGTATGTATGACAACTATTAGAGTACACTTACTGTATTTCTTTCCTTGCACTCTTGTCTTGAGTGTGAGAAATTGCCACATGAGAAACAACTCAGAAACATAAGTGGGGAGGATCACTGTGAGCATATCTATGTGAATAGTTATTAAGCATTTCTTTCAGTTAGCTGTTGCAAAGACTTCAGATGGAAAAAATTTAAAGGTGTGTCAGACCTGAGTATTTAAAATGAATTCATGTAGAGACAGAAGTCACACTTAATCTTTTAATCACTGAAATTTAATCACACTTAAACTTTTCTAGTGAGAGGCATTTGCTGACATGTCAAAATAAGGGGGAAAAAAGGAAAAATAAAGAAACAAAAGGGAACTAAACATGTAAAAGAGCCTGAAACGTGGCTGTATGTACCACACAACTTCTCCTTCAATTTGGAATCCTAATTCTGCTTTACAAAATGTAAAGGCCTTTTAGATAGATATATAAGTCTATAGCAGACAGGCTGTGCTTGAACTGGAAATCTGAAACTGGAACTGATGAAAAATCTTTGTTATTCTCAGCTCCAGTTGGCTGACGGACATGATTTGATCAGTCCTCTCTGTGGGGACACGAATAGGTAACACAGCACAACCTGTAATCCAGAAACTTAAAATGGCAAGTATTGTTTTAATAAACTGGCAGGGAATATGTGACTGAATGTTTTGGGATTCTGTGGTTAAAGAGCTGAAGAGATCCTTGAATCTGATACAGGCTTTGCAGTACAAGTATATTTCTTAAGAAATACATATGAGGAATCCAGAGGAAGTAGAAAAAGACTTGCTTAGGCTGAGGTTAAATGGCAGCTTGATTTCACAGCCATTGCAAATGGCCACTGCCAACATCTAGTTTTGCAAATTCATAAATTTGTAAAATGTATTTATTCGTCCTTCCATGTGGGCAGCATCATACACACATTGCATAAAACAAATTGTAAATACTGACTAGCTTGCCATTAGTGACTGGACTCATGTCATGGTTTAGGAATGGAATTCCCCAATTCACTACTCCCATTAAAAACCTGAGCTGCTCCCCTCCCCTCTCTGGTGTGAGAAAAAAGCAGAAATCACAGATTGAGATAAGAACAATTTACTGGAAATAGCACTGAGACAAGGAAACAAACAGTAACAGCAACTATAGTAATAACAAAAATATACAAAGAGAAGATGATTTACATGCCAAATGTTCATGAAGCCCAAGACAATGAAAAACAATGGTGGACAGACCCAATGCCTTCCAGGCTTACTCCTCCTTGGAAGAAAAAGAGCCCTTTTCCCCTGTCCTTGCTTTTCAGATGTTCCTGATGCAAAATGGTATTGAATTCCACAAGGTCTTCACTGTCTCCACCTCATCCCACTGATCTGGGCCAGAATCAGGACAATTCTAAACAGCTTATTTAAGTCTATAGAAAGCACACATGCTTTCCTGTGCTTGCCACCAATTCTAGTCTGTTATTTGACTTGTAATACTTGATTCAGTATTGTTTGCTATAACATATATTTACATTTTCTTTATAAAAACAGCCTTTGTCACTTAGTACCAGGCCTTGGTATCAATGGCTATTCGGGTTGGTACAGGAAAAGGTTTTTCCTTCACTCTGACATACTTTTTCCCCTCCCACCTTTATTTTAAGGACTAAATGCTTGCAAAATGTTATTTTTAAAGACAAAACTATTTTTTGCTGTTAAAGAAAAACATCTGAAACCACGTTAATTTTTTTTGTCTGTCTCTGAACCAAAAATAGCCAGGCTTATCCAACCTAGAGGCTGGATGGTTTTAGTGCCAATTTTTCATTTGGTGTGGCTACAAGTTATAAAGAGTACATCATGTTGAAACTGGATAGATCTGAAAGGAAATAAGCATCAAATTGTTCTGGGCTTTGTAAGGTCATGCACATGCTGAAGGTAGTGATGATGTCTCTAATGAGCTTGTAATAAGACTAAATGTGGAAAGGAAGCTTGTTCACTCTTCTCTTTTTCTTAGGAATTGAAAAAGGGAATTATGGTTGCAGCTTTAAGACTTTAGTTAGGATCATTTAAATTTGGCTCATCTCAGTGTAATGCGAGCTTATCAGTCAGTGCTCCACAAGCAGATAAATATAATTACCCTTTTGAGATCCAACAGATTAGTAATAAGCACCCTTGCTACTTTAAGAGATGCAGTAAGAACCAAGTAACAAAGAAATTGTAAGATGCTGAATTTTGTCTTGTGTACTGATCCAACTCAGTCAAGTGTATAGTTTTGCTTTTAAACTGTGATAGTGAAAAATTGCAGCTCCAGATGGGACTGTATGTGGCTATGCCAGCATGACAGCACTTCCTTCTTCTACCATAGCTTCTCCTCACATTTACACTGAACAGTGCTTTCAGTAGTGTTTTGTAGCTCTTCCAGCAGGCATTGATATTCCTTGGAGAAGGAGGAATAGGAGGTCACGGGAAGGAAAGACAAAGGGATTAAGAAGCAATGGGTTTCTTCTATCAGCAAGTCTCAGTGCTGCACATGTATTCCTGCAGTGTGGCAGTGCAGTGCTCCTGTTGCCACCAGGGAGAAATCTGTCTGCACCAAATGCACTGATTTCAAACAGGAAGAGTTAGTGCTACAAAACCCTGTGTGTAAACAAGCCCTACACCTCCACTTTCAGTGCTTTGTTCTTCTTGCTCAACCATTTGTATTTTAGTTGTAAAAACCCACTTTCTTCTGTTGTTTCTCTCTCAGTTATTTTGGCATTGCTGCAAGCTTCAAACTGCTTCTCAGATGTGCTGTTTTTTGAGTGTGCATTCCTTTACTGGTAGCAAAGACATATGTATAGAACTTGAGTCTTTGATATAAGTGAGTTACACAATCATATGGCTTCGAAACCAGAGAGCAGAGTAATCAGGTTTGTTTTTTTTTTCCTTTTATTGACCATTATCAATTTGGAATATATTCTTGTTTGAGAGGTTAGAGTAATGTAAAAAGCAAATACAAGATTGGGAAGTATCTTGTGTCCCTTTGGTTGCCAATCTGGAGTCTGGAAGAAATTTTCTTGCACTAGATGTTGGCTGAATTTTAATTTTTCCTTGTAGTTCTGAGCAGGGATCAGGTGGGTCAAATACCACAGATCTCCTGCTCTTTGTTCCAGGAACAGAGTTCGTATTGTTACTGTCTAAGTTGTGGTGATGTCCAAAGCATGCCGGCTGCTTTCCAGACTGGAAGGAGGAAGTTGTACCTGCTTGGAGAGTTCAGTTGTTCCGGATGACAGTGATTGAGAAAGTGTCCAGGAATAGCAGAGCTGTACAGAAAGGCTGGTTGTGGTCAGCGTGATAACCGGCAGTCTTAAGCAGCAAAATGTTGAAATAACTGGTGCCAATGTTTACCAAAGGAGAGTTTTAAGAGCTTTACGTGTGGGACAGACGTCTTTGAGGTGTGGTTTGGGTAAAGCCTGTGCTGCTGTGGAAGAGGAAACCTCTAAGTCCTTCCAGCTCTCAAGTGCAAAACTTTCTAATTGCAAATGCATCCATCAGCTCCCAGTGCTGTGCTTATCCACTGAAGTGCCCTTCAGGAAAGATACATTCTTGGTCAGCTAATCCCCTTTGATGGAGTTACAATGTTGGGTGGGCAAAGCGGTCAAGGCTGGGCTATGTATTTTAGTATTTTTTTCCCCATTTTCTGTGTTTAGACAGCATAAAGTAGTTCCTGGTTTTGGAATTTGGAATTGGGAATTTGGGCTTTCAGCAGCCAGAAGTTTATGTAGAGGAATATAAACATTAATAAAACAGACAGATTAGTAGAATAAATAACAAACTGATCTAGTAAACTAGATTTATTAGTTAACAAAAAAACTTAATTGGGATATATAAGGGAAAGTTAGCTCTTTGTGTAAATTGACATACTAGGAAGGCAAGTATATTCATCCATTTAATATTTTTTTTATTTGCTTTTAATATTTAAGCATAAATCAGCTCAAGAGGGAAATTTCAGAAACAAGCTGTTCATCAAATGCATGGATTGGTCCAGATGGAGTCATATTGATATTCCAATCAAGCCTTCAGTCAAGGTAAGGGGAATTATGTGAGTGATACTAAGAAGGAACTCAACTTGAATGTTGAAGCATATTCACTCTTAAGGCAGATTTTCTTTAAAGTAATGTAATGCTTTCTTCTGACATATCAGAACTAACTGAGACAAATATGCTGGGAAGATCCTGAGTTGCCGCCTCTGAAAGGAAGTGGGGAAGGAGTCCGCTCAAGTAGTCCAGTTGCCTTTCTTTGGCTTAAATTGCTGCAGTTTCTTCTTATTTAGATCATGATTAACATCATACAGACCAGACTGGAGAAAACATATATTCCTTGTTCTCCTGGAAGTGCCCCAGATGCTGAAGCTGTAATGTAAACTCACTGCTTTTTAAAAATAAGGTTAATGCAAATGAGAACTACTACAAACTGCGTTTTTGTAAAAGGACCTATTAATATTTTGTATCTCTGCATGTCTCTTCCTTCTCTTCTTGTTGTAGATACTGTGCTTCCAGTTGAAGGTGGGAAGCAAGGGATCACATAGCTTTTTAAACATGGGACTCATGAAGAATCTGGATGCATATCCCTCTGCATTGCTTTGGCACTTTATTTCATCCTTAGCTGTTGAACATTAGGTTCTGGGCTTGCCAGTGGCCTGGTTATTCCTATACTTCAGTTCTGGTTTGTGCTTCCTGTATGAAAGGTGTCAAGTAGCAACAATCTGAATTGTAGGTTGAAACTTGGCAATAGCAAAGCACCAAGCGCTTGGAGGAAACTGTATAGGTAGAACAGGATGGGTTGCTTGGAAAAAGATGCTAAAATTGGGGAAAAAAAAGAAGAAATATCATCTGAGAATAGCTGTGGAAGGACCATAGCCAAAACTGTGGACTTTCCAAGTGCAGATCATTTGAATCCTCTGGGGATCCAGACAGAGTCTTGGCTTCTGGCTCCATCTCTGTAACTGTAGGACTATGGGTTCAGATCCAGACTTTCATCTGTTTCTTATGTATGTAATAGCCTGAACCTTAATCTTGGACATAACACCCTGAACTTTTAGAGGAAACTGCAGTTGGGTCTTTGTTGTAGTTTTCAGAAAGCTGTTGTGGACTAGAGCAAAGTTCTTGCAGTAATGCTGAGAGGCTTAATGTTCAGCAAGCAAGGGGTCATGGCTGCAGAGGGCATAATGCCATTCAAAAATACTGAAAAAATATAAAAAGGATTAGTTGTGTGCACAACGTCCTGCCTTTGCCCTACCCCTGTGTATTTACCTCCTGCTCTCCCCAAAATATTGTCTAAATGCATTTTTAATATGCAGTGTTTGCTGAAACATGGTGTACTTGGCTGAATAGATACAGACAGTAAGTACTCATGTTTTTGACCCGATAACCTAATTTTTATAACCAATCTAGAACTACATAGCGGTTTAAAAACCATTCCAGAACTGCATCTATCAATCAAAGAGATCAGTTGTATGAATAAATGGGAAAAAGTTGTGTAATGGCGCAAGATGATGCTCCTCAAATCATAGAATCATAGAATATCCTGAGCTGGATAAGATCTAAGGTCTTATCTAAGATCTAAGATCTTATCTAAGATCTCCAAAGTCCTCCTCCTGGCCCTGGACAGGACACTCCAAGAATCATACCATGGGTCTGAGAGCATTTTCCAAATGCTTCTTGGACTCTGTCTGGTTTGGTGCTCTGACCACTTCCCTGGGGACTCTGTTCCAGTGTCCAACCGTGCTCTGTGTGAAAAACATCTTCCTGATATCCAGCCTAAACCTCCCCTGTCACAGCTTCAGGCCATTCCCTCGGTATCAGGATTATGCAAGAGACAGGACAACTGAGAAATGTTTTAAAGCATGATTTATTGCTATGATCTTCATTAGTCTCAGAGAGGGTGAGAATGTCTTCACATCATTCATCAGAGGTCACAAGATCTCTAGCTACAATGCCTTTTAAAGATTTATTAGTCAATAAAATACTGCCACAGAATTCATTAGTGTTTTCACCCCAGTCGCTAATTATTTTATTTTACACGTTTTGCCCCGGTGCGGATCTTCTTTACCAATCATATAATGCCAGACAAACCTACAGTACTACACCTTAAAACTTCTTGCTAC
This sequence comes from Illadopsis cleaveri, assembly GCA_013399915.1. Lineage (NCBI taxonomy): Eukaryota > Metazoa > Chordata > Aves > Passeriformes > Timaliidae > Illadopsis > Illadopsis cleaveri. The sequence goes on from VXBB01002199.1 coordinate 177,704, forward strand.
CTTTGTAACAAATATTCTAGCCATACTATTCTACTCCAAAACTTTCCAAGACCTAGCTTAACATGTTTCTACTTAAACTACAAATCCATATTCTTACTTCGGGTCTTGAAATCTGGAAGCCTTTTCCAAGGTCTCAAATCAAACTGTGTATTCATTTCTGTGTCTGGGCCTGCAGGACCTGAGGATCCTGTCACTGGTCACACAGAGAAGACATCAGTGTCAGCCTCTCATCTTCCCCTCACAAGGAAGTTTCAGACTGCAACGAGGTGTCCCCTCAGTCTCCTCTTCTCCAGGCTGAGCAGACCAAGTGACCTCAGACACTCCTCATAAGGCTTCCCCGCAAGGCCCTTCACCACCTTTGTGGCCCTCCTTTGGATGCTCTGTAAGAGCCTAATGCCTTTTTATATTGTAGTGCCCAAAACTTCCCACAGGGCTCGAGGTGAGGCTGAGGTGAGGTCACAGAGCAGAGTGGGACAATCCCTTCCCTTGCCTGATGCTGTGCCTGATGCCCCCAGGACAGGGTTGTCCCTCCTGGCTGCCAGGGCACTGCTGGCTCATGTTCATCTTGCCACCAGCTCCTGGGGCCCTTCCTGCAGTGCTGCTCTCCAGCCCCTTGCTCAGCAAAATGCGATGCTGGAGAATGCGGGCATCGATCCCGCTACCTCTCGCATGCTAAGCGAGCGCTCTACCATTTGAGCTAATTCCCCCCGTGCACAGTCAGAAAAGAAATAACTATATAATATATATCATAAAAATGGCTATTGTATGAATAATAATAATAATAATTATTCACGATTTCTGGGAAGTGAATTTACAGATCCTGTTCGTTGTCTGACACTTGAGTCTGTGTATCTAATTCCTTGCATATGGGATGTATATCATATTCCTTGCAATGTTGTGTATCACATCAGTAATTACCTGCACAACTGTGCTATGTTTTGGCTTAGCTCTTCAGTGTAGGTTGGTTTGAGGACTCCTGGGTTCTCTTCACAATTTCATTCCTGGTTAGTTTTGGCCAAGTGATTAATACCTTTTACTCCTTTTTGCCCATTTATTAAATGAGTGTAATATTTTACTTGCCAGGTTTATGGGGTGAATGCAGATTTAATTTTGAGAAATTATATAAGGCTGGAGTTCTAGAAGCATGGCCTTTTAATCTGAAATATCCCAGTGTGTATTTCTGTGACCTATACCTTTGACTTTTGGTATAAGGTTAATTCTCATTGTGCTTGGAAGGACATGAAGACAGACATGCTGTTTGTCCTGTTTCTTGAGTGTGTGGTAAATCTGGCAGCTTCATCCTTGTGATTGGCATTAAGTAAATGGTCATACTAAGGAAGGTTGCTAGAGCTTTTGTGGGAAAGGAGTTTCTACAGAACCTGACAAAATTAATCTGGTTGAAAAAATGTTAAAGCATTTCCAGAAAACACCATCACTGGCAAAAGGATTGCCCTTTATCTTCTTGCATACAGCTGCAGAGGAGCTTTGTGTGGCAGGAAGATGGGATTGATCCTTGTTTCCTTTATTCAAACTAGTGAATATGGAGTATGGTTTGGTACAGGTCTCTGCTGCCATTGGAGCTGCATTAATCACTGTAATAATGGTAAGTGTGTTGAGTTTTCAAGCTTTTTTGTGGCCAAGGTTGAGCAGAGCTTTTGCTGCTGCAGCTAAATAAAGCACTGGTACCCCATGCACAATGAACCAGAGAGAAATAAATTATTGGACTGTCTGGTTTTTGTTTGCCCAGAGAGGGTTTTTTGTTTTGTTGTGGTTTATCTGGGAACTTTTACTTGTGGATTCTAAATTTGGAAGTAATACTTTGACTGAGAAACCTGACCATCTCTTTTCCTATCTTTACTTTTTTCGAGGTTTGAGAAACGATAATGCCATCAGTGGTTTACAAAGAAGAAAAGGGATGTTTCTGCTGGGTTACAAAACAGTTGTAGGTCACACTGCTTGCCTTGTGAATTCACTTCTGTGGGGATGAGGGCCTTGTACAATTCACCTTTTAATCTGGGGTTGAGTATGGCCTCCTGGGTGGAGTAAGTGAAGGATTTACAATACAGGCAAGTGATCTAATGGGAAACCTCACAGGTCTCTCTGGTCAAGTTATGCCTCATAGATTTCAAAATTTTGGGATTCATTTGGAACACATTTCACATTTCTGTTTCCCCCTCCTTTCGTAACAGAACATCTTGAGTCTGGACTACAATATTTTCCAGGCAAACTTCTGAAAGCTGAAGTATTTGCAAATAATATTCTTTTACTTAGAGAGGGTGTCTTTGCTGATTGCAAATCCCCCTGATTGCAACACCTGGGGACAGTGAGTTGTAAGGCTGAAATTCAGCTTAATCAACAGACAATTGAAGTTGAGGTCACAAGGGGAAAGTTTTCACCCTTCCATGACAGGACATTCAAGGCCTGTGAGTGTTAGTGTGTGTGGAAATTTCACCCATGACTAAACCCAGACTTGGCTGCCCAACTGGTTTTGCCCAAAAGTATCTCACTGAAATCTTTGCAGATGTCAGAATTCACACGGAGTGACTAAGCCTGGATTTTCCCTCCTAGTACACTCTTGCACAGTGTTTGATAAAGTAGCTCTTCATTGGCACTCACACCAAGCTGGGCCCATGTTAGAGATAGGTTGTGTAAATTGTGTAGGAAGCACTTTTTTTTTTTTAAATGTTCTAGCTTGAAAGGTGTTGTGTGTGCAAAAAAACTTTTCTATTGTGAAATAATAATTAGATGGATTATGGAAAAAGTCCTCCTTCAGTGTCCTCTTGGTACTTTAGCACTCACTTGTCCATTAAGTAATTAAGTAAAAATCAACTCTGCTATTTCTGCTTCTGTTGTTGCTGTCATGCACATTTTGGAAGTTACTTTGTGAGTTGTTGGCCAACTACTAAGTCTGCAAGACTTAAAGGGGGGAAAGTTGATGCCTGAATACTAGGTGTAAGTTTTCTGAGAGCCCAAATAATGACTAAATGTAATGTCTGTTCCAAAGTAGGCCTTCATTTTCTTGTAATGCCTCAACATATTTTAATTTAAGTATAATTTGTAAACCATTACTTTACAGTCTTCCTGCAGGTATAGGTCTTTAGGGGCAAAAGCAGTTGATTGAGATTTTCCTCAGTTCATGAGGCTGTGCTTTATCACAGAGAAATGAGAGATGATTATACGCCAGAACACTTGCTGGTCTTAGATGCCAGGACTGCTTTTCATTCAGCTCCAGTACAAAGAAAATTCCTACTTTTTTTTATTTCAGTTTCTCCTTACCTTCCACACTACCTGTACTTGTTCTCTGTTTTCAAAGTGCCTCTGCACATGCACGTAGAGCGTATGCAAAACAATATCTGGAAACTCTTAACTGTAGGGAACCGAGTTAAAAAAGGCCCTAGAAAAATGATGAGGATTGCATTGCAGTGCGTTCTGAATTCCCCTAGGTGTCATGTTCTAACCCTTCTGCGCCTCTCTGCACAGGCAGATTCTGTTTCAATTTATGTTCATCCAAGATAAATAGCTGCATTGCTTGAGGAAATATTAATTTTTGAGGAGAAAAAAGATCTTGGACATGACAATGCAAACACATAATTAAAAGGTTGTGCCCCCAAACCATAAAATGCACATATTTTTCCTATATTGTCTGATGGGTTCAAAAAGAATTGGGAATGTTTGTTTTGGCTTTTCACAGCCTTCCATTTGGAAACAGTTATGAGTGTGGGACTTGTAGTGAACAGGTTTGTAAGATGCTTTTTTTTCCCCCCTCATGGCAGACCCCACAGGCATCTGCCCACCTCTTCTTTCTTGGCTGCCTGTTTCTACCCCCCATGCTGACACTTGACCCTCATCCTCAGCTTTTTGTGGCAAAGGGTAGATGTGGTGACATTTTCTTTGGCAAGTACAAGGCATAGCCTTATGACTTGCCTTCCCACAGCCTTCTGTTTCCCAGGTCTTTTTAAGTGTCATGTGTCCTGAGCTTGCAGGCCTCAGGGTGATCTAGACGTGGAAGAGGAATAGCATCTTTCTATAGTGTGTTTGCTCTCTGGCTAATTCTGTATTTTTAACCTTCCTTTTATTTTTACTTCCCAATAAAAATATCTCACAAGTGTTAAAGAGAAAAGGTGGCTCTGGGCTACCCTAGTATTAGTGTCTGTGTCCAGTACTGTTGATGTGCCCATCTGCAAGCTGAGAGAACTTTCATTTGCACCAATTTGGATCCTTTATCCTATGAATTGTTTTTCCTTCTATTACACATGATAGAAACTAACCCTGACTCTCAACCCTTTCTTGCCTATTCAGTTCAAACAGAATTAAAGCAGCATATCCCTTTATTGGCCAAATTTATTTCTCCAAGAAATCTCTTCTGATGGATATGGGAAATGCAATTAATTCTTAAAAGGTTAAGCCTCTAAACCCTTCTCTGAGTGTGAAACACTGGAATATCAGGCTTTTGACAGATGTAGACTAAAGGAGAAGAGAGACTATTCCTCAGGATTTGGAAGTGGAAATGCAATGTCATTATATAAACCAAAGGGAAATCTCCTCGGGGGATTAACTCTCCCAAGAGAGACTGTCCCAGAGTCTCCTGTGAGTGGTGGGTGTGGCTGCTGTGCCATTCTAATGGGCACGATGTTGGTGCTGAAATATGACCATCTGATGGGGGTTCAGACCATTATGAAAAGTTGCTTGTTAATGTCTGTCTGAGTCTGCAATAGGGCAGAAATAAAAAGCTGTACGTAAAATCATCTGGTTCTAAAGACAGTAATGAAGGCTCAGAAATGAGGTTTGTTCATGCTTTCTGTTGTTTGATGCCTACATTAAAACAGGCAGAGTATTTAAGTATTTAATAAACTATGGTGCTGTAAGTGACCGCTGTCCTATATTTAGGAAATTGGATATGTATTTGTTATACACATTCCATTGGTAATGAAAATGAACATTTTCTTCCCATAATTTGAATACCTCACTTGTAATGTATGCTTCTGGCATGTTCTACAGTATTGCTACAGGTCATCTGGAGTAAGTGTGGTGAAATAGCTCTAACAGCACGTAGTTACAACTAAATCCTTACCTCTCCCCTCTCTGTGTATTCCCTAAGTACTTCTAATTTAGGCAAAATGTACTTACCTGAAATTATAGGCAGGATGCATTGTTGAAAATTCTGAGGTTAGCCTTCTCAGTTCCTCTGAGAGAGACTCTCAAGAAACTTAAGTCCTTTCACAAGAAATTTAAGTGGGGCATTGTTTTACAGGTGTGACATGAGGATACAGAACAGACAACCATCCAATCCAGGTAACTAGAGGGAAGTTATAACAAAACCAGAATGGTGATACAGGGTGTTAGAAAAATAAGCACAAAACTTCCAAAATGCATGCCAAATCTGCTTGGTACCAGTGCAGGTTTTTCACCAGAGAGCTGCTGAGTGGTTGTAGGACACAAGATGCTGCATTTGAAACCCTTTGCAGTGATGATGATGCAAGCAGAAAGGATGTTGAAAATGCTAACACAAATATAAATTCCGAGTCTTTCCGTCTTCAGTTGAGTAAGGTAATAGTGCATAGCTGATGTTTGAAGACCAAACAGTGAAAACAATCTCTGGCTGCTAAAAAGACCATCAGGAGACCAAGAATCCTCACTGACTTAAATCAAATTTTTCTTGAGGGAGTCCAGATCTAATGGATGAGAGCTCTGTTCTACAGGCAAAGATGGATAAATTGTACATTAACTGGGCAACAAAATAGTGATATGTATCAGGCTTGGATTAAATGTGAATATTAATTGGGTGAAACTTCTCAGGTTTCTTCTTGACAAATGGGAGGCTAGAAAAGGTCTGTATAGCTGTGCCTTTGAGCATCATTGTGGGTTCCTTTCAACTCAGGATACTCTGTGATTCCTCATTATGTGAAACTGTAGTGCCTGTTTGCCTTGAGCACCCCTACCTCCATTTGGGTGAGGGCTGCTTCTGCCACCTTGACCTCGTGTTTTTTCCTCTTCCTGTCTGCTCATTGAGCTGGAAAGTAAGGATGAAAGCAGCTCACAGTATGAAATGGTTTGTCCCTCTCTGGTTTATAAATGCTTGCTGGTACTTGCTGTGTTGTGTAGGCAATGAGGAGAGCCTGCAAAGCCAGCTGGGTGTTACTCCAGGGGGTGCTCTGGCAGAGCTGGCCAGACTTGGAGGTGCGAAAGGTTTTCAGTGCAAACTATGTCTTACGTGAGACTTGTTCATGCACTTGCTGCCTTAGAACTTGCTATGGTAAGAGAAAGGCCAAGGTCAGGCAGTTGGGGCTTTGAGCAACCTGGTCTAATTGAAGGAGTCCCTGCCCACAGCAGAGGGTTTGCTACTGGATGAACTTTAAGACCCCTTCCAACCCAAACCATTCTATGCGTTCATGAAGAAAACAATAAAAATACTCTTTAAACAGCTGATTTTAGAGACAACTAGAGTGCAGGTGCCTTTCTGTAATGTATACTTTCCACTTACTTTGTCTTAAGCTTGTTTTTTTTTTTTTTCAAATTATTAAATGGTCAAAGTGAGTGCTGGCACAAAGCTGGGCTTCTGTACCATTGCCCTTATGTTCTTGCAAATGGAGTAGCAGCTGACCCTGAAGTGAGGGGCTAAAGAGCTGTGGCACAGCTGTGCTGTGAGATTCAGAAAATGGAGACTATTGGATTTTGGTCCATGACAAGTTTCCAGGGCAGGTCTTACGGCATAAATAATTACAGGAAGCAGGATATTTTGCAAGATGTCAAATTAAATTATTTAATCGATCCTTTTGGTCTTAAAAGAAACCACTCTTGTTTTCAGCACATGAAACATGGTGTTACATCTGGCTAGTTGAAGCGAAGGGACTTCCCTTCCAAACTCCTAGTGCCATCCAAAGTGTGACCCCTTCCTTGATAAGGATTATAGTTTGCTGAGGTGTGGTGAGAAAAATTCTCTGAGAGCTGAATATGCTTTTGGCATACTAGGAAACAGAACAGGCTGATTTGAAATACATTAATTTCTTGTTCATGTGAAAGATCTTATGGTCAAGTAAGATTAATATGATCTTATGGTCAAATATAGTAACTCTGTGGTTGGAGTGATGGTAAACACTGAAACCTGCAAGAGCTTCTTTTTTCACCACTACTTGGTTTAGAATGATTTCAAAAATTTTCTTCTCCTCTATTTTTGACCAAAAATGAGCACTTCAGAGTTGTTTGGGTTTTTTTTTTACAAAAACCTTGGACATTTCATCAGAAAGCTGAACATCTGAAAAACACAAACAAACAAACAAATTACTTGTCTTGCTACAAACTTCGTTGTTCCATGTTAACATTTTTCTTTAAGGAATGACACATTTGCCATGAAACACTAAAGAAACTTTCTTGGTATGTTCAAGAAGGAGGCCCAATACACGGTGCATCGTGGGAGACGTAGTTTAATCTGAGAGGCCAAGCCAAATCCAATTTTAAAATTCTCAAGAGATGACAATATAGCATTCCAAATGAAAGTTTCTTGGGTTCTAACCTGAAAAATACAGCTCAATAGGGATGATAAACAATTTGTCAGGTCACTGGAACATTTGATAAAAGATTTATGCTTGTAGGGAAAATGAAATGAACTCCTTTTTTCTTTCTGGATGGTAGCCTTGTGAACCTAGCCCAAGAAGGTCAGAACAAGTCCCCTCTGATTCCTTCATTCATCATCTGTAAAGAAGAACTGCAACTATGGGACAGTTGGTTAGCCTGCAGGTAATTCCCAAACTAGTAGAGAATCCAGCTCTATCTCTAATATAGCTGTGTCAGCTTTGGTACCAGGTGTTATCAGTAAGATAAACAGACACAACTGAATTGTATATGGATCCAATTGGCACTGAAAGTTCAGTTGTGCATCTGAAATATTGAAATTGAGATTGCATCTCTCTTTTAAATATACACATTGGAAATGAAGTTGTAATTTGAGAAGATAACATTTTTATATAGTCATTTTTCTGGCTCTAGCTATCAGTAGCTTTAAAAGTATTTTATAAATAAAGGGATGTAGTGTATTACAACATACAATGGTACATTTGGGACATGTAACACAAACCTTAATGAAAGTTCACGAGAATTTAACATGCAGAATTTATTTTTAATTCTCAATGCCTTATCTGTTTTCAGGTTTTTTTGAATTACAAAATGCAATTGGGCTGTCTTAAGTACTAATTCTTTGCCAAGTTTAATTTGTTTCCATATTAAAGGTATTTTCCAGTTACATTAACATGAAAAGCATCTGAAACCATTAAATTGTGTTATATTTTTAACTTTAAAGCCTTCATAATTCTGCCAAGAGTGTTTTTTACAAATTTTGAGAAAATTATTTATCTCTGGGACAAAATCTACCACAATAAACCTATCCTTTTTTTGTTTGTTTATTTTTTTCCTGGCTTGAGGGGTTCATAATAATTAGAACTAAACTCCCGATGTAACTGGGTGCTCTGATGAACGGGGGCTTGGGGCCAGAGATCCCCATTTGATTATTTGACCCTGCTGAAACAGGAGCAAGTGTTTACACAACACAGCAGCTGCTGGGCTGGACATGGTGTGTCGGTGGGATGGAGGCTCCTACTGGAGGTCCTGAGAGAGGTAAATCCCTAAGGAATTTAGGGATCCTTCCTTGGGCACAGCGCCATATTTTGTTGCTACAGTTTCTATATGTCCTCAGTTTTTTTGGCAGACGAATAAGACTGGGCTCGGGACACACATGGTGACGGCAGTGAACCTGGGTGAAAGGTGTGCTGCTCTCATTAACAAGACTGAATGGAGATGGGCATCAAGGGGAAGCTGTGAAAGCATGTGGAAAAGTAGAAGCATTGAAGAAAAGATGAGCATAAATGGCATCCAGTGGGACCTGTCCTAATGACAGCTCTTCTCTCACTGTGAAATACGAAAGAGTGATGATGGAAAACTCTTGAGTACCTGATGGATGTGTCTCAGGCAAGCTTGCAGAGCCAGACCTGGGCTCTTTTCTTGGATCTCTAAAACAAAACCTCACTAACACCCCAAACTGGTAGTGGCCAACCAGGTTGTTATCATCCATTGGTGAGTTGTGCAGCAGCAGGTGATTTCTGCAGTTGCTGGTGCAACGTGTGAAACAGCAGTGCCTGACTTTAAAAAGGACGAAATTGCACAGACTATAGAGATAATTGGAGTTGTCTTGTCTGGTCCTTCAGATCATATAGTTGACATCAAGTCACTCTAGTTATACTGCTCCCATTTCACCCTGTTTCTCAGTCTGACTCTTGTTTAAAGAAAAGATAATTTATCTGGAAGGCTTGAGTCATACTTTTCCCTTTCTCCCACTTGTTTAGCAGAGTGTATGCAATCCTCAGGAGGCAACAGATGAAGACAAGGGAGAACTGGCTGTAACAAATGACTGCATCCTCACGGCACACTTTGGCAGCACAGACCTTGGGAGATTTCTGATTGTGCCTTCCTGTGATTTGATCAAGATGGAAGGGCGTGAAAGGGGCACTGTGTTCCTAGAGCAGACATGGAGAGAAAATGAGAGGGAGCATACTCTCTGTCAGGAGAGGCACTGCTGTGTGAGAATACAGTACAGGCTCATGACAGGTCATGTTGTGCTACATAGGTGTAGATGAGAGAAGATTTTGACCCTGGTTTTAGAATGAGTACACATGTGCATGCTCTGAATCAGGGAGCATTTTTTTTGCACTGCTGCCTAACAAGGCATGTGCTACAGGGTCCTTACCGAAAGGGGAAGAAGGTATATGTGCCTACCCAACAGGCAAGTTCAAATTGTCTCCTCCTCAGTTGCTTAAAAATAGTTCAAAATAGATGCCTTAAATGCTGTTACTCCAGCAGGATTACTCAATAGTGAATTTAGCTTTGGATTCTCTCCATGGCCACAGTCTTCATTTTAACTACTCATGAAAGAATGCCACAAGGCTGCTTTTCCATCTGATTTTGGTGGGGAAAGGAAAATCTTTTGCAGAAGCTGGGACAAATGAGTAGTATTCAAGATTTTTCACATCATGTTTCCTTAAAGAAGGCAGAAGAAGTGCATAATTATTTGGAAAATAATTTGGCAGATTCTTCCCAGTGCTAGGCTGTTTAATGCATCAGCCTGTCACATTTAAACAGTTTAGGAATCACTTACCGTTTTTTGATTAAACCTGAGACGGTTCACAGAAATTGTTTTGACAGGGCCTAGCTTTCTGTTACTGAGCTGCCTGATATTTTTTCTAATGAAAAGATTAAACCCTAGTAAAACGATTTTTCAAAATCTTCAAGCCTGCAGATATTCCTAGCAGGGTAAGCATTTCCTCTCCTTTCACTGCCTATGTGAGGAGCCCAGTGTGTTCAAATGGTATGTTCAACTCTTTTTCAGATTGCAACTTTTTGCAAAGAAGAGGTGATCCAGAGTAAGTACAGTCTTATTCAAATTAATCCCAAAATAATTGCAGTAACAATGCGTAATCAGCACACTGTTCAATACACTAGGTCCTACTATTTTCTGTTGAATTTACTCCAACTAGGGGAAGAGCACTGTGTGTTTTTTGGCAGTAGCTTTTCTGGAAAATGAAATAAGTGGAACTATTCTCACAGAAAAGGGGATGGGGAATGGTTTCAGGACCTCAGATTTTGTAATGCAGTTCTTTAAGAAACTGGCAGTGAATGAATACCTACGCTTGTTTAGACAACAGCAAGATTTTGTAAGCTTTCTGTTATTTAAGGTCTAATCTCCCACTGAAGTTAAAGTTGAAATGCGTTTCTCAGTCTGTGGTGTAGAGTGTTTACCAAAAAGCCTCAGTAAAAACCTTGTGTAGTCTGCAGTTGTCTGCAGTCAGGTGTCTCTTTCTTCTCCAGCCTTTTCTAGACCTCAGGAGCTGAGGACATTAAAAATTCTTGCATTCTGAAGATGTTGGTTTTAGCTTCACTTAAATACAACAGAGATTCACTGCAGTTGTCTACTTTAATTTAAAAATATGCTCAAGAATCATAATTAAAAGCATTCTGCAGTACTGTGAGTTAAAAAAGTACCATGTTGTTTAGCTGGCTTATTATACAGTACAGAACTTGTTTTGAAAAGATTTAATATGTGAGCCTGCTGAATGTTTGGGCACATTCTGCAACACACATACACAATGCTGCTCTTTTTAAATATAGAAAGTTCACTTGACACAACACTCACCAGTGTTACCTTTCTGACACAGATTTAGATGGCTTTGAAACTTCCTTTCAGGGTTTCATGTCTGCTGTGTACATAAGGTGAAGAGCCAGATTACAGAAAAAAAATCACTGATAGATGTCTTTCCAGGGGATCTTGGCAAGAGTCACTGCTATCACCAATACTATTTCTGGTATCACTTGCATCCATTGCTGCAACCTGTCAAAACAGGTGTATTTATAGGCCTTGAGGGACTGAAACAAGAAATCAAACATTTGCATAGCATTTTCCATCAAGTTCCTGAGGACTGAGACTCAAAGGATTTTGATTTGTTTCCAGGGATTACTTAGCTGTGCTGGGTATTTCTATGTTCTCTCTAGCAGTCAATGTCCCGCTTCTTTACTAGGTCTTAAAAAAAAGGTTCTCTCTTCTACCAATTAAATCATCAACAAAATGCTGGTTGGCTTCAGAAAAACTCACAAAAATATTTAAATTCACATCAGAAAGACCAGGGTTTACTTAACACCATGAATTAAGTTAAATTAAGAAGTAGTGCACCAATGTGATTCATTAGAACTACTTTGCTTAAAAAGTATGTGCCTTGCACTGAGATATTTTTTCATGCTCTGTCTTGGCAGCAGTTAAGCTCTAGGGTACTAGAGGCTGCCTACTCCTTGTAATGGCTTGGAATAGTTAATGATGTTGAGTTCTGGAAGAGGAAGAATCCCACTAATTGTGCAATCCTCCTGGCACTAGGGTTTGGCAGGACGTCCTCACAGTGAACCTACGCTGGGTGTGCCGCCCTTTGTAGAGTGTGATGCACAGCTTCGTGTGCCTCAGGCTGCAAGAAATAATCATTTTCAGCAGGGTGAGGGAACTTCAGTGCATAATTTTCAGGGTTAGCATGACAATCATGACTTTTCAGGAGATTTATGTTTACTGTAATGCAGCATCCCACTTTTCCAAAAATTTTTAGCGGTGATGGTGGTGAGTGATAAGGAGACAGTAAAGCGAGTTGAGTTAATGAATGTAGTTCTAAGACTATAAAGGATCTCTTTAAAGGTGAAGTGCACAGGAAAGGAATATTTTTCACTTTGTTTTAAAGAGAGAGATTAATGCAAGTTCAGGAAGGGAGTATTCAGTTGTATCGATATGTGAAGGTGCCTCTTTTGGCATAATCCCAGATGGAAATAGTGCATCATGATAACGGCATTTTAATTCATAGTTTGTCAGGACATTATTAAGTGGCAATTAAAGTGACTCAAGTGTTCCAACACACGGGTTGCTGAGGGCCAGCAGATGATAAGACCAAGATTAAAGAACTAGAAATGCAGATCTACATTGTCTATGAAATGGTTATGACAATACAAGTAACTAAATCCTGTTTGATGTTACTTCCATAAACTCCTACTCTCAAGAAAGCTGTATGCACAGCTCTTTGACTTCTGTGAATAGGGAACTGTAGTCTCCTTCCATTCTTTACATCAAATGATTAGCTTGTAGTCTCGTTCGTATTTGCTCCAAGAGAAAAATGATCAAAAGTTTTCTGCTGGCTACAAACTCTCCACCCTCTGGAAATGTTCTCTTGACTGTGAACAATTTTTTCTTGGTGTCTTTTATAAATAGGAGCAAAACTTTCCAGTGAGGGAAGTTCTGGTTGTACATGCGAGAACTGAAAGGTGCTTTCCAGGGGGAGTGTGTACTCCTCCACAAAATCTGGGAGAAGACTGGGAAACTGCGCCCAGAGGTAGTGTATTGTGCCAGCTGCAGCCTCAACTCCAAAATTATTTGATTTGGCTGGTAGTACCGAGACTTCATGTCCCTTCCCATCCACCCCCTTTTTAAACTTGCTCCCATACGTACTGTCTTGTACTTTTGTCCTGCAGCTACTTGTTTGTTTTTTTTTTTTTTCCAAATGTTTTCTTGATTCCAAGCCTTTCAGTTTAGTGTAACCTTGTGAAAAATGACAAAATTATTTCTTTTGGGGCATTTGCTTCTTCCAAGGATGATGATTTTTATATCATCTGAAGGAAGAAGATTTTGCCTTCTCTTTTTTCAGTTGGCCACACAGCTCTTCTCTTTGAACGAAGCTTGAAAAATTAATTAAAATACAAAATAAATATATTTTTTTTCTTTTTGATGGGCCCTCACTTCTACATTTGTCCTTGTAGGCTGCAAGTAGCAAGAGAGATCTCTGTCTAAATGGGTTTTCAGTAGAAGAAAGAAAATTGATTTTGCACTATTTAGCTAGCTGATGATTTTTTTTCTTTTATATTATTGGAAATATCAAGGGTTCAGGGAATATTCACCATGTCAGCAACCTTGTGCCTAATGAGGTTGTTTGGACTCTGCTCTCTGAGCCAGAGTAAAATCTTTGAAACGTTAGCCACATTTTAACTGAAAGTGGGGGAGTTTTTTAACAGTGAACTTTAAGTAAACTGCATCTTTTTGAATTTCCTGGGCAGCTGCATTTCTCTCTTTGATGTACTGTGCCTGGTGATGCTGTTAATGAAATGCATAATTATGTGTTATATAATAAAACAGAGCTAACATGAAGGTGCCTAATAGATTATAACGATGTGGAGGCCTGAGAAACTAAAGACTATTAGGGGTTGTTGAAAAGTTCCTCTGGTGACAAAGATGATGTCTAAAGCGGTTTGAATAACTGTGCTGATAAATTAATTGTGGTCTCTTTGTGTGTAAATGACATTTTTCAGGATTTTGTACATAGAGAGATTATTGAAAAAAAAAATAGGTACCATTTACTAGGCTGCTGATGTATGAAGTGTCAGCGCCGAGTGCTTCCAGTGCCTATTAGAGCTGCTGGCTTTGCACAGACGGGTGCCCTAGGCAAAGACATTTTTGGCACAGCCTGTCTCACCCATAGGATCAAAAGGAACAACAAAAAAAATCTGGCAATATGCACAGAGAGTAAATTGCATCCTAAAGAGCAGCCCCTAGAATGCAGTCTTGGAATGAATATCGATAAATGAAACATCATGCTTTATGGCAGAAGAGTTGTAGGCGTTTTTGACTGTCCCCAACTTCTCTCCCTCCTTTCTCTGCTTCTGTTACCTATATTTCCTCTCTCCCTCTGTAATTATCTGTATAACTTGTTCCTTTCTGAGAATCTTTAGGAACTGGTTTGTACACATAGGTATCTTTAAAGGAGAGAGTGTATAAGCTTCCAGCCCTGGACTACATGGACCCCTGATGGTGCAGGGCTGAGGCTGGGCTGCAGCTTGGCTGCTGCTCTGGGCTCACAAGGGCCTGTTTGCTGGGAGAATTAGCATGCAGGGAGCTCCAGTATAGATTTACAGCCTGCTAGTTACTTGGCACTAATTCCCTTGAGTGGATGATTCTAGTACCTACTAAGAGTGCTTTTGTGCAGGTTAGCTTCAAGAGTGCTTTTGTGTGAGTTAGGCAAGCTCCTTTTTGAAGGTGAAACATGCTGTTTTTCACTTCTCAAGCACCAAGGGTACCCAAATGGGCAGTTGGTGCAGAGTAGCTAATATGCAGTAAATTCACACCCAAGCTCACTGAGCATGAACTTCCTCATGCAGCCGAATCTGAGGCTCTGCACTTTGTCTCTCTCAGCAGGGAGCAGATGGCCCTTCTCTAAACAGGGAATACCAATAAAGCCTTATGAAGAGCACAGATATGTGTGCATGAAGAGTCGTGCCTGCCCATGTGCTTATATGAGATGACTTGAATGTATCACAGTTCTTGAGTTAACTTCTGCTTCCGTGATTTTTGTTAAGATACCCTAAGGACAACTTTGCTGCTGAATTGCCATCATCCTTGTCATTAACAGACTGGGGTTTTAGCTGTGGGTTTTGATGATTTCTTCCTTCTTCTTCAGCACTAAGATAACATACTTTTTATTATATGAATGACTGTATCTTTTGTGTGTGAATCTTTCTTTGTTGCAATTCCCTTTCCAGAATTTATTTGAACTCTCAATTAATGGTTTTCTCTAATAATAAGTACTTAGATGTGAAATCAAGGCAATTTTTAGATAAGACTTTGCTTTAGGCTGGGGTTCATAAATACGTAGTTCTATAATTAGTGTACATCTTCACTGTATCTTAAGATCACATAATGGGTTAAATTTTCATGCAAAGTTTTCTTGAAATTTTATAATTGATTTTATCTGTTTTTTATGCTTATGCTTCAAGTATATCATTGATTTCTAAGTCATCTGTACATTTCCTTTTTGCTTTTGCTCCGGCATTGCTTATATCCAAGAAAATTTTCTATCATAGAATGCATCCCCAGTTTCCATCTATAGTGAGAGTTCAGAACAACTCCACGGGCACTATGGTGGCCAAAGTTTAAATTTACTTACATACAAAAGATATTGCTCAAAACGCTTTTAACGTGTCTTTTTAAAAATGACCTCATCCATCCTAGCCTGCCAAAGATAAACAACATTTCTGCTCGGCAGGCGTTAACCCTTGGAGGAAGTGAAGTCCAGTGCTGAATGCAGAGGCATTGGCTCTGAGCATTCAGAGTGCTGATGTAGTGAGGAGCCATCCTCCCTCCAGATCTCAGCTCTCAGGAAGGCTGCAGGGCTGGGGAAAATCAGCACAAGCCTCAGGGTTTCTCAGATGTAAAATGCTGGCTGAATGTTTCCGACAGTAAAGGAGGAGGGTTTGGGCCGGATCAGCTTGAGTGTTCCTCCTAGAGGATAGCAGGGTAGAAGGAAGGGATAAAATGGGATGAAAAACAAGAAGAGATGACTGGAGAGCCAGGCTCTGGTTCTTGCTGTTCTGAAGATGTTCTGTATAGGTTAAAACAATCACTTGAAAGTATTTTTTAGGGTTTAAGTTTCAAGAGTTTTTATATTTAGAGTTTCAGAGTGCTTTTATAGCTTTTTATAGTAATTTTTACTGTTGGTTTTATTCCAGAAGAGTTTCCTGTAGCAAGATACTTTAAAAAAACCTTAAAAGGAATCCACAATAAAGGAGTATCCATCTGTGTGAATGAGTTGCAGCAGATATGATGAAGCAATTCTTAAAATCCCACAGTTGCTGTTTTCCTTTCAACTGACATGTTCCTGTTTTTAAATAAAACAGTTGAATGCTAGGTTTAAAAAGAAATTCAAAGAATGCTGTGGTGTTATTGGAAATCTCTGGCTATGTCCAAGCAGAAAGGACAGTTGCATGACTCTGTTGTACATGGCTGATTATGCCATATGAGTCCCTTGTTGGGATATGCTGTAAATCATCCCTAATGTTATCTTTTCTAACCCAGAGCAGAGACAGAAGGAGGGTGAAAATTTAAGTCTGGATAAATTTCCTACAGCTTATCATGCAGAAATGTGTTTATTGGCATTCTTTGAATGTAGATTTTTGGAGTACTTAACAATCTCTAACTGATGAGGTCTATTAAATGGCCATGTGCTGTAATTCACTTTGTCTGAATTGGAGAAAAGTTCCTGGGCAAAAGCCTCTTAGTCTTATGAGGAAAGGTTGTGTATTTAGTCCCAAGGTAATTGCTAACAAATATCAGTGTTTAATGGGATGCAATGATAGGGGAAATAGTGGGATGTGAAAGGACATGGCAACTTTTACTAAAAAGCCTCAGTAAGGTATCGTAAGGAGAATATTTCTGTGCAGTGGTTTTCACCATGAAAAATATTTGACTTCATTTTGAGTGTGAGACCCACTTCACTGCGGGTCTAAACAACACTAATTACATTCACATTACTCTCTATTTTGTGTAGGTGGATTCACTCTGAATCCTTTATTCAAAGGCAGTTGTACTGGTGTGTTTTAAGTTGCTTCCACCACAGGTATTAGGTATTTGCAGTAGTAGGTCAAGTGAACTTGTCTATCTTTGTGCTTAGTTATAGTGGTTGTATGTAACCATGGAGGTAAAACCAATCAGCTCAAGGGTAATAAAGTATTGAAACATACTACATACCTCACCACTCATCTGAACCTACAGTCACTATGTTGGGAAAAAGGACAAATATACTCAGAAGAGCTGTTTTGGGTGAGGTACCATAATTTGTGCACATGATTTTCTACAACCAGAACTTCATGCCAATTCATAGGTTTGTGATTGTGGGGACAGGGACACCTGCACAATGCCTTGTACTGTCCAACATTGTTCTGCATGGTAACTGATGTTCCTGCTGCTTGATCTTCTGAGCTGGACTTCTCTTGGAAGCTGCTTCATCCCTTTTCTGGCATCCTTCAAGACAATGTTTGTACAAGGAGCTTGTTCTGTCAGAAAGCAGGAGTAAAGGAAAATAATTTTATACCTCCTGAGCTCAGCAAGAAAGAAAAAACATTTGGATTTGTTTGCATTTTAAAATATTTATCACAATGCCAAGCTATTTTAAGCAATCTGGCTACTTCATCTCTACTTACTATCCTCTTCTACATCAGAATTATCACAAGCCACCTGAAATATGGGAATCAGATGTGAGTTTGAATGTAAGAGTCATGCTTCAAGCTGACAGGGTTGGGAGGGGGAGCTGCCACTGCATCAGCCAAGATTCTCTGTGGAAATGTTGATTGATAACCTATACCTGGGAAAGGAGGGGAACATCCCTCCCCTTTCAGTGGACTGAGTTGCTTTCTATTCCCTTGTGAAAGAAGTACGTAGTCCGGTGCAACCATTTTCTTCATCTCCAGGTATACAAAAAAAAGCCAAGTGCTTTGTTCCATTTTTTTCCTTAGGTAGAGTTCACAAATGATATCCAGTCCTTCCCACTGATAGTGCTGGCCAAGATGATTGGTGACTTCTCCAACGTATCCCTGTAGGGTTCCCTCATGAAGCTGAAATGCATTCCCAACTTGGATGTGGAATCTTTTGTTCATTAGAGGAGAAAATGGTGAGGTCTCTCATGTTGCTGATCTGTAACTTTTCTGTGTCACGTTTTTTGCAGTCACTATGTGGGTTCTCTGAGACCTGGAGCTTAGAGAGGAAAAGGGGCAAATGGGGACCCTGATCCTGAACAAGGCCTTCATGGTGTGATGTGCTGTACAAAGAGAATGAAAACTCCCTTTCTGTTCACGCTTATGGTAGGATCTGAATTGCCACTGCCACTGGAGTCCTGAGAGCAGTAAGTGCTCCATAATGCCCAGTTGGATGCTGTTTGTTAGTGGTCCAGTTGAGAATCCAGCCGAGGTTTTTCACAGACCATTGTCACTCTTTCTTGTGAGCAAAAGTTGTAGAACAGAGGAACAACTACTGAGTATGGTGGAGTGTGGTTTGACTTCTGGATGACTGGTCTGGGCTTCCTGTATGTTGGGTAGCATTAGATGTACACTTGCAGGTGTTTCTGCCATCCAAGGACAGCAATTAAAAGGGGGTAACACGAATTGTTTTCTGGAAGTGCTTGCATTAACTAAAGACTAAATGAATAGCTTGGAAAAAAGTTGCATCCTTTATTTTTTTAAATCTACATTAATCCAACATGTTCTGTACGTCTTTCAGTGTATGAACCAGTATCCAAAACTTCAATTTTTTTAATGGCATTTATGCCAGGTGATAAGTACCATTTCCTCTCCTAAGTGTAGGTGCTGGGTCTGTGTTTATTCTAGGTAGTGACAACTCTATACGACTGTCTTCTATAAAATAATTAACAGATATGCTGATTCTTTGAGATGTTCCCTAGGAATTAATTAGGTATGTATCCACAGCCAAAACTATTTGCAGGACACTTCACTTTTCTCCCAGTATTGAGGTCTACTGGATGATCTTTTAGCTTCAAATGAACCTCTAGAAAAATGAAATGTTGGTGACTCACTCTGTCCACATTTTCTTCCAAATGTAGCCATGTCTGAAAGTTTTAACAAGCACATTGAATGCTGGGTATAATCTAACTGTATTTATCATGAGAGGAAAAATTGCCAGCAATGCAGTAGGAGGAAATAAAAACAATCTGTGACATTATAGATGACTTCTATATGTACCACGGCAGATAAAACAGAGGGGAAGAAGCCATAAAGTTTCCATGGTATTCCAATTAGATGACAAGCCCATGGAAAGAATTATAACTGCTTTCCTGGTTCAGAGTGAGGTCCTATTCACTTGAAGGACATATATATATATACATTTATATATATATATAATTTCATTTTCCTCCCACTCCTCCTTTTTTTCTCTCCAAGCACATTAAAGAAAGTTTATGGATAATCTGATCACAGACTATACCAATACTCTAAAGCAAAATACATAGCATCACAACTTGGTAAGGATTTTATAGCTAGACACTTTACAGACTGCCAAGTTTTAGCCTAAATCCTCTTAGACATAGTCTGAATAAGCTGATATATATCTCAAATAGCAGATGTAGTTGCTAAGGTGCTCTCCATCATATTTAAAAAGTCAGGGCAGTCAGGTGAAGTCTTCAGTGACTGGTAAAAGGGAAACTTCATACCCATTTTTAAGAAGGATAAAAAGGCAGACCCCAGCAACTATCATAGACAGTGGGATTGTAACCTCAGCAAGTTTGTGGATGACAAAAAGATGGGTAGTGCTGTTCATCTGCTTGAGGGAAAGGATGCCATCCACTGGGGCCTTGGCAGGCTTGAGGAGTGGGCCACTGTGGACTTCATGAAGTTCAATAAAGTCCTGCACCTGTGCTGGGGCAATCTCTGGCACCAGCACAGACAGGGTAATGAATGGACTGAGAGCAGCCCTGCAGACTTGGGGATATTGGTTGACAAAAAATCAGATATGAGCTGGCAATGTGTAATTGCAGCCCAGAAAGCCAATTGTATCCTGGACTGCATAAAAAGAAGTGTGACTAGCAGGTTTACTCTGCTCTTGTGAAACCCCACCTGGCACACTGCATCCAGCTCTGGAACCCTCAACACATGGATCTCTTGGAGCAGGTCCAGAGAAGGTCCACAAAAAAGATCAGATGGCTGGTTCACCTCTCCTGTGAAGAAAGGCTGAAAGAGTTGTGGTTGTTCAGCCTTGAAATAAGAAGGGTCTGGGGACACCTTGTTGCAGCTTTTTAATACTTAAAGGGGCTTATAGGAAAGATGGAGAGAGACTTTTTATCAGGACCTCTAGTGACATAATAAGGGTCAACAGTTTTAAACGAAAAGAGAATAGGTTCAGATTGGACATAAGGAAGACATTTACTATGATGAGAGTGCCTCATCCCTGGCAGTGTCCAAGGCCAGGTTGGATGGAGCAACCTGGTCTAGTGGAAGGTGTCCCTGCCCATGGCAGGGGGTTGGAAAGGATGATCTTTAAGGGCCCTTATAGCCCAGACCATAATCATATATGATTCTATGTCCCTGGTCTCTCCAGAATACTTCTTGGATTCTCTGTTACCTTGTTATCCTCTCAAACAAATGAAGCTTCACCCTTCAGCCACCTTAGACCTCTGGGATTTGGACTGATCCTCAGCTCTCTGATAGCGTGGGCATCCCAAACCCTGAACAGTGACTCAAGGGATTTCTGGTCTGGCTCTTAAAGTAAAAATATAATAATTGAAACAAATTATGAGGCCTAACATTTGGAAGAATTCCAAGACCTAGATCTTGTTACTTCACCTAGCATGGGAAATACACAGATTAAGACAAGAGAGTAAAAAAAATTAGTCTCTTTATATGTTGCCTTATCTTCTCTTTCCTCCTTGCTTCTGACTATCCTTGAAACTTTAGGAGAAGTTCTTGAGCAGAAATTCTACAGAGAGGTGTCTGACAATGAACTTTTGTTTACATGTGTTTTCCCTGTGGTCCAACGTTTCTCTTTCCTTTTTCTCTCTGACAGATTCTGCAGCTAATAAGATGCTGTGGGAGCCTGCCTATTTGCTTCTCTAGTCTTTTATCTCAGTGACCACACAATTTATGTAAGGCTCTTCTGTTTTTATGCTCCACTTATTTGTTACACTTTAGCAGTATTTTTATCTCCAAATGCCTACACCCAGATGCCATTTTGCAGAGACTGTCCTCTTCCTCTGGTTGTGTCAGCTTGGTTGAGGTTTTGCTGCTCTGGGGAAGTGTGGGTGACTGAGTTACATTTGTGCCAGGTTCTGCATCTTCTTTGCTCAGTATTATTCTGAAAGAGCACAATATGTATAAACTGTGCATTGCTGAATTCCCCAAATCAAAAACAGGGACGGGGTCAGCTGTGTAGGAACCGGTAGCTAGCATGTATTTATAAACAGGTGATAAATTATATTTGTGTATGCAGAGTGAAAGATTCAGATAACTGACAGCTTGCTTAAATGCCACATAAATTTGGATACTTCTTCAATGGAAACTGAAAAACCTTTGGCAAACAGCACCTGCTTGGTAGCAGAGAGGAAAAGTGACAGAGTCAAGAGAACACGTGATTTTAGGTTCTCAGCACTGGTACTGTCAAAGTGTGGATCTTCTCTTATTTAGTTATTCATTGGTGTTAAGGAGGGTAAGACCTAATGTGTTTGATCATCTTGTTGATTCCTCTTACAGGTCTGGATAATATCCCTGGGCAGCAAATATGTTACACACTGAATGGAGAAGCAAAAACAGCCCTTAGATGAACAAGGTGGGGGGCAGCATTAAGGTCCAGCTCCACCAAAGTGTGTGACTCCTAACTGCTGCAGAAGTCAGCAGGTACATTGAGAAGCCACATTATCTATGTGCTGACTATGAAGACATCTCTGTAAATACTGTTATATACAAAACTGGTGGAAAAGGAGACCTGGATCTTCAGTGGTATTTCACTGCCTAATTTGTATTTAGGCACTGTCATCTCTGGATGCTCTGCTTCCTATGGAGCAGGGAGGCTTAAGATTTGTTTACTTAATACTCATTATATTTTTGGAACCTCATTGATCACCCTGCCTGTTTTATTCTGTTCTCTGCATGATAAGGCTCCAAACACAGCTGTATCTAGTCCAGGGCTGCTACAGTGCTCTACGATTTCCAGCTACAGTGCACACCACTGTAAACACCCCCCTTTATAAAATCTGGTTCACTGGAACACTCAAGGCTGCTGGCTGCCAGGGAATGTTCCTTAATGAGGGTAAGGAGTACTTGAACGCATCTATGACTTGGCAACCCTTCCTGCTTTTTATAAGCTACTATACACTTCAGAGAGAAAATATCTTACAGGCTACTTTTTAATGGGACAAGTTTACTTAAGAGCTGAGTGGAGTTGGTGCCAGTAGTTCTGTTTTGTTCTAGCTTAATATTGGCCTTGTCAAAGTTCTTACAGTGTCTCCTGGGTGTTTCTGTATTGCATACCATATAAAGCTGGTTTTGGGAGCCAAGAATTTTGGCTGGAATATATATTATAGTGGTCTCATTATATTTTTCTAAAGTGTATCAGAGGTGGCCCTATATTAAAGATCCATGGAGCAAGGCTGATTTCTTTTTTCTTTCTCCCTTCTAGTTTTGCCTTAGCCCACACCGCAGACATTGGATCCAGAATTTGAGCCACCCCAAGTTTGAGGGTTATTTGGGATCCAAGGTCTTGGTTTGACCTGTAATAAAATTTGGATAATTAGTGATTTTTTTAGATGGTACCTTGGATTTTGAAAATCACCAGACTTTTGGGAGGGTGCTTTTGGTTTCAGCCTGCACTAGCAACTACTGCACAAAAAGATTCCTTTCTCATCTTGCTGACACAAGTATTCACTTAAAGACAGCTTGCCAACATGGTGTAACATGTGGTGTATCCTGTCTTGCCTCTTGCAGAAGCTGTGTGTTTTATGACTGCTTGGTGCTTTCTTACTGACAGACATCATTAGGTGGTGGACTTGGCAAAGTTTTTCCATCAGAGGGCATCCAGCCCATCTTTTCTAGAGTATTTGTGGGGGAAGCTGGATCCTTTTCTGGCTGCACAAAGGAAAGAGGGAGCTGTGGTAACAAGGCCATGCTTTGTCTCGGGAGAATCCTGGCTACCACAGAAAAGATGGAGAGAAGGTGTTGAGATGTGGCTGAGATTTGTTAAAATTACGTTTGGGCTTTAAGCCTATGTCAGGTTTAAGAAAACATGGCAAAGAACCATTTTTATTCCTTTTTTTGCCTATTCTCTTCTGCTGGGTTTTGATTTTGGTGTGATCCCATTACCTGGAAAGCAGCTGTATGAGCCATAAACAGTGGAATTGAACCCCTGACAAAAATACTATGGCAGAACCAGGTGCTGCTTTATGTGCAGGGAAGAGCAGCAGTGCAGCCTTGCCTTGGTTTCAGGGTGGTGTTGTTGGTGGTGCCCTTGTGGGATGGGTGAAAGGACACATTGCTCCCTCCTGTACCTACAGCAGCTCTCTGTGGGACAGTCCAGCCTCCCTTTGTGATCCTCTTAACCTGGCTAGGGGCTGATGGCAGCTTGCTTCACTGTACACCAGCTTTCAGACTCTGCTTGCAACCAGGCTACCCAGAACTGCTCCTAAAAGTAACAAAAAAAAAGGGAAGAGTTGGTGCACATGAGTCTGAGTGAAGAAGGTTAATCTGAACATGAATGGAAGGCAACCTTCCAGCTGGGCAGAGTTACTGCTGCATATTAACCCAAATATTTGTTATGGAGGCATGATTTTCTGACAGGTGGTGGTAAACAAGGCTACTTAGCTCTGTAGTTTTCAGGAGACCTGATTTTCTCTGTTTGTAGGAGTTTTGGAAAAAAACCCCAAAACTCAATGACACTGAATGAACTACAAAGATGAACTAATGGGCCTTTTCAGATTTAATCCTCAGAGAACAGAGACACTGTTTTCTACTGTTAAATTTCACCCCAAATTCCAAATTTTTCATGAAGTGAAATTTGTCATTTCAGTGTCCAAATCTATTGGGAAAAAAAGTCACATGCAAACAGTTTAGTTGTATTATTGTGAACATTCAGAGGAGACAGGGAGAGGAAGGCTATATGGAGGGAAGCAGGAGGAGTTCTGTTTTCAGGCCTGCCTCATTTTCTCATGTTGCTTTGGCCAAATCAATTCATTTTTCAATATTCTCAGTTACAGAAGGGAAAACAATGCCTCCATGCCTCATGTGGCTTTCAGCATCTGTTGTCTTTGCCAAGCATTGTCAATTTCTTAAACAAAAGGCCTTATGTAAAGGAAAAATTTCTTCTGAAGTCCAGAAGATGATTTTCTACCTGCTCTCATTTTGACTATTCACTGAAGCTACTACCTAAAAGTACTACATGAATCAAAATGATATTATTTATTTAGATTGGTGAAACCATAAAAAGAAGTCCAAGATTCCAGATTGCATTACTGTTTATTTTTAGAGCAGACTCTGAACAAATAAAACAAATGGCCTTTCCCATGCTAGAGTAAATGCCAACAGATATAACCCTTCCTCCAATCTAAAATAAACCTTTCCCAATCTTAGCCATTCCCTTTCCTAAAATGTCCAGGATGAGAACTAGTGCTGTGCCCTCCAGGTTTGGAGCTGCAGGCTTCCACTGAGTGGCAGGTGAGGAGCAAGTGTGGAGCTGGCTGAGGTCAGGGATCCTGGAGACCCTGCTGGCAGCACCCTCCTTTGCTTGGAAGGGCTGGAGGCTGAGTTATGGCACACTGCTGACCTACTGCCCTTGGAAGTGCACTGGTAGTTGCTGCAGTCCTCATAACCAAGGATATACAATAGAAGTTACAAATACATGGATAGTGAAGACAAGCCAACAATCTGTCGGACTGAAATCCTTGAAGGACCTCGTAAATACTTTAATATTTACACAGGGCCTGTATATTTTCACAATTACCTTTCCATGAGCCCAAAATGTTTTACACTGTAATGTTTCTAGGCTTTAAGAAGTTGTATTTTCTGATATGTCTGAAAACTGCAGGCTCAGCTTCTCTATTGGCCCATTTTTTTCTCACGAACAATTAAAGCTGGATTCCTTTTTACCCTCAAATATGCAGAATGTAAACGGTGAGTTCTACCAAAAATATATATTGATTATGATCACAGTGTGATAAGAACAAAATGGTTTGAATTTACAAGGGAATGTTGTACCATAAATTGGCAAAAAGATGCATCTACAGTATTTGCCTCTATTATAATTAAGAAGTGATAAGGAAAATTACTTTTCTGTAGAGAGATTTTTGAGAGAAACAAACCTATAAGAAGTTTGAAAGGTTTGAGGCAGTTCTTTAAAACCATAGGGTGGAAGTTAGGAGGTATGAAGACACAGATCAAGTATAGTGACTTTCGAAGCAGCTGACGTGTACCTCTGGTTTCTGTCACAAGGCGCTTCTCTTTTCTGTCCAAAACAAGGTTCCTGTTAGAGTCTGAATGGGACTGTCGTGGAGCTGGCACACCTGCTGCATGTATTAGACATGCAGTGACAATGGATTGGTACTTAATATGAGGCTCTGGCTCTTGCTGTGAGGTCCATTGTGAATTGGCTGCAAGGTCCATAGTGAGTGTAACACAGATCCCTTTTGGCTCAGGGACAAGACTTTCTGCCTGATGTTGAGGGAGGGATAACAAATCCACAGTGACTTTTGGTGGTGTTTTCTATTTCTGGGGAGTCCTGAGAAACCAAAAGAAGTGACTTCTGCACACTTTCTGCAGAAGGAAAGGCGCTGGAGCAGCATCTGGAACTAATAACCTGTGTTTCACAGCTCACTGGTGGGCAGCAAGGGAGCCGCTCCGGCTCTGACAGGCCCTTACGTAAAACCTGCACACTGTGATTTTCAGCTGTGGGAAACTTGAAACGGCTTCTGCTGGCCCAGGGAAGAGGAGACTGCCTGACTCCCTTTTGGTTCACCTGGGACGACAGGCTCCCTGCAAGGGCATCACCACATCCTTCAGATGTGGTAGCACACAGGTGGAGCGTGCACATACACACACAGGAAAATCACATCCAGCCATCAAATGGGGTATTCCACTAATTGGAGAGTCTGTTCTGGTGTCTGGCCACCATTTGGCAGATACTGACAGTTTCCACTTAAAGCCAGCCAACCTCACCAGAAAGCCAGCTGTGCGGCTGATCTCATGAAGATGTCACTGAACAACTGTTTGAACTCTTTCAAGAAATGGTGGGTCTGATTCAAGGCAGGCTGGAATCCCCTGGGGGTCTGTGCTGGATGTGGGAATAGAGACATCCATTGACGTAATAGTTACACCTCAGTGTTCCTGAGTTGCATGTAAGGATATCATCTTCATTCTGGCACCAGGGACTCCCTCCAAGTTCACCTTAAGCTGAAACAGAATCTCTTCGCTGTTCACATATATGTCACTTTTTCTTTTCCTATGAGTGTTGCTACGTCCTCATAAATATTGGTAGCTTGTCATAATTGTTGCCATGATGAACAGAGTTATTTATTTAAAAAGAAGAAGCAGATGGCACAAAATACCTCAATGAATTCCAGCATGTTTGAGAAATGAAATAACCTTTTTAGAAGTATCAGTTTTGTGAAGGTGTTAAATGCTATTTCACACAATCCCAAGGGAGATTTTTATTCACTACACTGTGTGTACACAGAGCGACAGCAGGAATAAGGCAAAAAAAGAAGACACAGAGTGGAGTAGTTTTATGAAAAGCCATAAAGAGATGAGCATAGTTTTATTAGCTGCTGCCATTCAGTACATAGAGTTCTGACAGTTGGTGAAGGGGATGTGAAAGCCATGTTGGACAGAAAAAGCCTGAGGAAGCTGAATCCTGGTGTTGGGGAGAAAGAAGGAAGGAGAAAGAGAAAGCAAGACACAAACACACAAAATCTGTTCCCAGAATTGTGGGTGCATATATCGACCACATTTCGCTATAAATACACTGTCAGGTGCAGAGAGACAGCCACTTATTTCCTCGAAGAGCAGAAAGTAATACCAGCATCCAGGGTATTATTTTTAACACATTCTGCACTTACAGTGGAGGGTCCTTGCCGTAAGTCAATAACTGAGGAAAAAACATGTGCTGCACATGAATGGTATGTAGAAAGCAGGGCAGTTAGTTAAAGGAATCTTTATTAAAATGATGAAGGTTTGTAGAAATTTGTAGCTCAAAGTATTTTATGAAAAATTAATTATGGTTCCTAATGTGAAAGAGATATAAGAGGGATGTATTTCTTTTAGAAAAGGGAATGCTGAAGTTTGAGGGGTTAAATGCCTTTCCCAAGGAAGTTGATTGTACAGCTGGAAAGAGAAGTGCTTTTGCTTGAAATACTGGTTAAAAATGCCAAAACCTTCTATTATCTCTAAAAATGTCAAAACCCTAAACTGGACTGGGAACAGGGTGTAATCTGTATCTCTAGGTAACTAATGTTGTGTTTTAATAACCTGACTACACTTTTCCACTACAAAGTGTCTGATTCTCGGAGGGACTGAGAAATCTGAAATACTTGTCATTATTTTTTTTCCATCTGTGTTACTTTAGTTTACTTGTTTTGTCATCTATTAGACCTAAATCTCAATACCCATTTTGACTGAAACATCAGTTGATAATCTGTGTGCCAGATTATTAAATATACAGCTGTAACTGTCCATTCCCAAACATTTTCAACCCAGAATTTTTAATATACAAGTCGGTGCTTTCTTGGACCAGTGAGAGTGGAAAAACTAAGGTGGCTGGTGGAGTACATGAGGGTGGAGGCCCTGAATGAAGCTTTTATAAAAACTGTCTCATAGGAGATTTCCTCTCTTCTTTCCAGTTTGGATTAGGTTTTTTGGCATACTTTTGCAAGAAACTCATCATGTCTTTGCATTCAAACTGCAAAAGCTAGCTTAGTACTTTCTGAATTTCTCTTGGAAATTGCTCTGCAATGCTCCATCCAGAGAAGATGCATTTCCCTGTTTGTTTGGTTATAAGCAAGATCACGAGGCATTTATTTTAGCTCTCAATTTACTTCTCTCACTTCTCTCTTCTCCATTCCTATGGAAGTTTGTTTGAAATATTTCTTTGAATTTAGATAGCTTGTACTGGTGTCATTTTGAGAAATGACTTTCTTTGCCTCTGGTTGGTTATAATGCCAGGGTGGATGGATTTAACACAAGCTTAACCCGTTTGTTTTTGGAAAAGATTAGTACAGGCTTAGACAGTAACTTGGAAAATACAAGGATGATATTCAATCATTGCCTCCTTAATACAGCATTAATCAGTAATGTGTTCCAAGGTTAGCCCATTAGACATCGAGATAGCTAATCTGACATTGGATCCTTCTGTCTGTGTACACTTATACACATTCCTATATGTTCTCTCTTGACCTCGCTCTGCATTATTTGCAGGAATCCTTCTCTCCTGACCATTCAGCTGAGCAGCCTTGGCAGGAGGGTGTTTGCCCCCTGAGAGCCTGGGTGCTGCATCATCCCCCATGTCTTGGAGATCCCAGGTGAGGGCTCATAATCCCCACAGCTGAGGTGAGAACCCATTTTGGATTCTCTGATGTTTCCACCAGAAGTGGGCTTTTACAGGTCATGTCTGCTGGATGCCACTTCTGTTTCAATGGCCATGGTGCAGCACCTTGTGTTGGACTTGCAGAGCTGGTGAGACCAGATGTGCCAGACAGGTGCTTGTTGGAAAGGAGACATTGCCACACCAGCTACTAACCACGTGGAGAAATGCCCAGTTCTGGACAGAAACACCAGCTGAGTTCGGAGGCCTTCAGGTTTGGGTGGAAGTAGTGAGCAGGCACTCTAAATAGCTCTGAATATTCAGATGCCTGTACTCCCCTAGATACTTCCATGGCTAATGAAGGCTGCCAATTACAATTTGTAATTTGTTTTTGAACTTGTAGTGTGAAAACTTAGTCAAGAATTATAACTTTTTTGTTTTTACCTATGGTTTGCACGTAGTGAGTTGAGGCTGTAGTGGTTAAGTTGCTGTTTGTATAGTTCAAGCATGTGGATCCAGTTCCAAGATCCTTTACCTGTTTATCCCAAGGTCACATGCACATTCTAATTCATTTATTGTAGCTAAATGCCCTTGCATAAACAACTGCATCTATACAAAGTGAGTAGAAGCTACTGACTTAGTAGTATTTTATATTGATGGTGCTGGTGGAAAAACTTCATAAAAATGAAGGAAAAAAAAAGTAAAGGAACAGAAAAGCAAACTCTTGGAAGAAAATCTCCAAACCTGCAACATTTTCCCCATCTTTCCTACCCTTTGTTCTCCTTGCCCCAATCCAAATACAAAGACCTTTTTATCTCTGACCTTTGTTTCTTTTTTTTCTGCAATTTTTCAAGCATTAGAGAGAGACAATTCACCAGCAGATTATGAGACCTTGTGGAAATCCATTTTTCTTTACTATACAGTAGTTGCTAAACATATATAACTTTCAAATCCTCTCTGGGAAGTAAGTGACAGGGAGACATTCAGCTAACCCAAACAACACATTTCACAGTAAGTGCTGTTCTACCAAAAGGCCTTTAGACTGAATAGCTAAATGTCCCCTCATTTAAGGATATTGAGGGAGCCAGGATCAGGGGATGCTGGGAAGCTTGTTGTCTTACAGTCAATGTAAATATTTGTAGATGTTCTGAAGGGAGTTTGAACCCTGCAAAACTTCTGGCTCCTGAATGAACCATACGGATTTCTCACTTAGCTTAGTGTTCAACTAAAACAGAGACAGAAAGGAGTCGTAGGCCTGGTCTGCCGTGCAAAGCTCCACTGAAGAGTGATTTTCAATAGAGCTAATTAAACAAAAGCACATCAGTTGCATGCATGCACTTACATCAAAGGACACAGAGATTTTGTAGGTTTAATTTAACTTTAAATCAGCTTAAATGTATCTATTTCATGGGCTAGCACTGAGTGGAGCAAATCAATTTTAAATTTAATTAAAGTGGTGTTCTTTGCCAATATAAGGGGGTCTTACAGGCCTTTCTGTTTCCCTTTATTGATCTCAATGGTATTCTATGAACATGCTAAAAACCCCCTTTTTTTTTCCCAGAACTTACTTGAAAAACTACTGAATTCAGTCATCTGCACATGATTAACATTTTTGCAGTACATATGTACTATTCTGTTACATAGTGAGATCCATATTGGCATGCAATTTTTGGATAAGCTTTTTCATAGTTTGTTTTCACTAAATGTCTTGTTGAAAAGAAAATTGGTGGGCCTGTGACAAGTATGTAGAAATCTTTTTTATGACTTTTAAGGCAAGGAGAAAAAGAATTTGTATTTAAATGTAAGTAATTTCTTGTGATGTTGTGAGTTTGTTCACAATGGGGTAACCTTAAAGGTGATAGATAGTAAGAAAACTAATATAAATAAATAACCTCTATTTATAATGTAGTAGCAACTACAGGTTGTCATAGCAGTGTGGCTTGTTCAATACTAGAATGAATATTCCATTTTCCCAGCAAAATGAAAGTATTAAAAAAAAAGAGCTTTGTAGTCTCAGAAAAGGCATGAATAGTAGAGACGAGAACAGAATAATTCTAATACTTGCCAATGTTCATAACACAGGTAAGTAATTTTAACATCCTCCAACCTGAAACGTTCCCCTTAGCTAATGAGCCCGTCCTCTTAACTGCTCAAGCTTCTGACCATACTCAGACAAAAAACCACCACAAGTATTAAGCAACCCCCAAAACATCCTCTTTAGAACTATTTATACAAGATGCAGTGGTCAGTCAGGGCAGCAAAACAGTGGTTTACAAGAAGCCCAAATAAAACCTAGGGCTGTCCTGAGCAGGATGGCCTGTGGCGAGTCAATGGGTAAACATTCTCAGTGGAGAATGAAAAAAAAGGGGAGAAACAGCCTAAAACAGATGAAGGCAAGACTGTGAATAAATCCAAGCAAGCAGCATTGCCTGTGTTCTCATGCACCTTAATCCTTGTCATGTGTTTGAATTAGGGTTATGCTTCTCTCCCACCCACTTCTAAGTCCTTTTAATAATTTGAAGCTTACATAAAATATGGAATAAATCTATTTGAAGAAAAGTTCTCTTGTACTGCAGGTTGTCTAAGGAAACCTCCATGTTATGATTAGATCTGTTATGGTTAGATCCTTAACAATTTATTTCAGTGGGAAAACTTCCACTGGATTTAATAGCAATAGGGTCTGAACTACATTTTCATGAATCATTTCAAGACGGTTTGCCATTCAGTGATATTGGTTTCTTGCCAAATGACTTTTTTAGTTAGATCATAAGGCACATTGTCTTTGTTTTATGTTATATCCAGTCCCATGGATTTGGTCTTGAAAGCAACCTGAAACTTAGATATCATAACTTTGGTGAAATAGCCATAATACTTTTAACACATTATGCTACTAGAGTGAATTATGTTTTGGGAGAAAATGTTCTCACATGTCCTATAAAAGAAAAATTTACACTGGATCTATTTCTGTAGTGTGGCTACAGCTCTGTGTCTCTCTTTGAGGTAAATTTATTAAAAGAAGACAGACCCACTTGATAAAATCCAAATGTAAGTACCCTGCATTATTCCATAAAAAGGCATTTTCAGCATGATAAATGAAATGTCGTTGCTTGAAATTGCATTTTGAAACCAAGGCCTTTGTTGCATCAACAGAAGCATGCAGCAGCAGGGGCACTCACTGGCTGAACAAAGTGTCCTTTAGGAGGCATTTGAGCAAGTTCATGGTTGTGAAGGTTAGCAAGGTTTTGGACACTGTTTTGCACTATAATCTTGTATCCAATGTGTTCAGTCTAGAGGCTGAACAACCAGATGGTAAAATACCTGGTGGGGTGGTTTGCCTTAGAGGGTGCTGATTAATGGGTCGTGCATTGCCTGGTGGCCTAACAAGGGAAGCACTGCAGGGTCTATCACTAGAACTGGCCTGTTTAACATTTCCATAAATGACTTGGAGGAGAGAGTGGAGTACGCTTTAAACAGAATTGCAGATGTTGACACACTGGAATGGTCAGGGCTGGACAACTCATGCTGTGAGGCTGCACAACTGGGGCTTGTTCATCCTAGAGATAAGGTGGTTTAGGAGGCCCCTAACAGTGTGTCCCCTCCTCCTCATCCCCATAATTACTGGAGATCATTGAGGATATGGAGCCACGGTGTCCACAACAGGGCATGGTGGACAAGCAAAAATGGCACAACTTGAAATGAGATGTTCATCCTGGATATGACGAAATACCTTCCCACCATAAGGACAGTGGGGTAGTGGCACAGACTGCCCGAGGTGGTTGCATAGCCTTCATCCTTCGGAAGTCTTTAAAACCTGACAGGAGAAATGCCCAAGCACATTGTTTGAGCTCATGGTTGAGTCCACCTTCAGCAGGAGGCTGGTCCAGAGAACGGCTGAGGTCCCTTCTGACTTGAACAATCCTTGATTCTCATGATCCTACAGGTGCAACTACAGTTTGGCTTGGTGTTTACCTGAGAAGCAATATATTGGTAAAGGCTTTCTTTAGCCAATTCTTTTTAAAGATGCCTTGGCCTTGTAACAGTCTTTCATAAAACAACTCTTTTGCCTGCTTGTTTCCTACACCTCCAAAGCAAAGCTATTCTTTACACTGACAGACAGATGACTTTATGAAAGAAATGTCACTGATGATAAGCAGTGAATCAGCACAGTCCTTAGTGTGTTCTTACCTCTGCAAAAGCTCACTGATGATAATGCAAGGTGTACAGTGCATGTAGGCAATTCACACACTTCATAATCCCAGACAAAACCCAGATCACAGAAGCATACAATGAGATATCCATCACATTTTTATAAGTGGCTGATTTGACAAAACATAAGGATATTTCATAGGTTTCTGCAATAATGTGGAATATTTGCTTTCCGTGCAACAGAGAAAAACTGTGAAGTTGTGAAGACTGCAAATCTACACTCTGCTAAGAAATACACTCTAGAAATTGCTGGAATGAAACAGTATTCACATTACTCTTATTTAAAAACCATTTGGGGTTTGTACATAGTTCACGTGATTCAGGAAGTAGCTATTATCATGAATCATGTTTTCACACTGTGTTCACTATGCTAGGTCTAACATATTTCTAGACAAAGCTTAAGGCAGGCAAATACAGATTTGGAAATGGAAAAGAGGCAGAGGATGAACAGGAATCTACTCATTTAGGAAAAATTAAATTCCTTTGGTGGAGTGTTTTATACAACAAGCAGCCACAGTGGCACAGTTCTGACAGCAGCTTGTCAGCATCTATGGTTCCATTTGAGTTTCACCACTTGTACTTCATTAATTGGTAGCATTCAGTGAGGTTAAGAATGAAAAAACCCCATCTCTTGGGGATTTAAATTTTTTTTCCATAGTTGATACTAAATTCTGCACCCAGCCACTTTGATTTGCAAGGTAAATTACTGTTCATTTTAACTCAGAAAAAAAAGGCAGTTCAGAGAAGTTCATTTTTTCCATAAATTGGTGTTCTTGGTCCCTTGAAATGTGGCTCTGTAATAAGATGATGTTCCAAATTTTCATTGCCTGCAGTCTGTTTCATATAATTGAGTATAGGTATGACGTGCTTTGATGTACATACGACCATTCTTTTTTGGGATTCATTTAAATCCATCCCAGTTTAGAAGAAGACACTTGTCTCAGCTTTGTAGGTTCCATGTATGAAGTGCATTGTCTTCTCAGCTCATTTACTCTTAGGCAGGTGGTCATATAACAAACCATCAGAATAACTGACTTGAAAAAACAACCTCATGTCTGTCAGGAGGGAGGAAAATAATTAATAACATATGGAAAGAGTTACTTTTACCACAGGGATGAAAGGTACCATGGTAAAACAGGATGTGGGCAAATGTATGCTCCAGTTGTCTCTGTCTGTGGTTTGTGTCAGCCTGTGTCTGACCAGGAGGTTCTGGCTTATGGTGTGTCCAGATGATAGTCAGAATAATTAATGTGTTTTTTTGAAAATAGAAACTAAAAAACAAGCTCATAACTAGAGCAGTTCATTGATTTCTTCTATAAGATTCTGGTCTACTATAATTCCATAGAAATTACTCTTAAATTTTGCAGAAAGTATCTTTGGTTTTCATTTCACCCAACTGTCTGAAATGGTAGGTACACATGTTTTTCGATTTTGTATGTTCGTATTTCCTGAAACTTTGTCTAGAACCTGAAAATAGTTCGAAAATACTGAAAGAATCTGTATATGATTTGTGAGCTATCTTTGAAAGGGCAATTTTTCTAGCTGCTACCACTGCAAAAAACCGACCCTATTGCAATGATAATCGTAAGCCTGAATTTCTCCAAAGTGCTTAACTTTAATCTATTTGATGTCATCCAGAATTCCAGAGGATTTCAGCTGAGATTAAAAGGTTTTTTTTAGCATGAAAAGTCATGCAAATTGATAAATGGGTCTTACGACATCCTGCCTAGGATGACCAAGTCATGCATATGGTAGAGTTTATCACGTATCTCACACAAAGCAAGGCAATGCTTGATAAGCACTTTTATTGGGTAATTAATTTTTTTTTTTTTACATTTGCAAATAAAGCAGATTGATTTCCATCTTGAAGTAATTTACTAACACATTATAAACTCGTCAAATGCTAATGTGGTGCAGCATGCCATTTCCTGTTTACTAAGTAATCCTTTAGCTGCCTGCTTTGTGTCTTTCAGGTTGAACCTGGAGCTCTTCTCAGCCAGGGACGTCATGGAGCCTGGTGTCAGAGCCCTCCACCTGAAGGAAAACATTGCCTCCTTGGCTTGACTTCTTGAAAATACAAGCCACAGCCGATTCCCAGTGGTTTGCATGCCCAAGCCAGAACATGCAGAGGTGTTCCAGGGAACTATTAAAAGGTAAAGATGCTATCAAATTGATGTCATGCAATGTTTCTGGCTATTTATCAGATCTTTTTTTTCTTTAAGCATCTGTTTGTGAAGATTATTTGGGATGTATATGAAACTTGTTCTTACTTCCTTTAGCATGAAAAGCAGGTGTCCTTTAAAGAAATGACCTGGGTCCTTTCTAGCACAAGGTCATCTATTGCATCAGGAATTTATGGAAACAGCAACTATGAAATGATCTTATGGGAACAGCAGAAAAAGGGAAAAATGCCCTTCAAAGCCTTAAAGGTTCACTGAAACAGTAATTTAAAAGTACTTGAATCCAGTTACTCATGACATTTCCCATGCCAATTCAAAGCTGGCCCACTCTTTCTCCACATTTTTTTTTCATTTTATTAGTGTATGCTTTTACAGGAAATGAGTTAACATAAATCATATTACAGACAAGATAAGCAACAAAGTCACTGGAAGTAACATGCTAGGGTAAACGAATCAGACTAAAGGAATCCTTGCCATATGGGGCACTCTCCAAAGGCATATAAAATCTCCTGATAAATGAAGTATTTGTGGTACTGTATTTCATATGACAGCAAGAGTGAATTCATCCTTCCTTTTAAGAAGGGATATAAAGACTGTCCTTTGAGTGGTGGGTCATGAGTGGGAGAGGCAGTGACTTAATTTCCACCTTGAGTATCCTAGAGGAAAGGAGAAGATGTATATGCACCTCCTACTGCATTGAAGTTCACATAGCAAAACTCTATGAATTCTGCTTCCAACAACAATAAAACTGGACACATGTAATAAAAACACATGGCCAATTTTGTTTTGTAATATTATAACTTTTCATAATTTTCATGGTTCCTTTTGTCCTGAATGGCTCCAGTATTCTACATATTTTCTTGTGCAGAGTTCCTTCTTTATCTACTTCTGTTTTATTGCCTTAACTGCATGGCACTTGGAGCTACCTGTGAGCAAACAAGGATTTTTTTCTGTCAATATGGATGGTGGAACAAACTATCTGTGCTTCATTGGTGGAGATTTGATTAGGACTTCCACACATGCCTACTTTATAACAAATTTTCAAGGATGAACTACCAGCAGCTGAGTGAATATTTAATAAAAATTGTGAACTCGCTTCAGTGACAAGTGAAACAATTTGTATAAACCTTTTAGGATGACAAATATCTGCTTGCAGTGAGAATTGTACAGTGGGAATTGTTTGGGTTTCAATGGCCTGCAGGAGCAATGACATCAATAAGGGCAGTATTGTGTACTTGTGTATGATACATATACTTGTTTCCTCACAGTGATGTTATCATAAACATAATTAATACAAAATGTGCTAAGGCCCTAAAACCTAAGTTTCTGAGTGATAGTCTCCAGTCTGAAGACATTATAGAGCATAAACTAGTGTGCTTTTTTAGTTCTCAGCTGTTCACAGCCAAAAAACTAGAGAGCACACTAGCAACAGCTACAGCTGAAGTTCCTTTGAAATTCACTTTACAGGCCCAGGCTGCTGAGGTATATGCAGAGTTCATGTAAATACTGTCGTGCTTTATAATGCAGAGCAAATTGGTGTTGGAGGAAGCAAAAAGGGGGAAAGGAAGTCTCCAAAGAGAGGTGCCTGTAGAGAAAAGCTGATGCTTCCTGAAAACTCTGGTAGGCTTGTGGTTTTCTCAATCCTCTGAGCTCCTTCATGATACATTCTGTTGGAGCCTTTCTAAAGGGTTGAAGGAAGAAGTATTTCCCTGTCACTTTTAGCATAAATGAGCTGTTGTTAGACTGCTTTGAATAAAATCAAGATAATATTATAAATGGTTGACAAAGAAGAATCAAATAGCTTTTTTGGCTGGTTGGTACCTCACTCCAGTGAAACACATACAGAAGGGTTGTCTGGGAGCAAGAATTGTGTTCTGACGTGCTCTGATAACACCCCTTCTTGCCCCAGTGTTTTCCCAGTAGCTTGAGGACTTTCATGATGAGTGCCTTGTCCCCAGCAGGGATTACAGATGACTTGGCTGTTCTCACCAACACTGGGAAGGGAATGCTCTGCAGTCTTCCTCTGAAACAAATCTCCAGTAATGTGATGTGTCATGGAATTTGTATCCATGACCAGAAGCAGTTAGGGTTTAGGTTTTCCATCTTACTCATAAAATTACAGCTCTTGCAGCACGTAACTCTTAAGACGAAGATGACAAATGCTGTGAACTCCTCAAAGGAGAAGGCTGCTGTTCAACCTATTGCCCTATGAGACCAAAGGAAATCCCATATGGGCATGACATGACATGACCACAGCAGGAAAATGATAAGTTATTTACCAATCTTGTACATCAATAATGTTAAAATGGAAGATATGTGGCTTGCCTGACAGATCTTAAAAAGGTGGTTTGGAAAAGATGTAAAAAATATTTACCATGATGTTTTTGTTGAGAGTTGCCTTGGATGTAATTATTGATTTGCAAATGTGGTTCTTGGGTTTTTTCCCCTCTGGAACATAAATGTTGTTATTAGGTTAAAAAGAATGGAGTAACAAGCTAATGAAGGGAAAGAAACAAACAATCTACTAATCTTGCATGAAGGCAGTGGCAGCTCATAATTTTTTAATAAAGTTTCTCATTTATATGTTTTTATGTACCATTTTTTTCTCATGAAATAAGCATAGACGAAACACTGTAAATTTGGTCCAAATGTAAAAGTTATTCAGTACCTGGCCACACTTGGAAACTGTAACAATGAGAGCTGCTGTACACAGATGAATTGCTGTTATGTTTCATAACACATATGAACGATTCTGACCCTTTGAAGAGAACAGGTCAATGCCAGTTCCTATAAAAGCAAGGATGGTGGCCAAGCAATGTTGGCTGGAATCTGCATGGGCCTACAAATGCACCTTAGTGTTGGCCGGTAGCAAACATGTAGATATTCCTTCCAATTTTATTAAGGAAAAACACAGACGCGCCTCCCCCTCTCTCCCAGATCTTCCAGATCTGCCTAATGGGGCTAGATTTTTCTCCTCTTCCTTGTGATCTGGATGGTTACCCACTGGGGATCAAGATGAGATCACCAAACACGTTTTTCCATGGGTGACCTAAATCTGAAGCTGTTATCTCCCCCAGCTGAGCAAGCAGTAGAAAATAAAAACAAAAGCAACTACTAAAGAAAACTTTTTGGCTTTAAAATTGTTAAAGAGGAAGCAAGCTGTAGCTGAGAAGCAAGTTTCCAAAACAAAGATCTCCTTAGAGTAATACATTTGACACTTTGCCACAGTCAGAGGTCTGTGCATGCCTGGGAAACCCTTGCAGAGTTCAGTTTGAGGAACGTGTGGCTGGTGAACTTGATGCATTGATGGGGATGAGCGACTTACTGTGTGCAGTGCAGAGGGTGGAGGGACTGGCTGGCCCCCTTCATTTCTCCCACAGCAGAGATGATACTTGCACATCAGAACAAAACAGGCTATTCTTTTGCACTGCAGCTGAAATGCCTCCCCTGTTGCCCCCCAGTGACTGCAGCTGAGCTGAGTTGTTATGAATGTGTCAGCCCTGAGCCCACTGAGAGCTATAACTGTCATGCCCTCAATGACATGCCCCCCTGGCTAGGTGGAATTCATTCTTCAGAGTGACCTGAGGATAGGACCACTGCCTTCCTTCCCAGGCCGTTTCTGCCAGAGAAACAGCATGAGGCTGTAAATGTATATTGAGGAGTTGTTGGGAGGTCCCTTGGCTCTCTTTTGTCTTGGCTGCTCTAGACTGTGGCTACAGATTCTCCTCCAATGGGAAAAGATAAGAGTTATGCTTCTGCCTAATTTCTGTGAGACCAAATCTGAAAAAAGAGCTATGTTTTCATTTCCACATATGTTACAATGTACTGGTGCAGGGCCATTGTGGGGCGATGAAGTGGTTCTTCGACATGATGAAGAGATTAGACATATCATCACTTGTGTTTTGCTGCTCCATCTTCTTTGCCTGAGGTTACTTCATAATGTAAAGCACAGTAAAACCAGAAGACATGGAGGATTTGAGGAGAAAAGCTGTATGTAATGAATTTCTTTTCCCTGTCTGTAGACACATCTGGGATATAACATGGAGAGTGATGATACTCCACGGTCAGCAGCAACACCTTTGCTGCCATGCTTTGCATCCTCTGATTGCTTCCCTCTACAGGCATGTGTAATGGATGACAATGTGCTCTCTACCAAGGTGCTTTTTTTCTGGAATGCTATTTATTCTTGTTTTATGTAGGTTTCCTGCATATTTATGACTGAAGAATACCATGTTCCTCCCAGGGACTGTTCTGGTGTTGGTGGCCTTTTCTGCCTTTGCCTTCACTTTTGCCAAGGAAAATTAAGGAGCAGCTTTTCTGTACTTCTGTACTGTGGTTAAACCCTCCTGGTGTCCATTGAAGTAAAGCAGGTGCATGCTGATGTCTTGTTAGACCAGGATCTGTCCCCTCTATGTCCTTTGAGGAAAAATGGTGAAGAGAGTCAAAAGCTGGAATGCTGCCCAGCAATCTTAATTTCTGCCTCGAACACAGCTGTGAGACAATTTTCCTGGAGAAACTACTAGGCTGACAAATACCACTGAGTAGCCTGTTTGGGAATTTTACCATAACAAATAAGCCATTTTGTTCACGCCTGAGGCTCTCAGATCTGTACCATACGTACCTCTCCTCCTCTCAGGCTGAGGGCTGGAGTCTCTGTATTTGCCTCTGTACTCTTACCTACACAGCTGTTAGCCATTACACTGCATTCTGTTTGTCTATCTTTTAGCTGAAGGAAATTTTTTTTTTTTGCTTGATTTAATTTGACTGGGATAAAGTAATTATGCAGAAACCACGGTATCTCTGATGGTAAGCAGTCTGTACAGAATATAACTGTCTAAGCAGAAATGGGTAAAACTTGGTTTTATGCTACTTCTGTAGGGGATGTGATATTTTTGGCATTGTGTCTGCATTTTGTGTGTATTTTTTTCACCTAGGAAACCCCATCTCTTCCCACCCATCAAGTTTACTGAAACTTCAGCATTTGTGGTCAACTGAAATAGGTACTTAGAAGCTAAAAAGAAATTTAAATAAAATATTGACGGTAAAGTTGTCAAAAATCCTTGTATTTTATCATGTTTGTTCAAACCATTTTATCACAGTTGGATGCCCCATCTCTGGAAGCATTTAAGGCCAGGCTGGATGGGTCTTTGGCCATCTTGGTCTATGGGAGATGTCCATGCCTATGCAGGGCTGGAACTAGATTATCTTTAAGGTCCCTTGCAATCCAAACTGTTCTATGGTTTTATGATTGTACATTATGGATATGTTATGCAAGAATGTATTGACTATGTGATTTACTTACTCAAGTTTGTTTGATAAAAATGAAGTGTTCACAGTACTTAATTTTCAGGACAAAGTTGGGAATCTTAGATCCTTCAACTAGAGGTTGGACTTGCAGAAACACCAACTGACTGAAAACATGGCTTCCCATCCAAAGACATTGCAAAAGGTCTAATACCCTGGAAAACAGATTCAATCCATCTTAAAGTAAAACCTAATTACCTTTGATGGTCTTGTTCTGCTTAGGTGAGTTAAAGCCTGCTGCTCTGTGTAATCACACAAATGTGTTTTGTAAGCTTTCCTTAAAAATGTCCAGCTGGCCTGAGCCAAGCTGCACAGGCCTGCAGAGCACAGCATTGCCGCTGGGATGTTCCCAGAGAGCCCGGCGGGACTCCAGAGCTCTTGTAGATCTGGATGTGGAAACTGACTTCAGTGGGGCTGGGAGCGCTGGCAAGAATGCTGAGAGTTACATCTTTCCACTTCAGAAACCCAAGGGAGATATTAAACATCCGCTTGATCAGCAACAAACTCCCTGCTCCAATTCTCGCTCAAAGGATATCATGTCTAATGGAGCTGAACTGCCAGAAAGCTGCACCTGAGTGAGGAGGATTTCTGCCTCAGGTTAGTCCCCAGTCCAGATCCAGAAGAACTGCCAGAGGAGGGAGCCAAACTTCATTTCTGTTGGCAATATTTATTTTGCTGCTGTTCTCTGCTGCGCTCCTGCA
Organism: Illadopsis cleaveri; assembly: GCA_013399915.1. Classification (NCBI taxonomy): domain Eukaryota; kingdom Metazoa; phylum Chordata; class Aves; order Passeriformes; family Timaliidae; genus Illadopsis; species Illadopsis cleaveri. The sequence goes on from VXBB01002199.1 coordinate 218,485, forward strand.
CTTTCTGCTTCCTTTTGTGGTAGGAGGAAGCCAGGTACAGAACAGTGTGTGCTCATGAACTACTTCTACTCAATGGTCCTGCTTTAGATTCCCTGCTTGTGAGGTGGTAGGGGAAGGGGGATACTCTCCTCAACCAGAAGACATAGTAGAGCAGCTGTTCCCAGTAACAATAATGACACTATTGCTGAGACAAACATTTTCACAATGATGCATGGGAACGCTAAATCCAAACCACATTGTTTAGCTAATGCATGCTTTCGCACTGCTAAAGGGGAATGTCACATAACTGAAAGTAAATTGAAAAGATCAGAGTTTAGAAAATATGACAAAGTTGAAAACTTAAAGCTGTAATGCACAGTAACATCCTTTAGCAGTGAAATCAATGATCCAAAGTGGTGTGTGTATGTGTATTTTATGGCAGTTTATTAGGTATGACTCCCCTCTGGCCAGTCCAGTGAACAGACACTGTTGTGAGTCAGGAATGCTTTCTGCCAAGCACTTCAGTGAAACTGAGTATAGCATATAGATCTCCTTTCCCACAGAACATATCAGGCATTGCAACATATCATAGATATGTCAGACTGTAGGTATGGTTTCTGGCATTTTTCTTTAATCTGCACTCCCAGCTGGGACTAATGAAACACTGCTCTCAAGGCGTGTGCGTGCACATGTGTTCAGAGAGTCCTCACACACTGTTTTAATAAGGTAATACTTTTATTTTCCTTAGCAAGAGGAGAGGTACTCGCCTTCAGTAATGATGCGGTGCAACAGCTTAGAGAAAGGGAAGTTAAAGATGAATGGAGACATGAAACATTTAATTCATACATTAATTACTGAGCTAGTGATATCTACCTTAATATTGTGACAACCTTGCTGCTGGCACTTTCAAAATAACTGATACGGATTTGAAGGATTGTTGGAGAGCCTTTTCCTTCTGGCACTGTTGTGGAGAGATTGCTAAGTTTAGATCACAAGAATGCAAATTACTCAATCAAACACAGAACTCTGCTAAGTTCATGCAATAAATGGAGATAAATATGGGGTTTTGTTTGTTACCAGAGGATCATGGTCAACTTCCCCTCTTCCTTTTCACTGCGCCTTTGCTGTAAGTTCTGGGCAATGGTGATTCTACCTGGTCTGATCAAAGCTAGAAACACCTTTGGCAGTGGTTTGAAGGCTTCATCTGAACTCAGCAAGCAAAGAAGAAAAAAGAGGAGGGGAAGCACATTAGGGACTTGAAAACTATTTTTAGGTGTGCAGACTAGGGAGCTGACAGCAATATCTGATGGCAACACCACAGTTCCTTTGTGATTACTTGGTTTTCATGTTAGAGGGTAGAGTCTGTCAGCACATTGATTGTTTTTACTGTCCAGCCTCCTGCTTTTGAAGAGCTGCTCTAGTTAATTTCAATGGTACACTATACAGTAATCCTGCCTATTTAAATAAATGGAATTCAGTACTTTCAACAAAAGCTCTGGACATTATGATCCTCCCATGCATTGTCAGGGTCCTGGGGCACTGTAGCTCATGAATAACACAGATGGAGGAAGGTTTATAGAGTCTGTGGTAGTAGTTTTATTTCATATCCGAAGTGCAAAAAGTTTCTTCCAAAGAACAACATTATATGATACTTCTAAAATAAGTAGGCCTGTTTGGCCTTACAAATAATAGTGCAGGTGCTGTAGCACTTTGTGATGGAGCCCTTTGCAGGGAAAGCTGGAGTGTTGCAGAGGCTGTGTGCTAACCCAAAAAGCCAAATTAAAAACTTATGCAGCCACACTGCAGCACGTGGGTGGCTTTTAGGCAAGTGCAGAGTGTTGTTAAATGTTGAAATCAAATATAGGCATGGGGAAAACTGTGTGTGAATGGAAAGACTGATCACATACTTGTTCTGCCATTTAAATGTGTAGTAGGCTCCTCTGAAGTTGAAAGTCTGCCTAGTAGCAAGCCAGCTTGTAGGGAAATACAAATCTGATTTTAAGTATTCATACATTTCTAAAATCTAGCCTTTCTGCAGGTCTGTAAAATAAAGTTTGCATTTACAATCTATTAACAGCTGCCTGTGCATTTTCATGCTGAGGCTGAGGACTTGCTGTCTGCTCATTCACCCTGATGATGTTACCTATAAAACCTGACAACTGGCAACTTAAGTAATGGGTATTAACTTCAAAATATAGCTCTGACGTAGAAGAAATCTCTGTATTGTAGATTTGAAAACTGAGGTACAGAGATTAAATATTTGCTCCGTGTCCTTTGAAAAGCTGTAGCACAGACAGAATTTGATCTTTGCTCTGGAAAACCTCAGCTTAGTACTTGATAGTGACCTTTTAATCATCTTTTAGATAAAATGCCAAAAATTCATGCAACGCTCCCTCTTCATTTGAAGAATGAAACATCAAGTAAACAGTAATGATTCAGTCTGCCTAACCTGAAACAGCCCTGTAACCCTGAGATTTTATTGTGTAAGATGAAAACTTGGTTGATTAAAAATGATTCTTGATTTGTGATGACCTAGTCCTTGTCTAATGTCCAGTTCACTATATGCACAATACCCTTTTTTACAAGTTTAAAAAAGCACAACACTATTTGAAGTCAGGCAAATGATTGCATTGGATATTGGCCAAAACAACAGATAAAACCAGCTTAAAAAAAAAAAAAAAANAGGTACTTTTGGTGGGTTAATGCAGGAGAAATAAGCCTAAAGCTTTCTAAAGTAAACAAAAAATGATGCTTCATGTTCTTTAATCCTCCCTCCTCCCTTTGTCTCTTTGAGTAGCTATTTTATCCATTCAGTTTGGAGAGTCCTGCCCTGAATGCTTTTGCTAGTTGCATCACCTTTTAATGTTCCTTCTGTTCATTTGCAGCTACTTTGGAGCTGCAGCTGCTTTTATGTCACTCACCCAATATTTAGAATTTGTAGTTTCCTCAGATAATTGGCCATCTTGACAAGAAGAGTGACACAATCAGCTGTCAGATACTTTTCATTCCTGACTTCCATGCCAAAACTGACATGTGGATATTGGGATAATAATGTGTTATCTTAATTAGGTGTATCTTCATGATACATGCTTTATAACAGATAGGGCATATGAAACTACTGCAATGCCTTGCCAGGGTATCTTTGAAATGAGATTCCCTACTTAAGAGTTTTCTTCCTTCTTAAATAAATAAAGAGTAAACGAACAATTGCAGAGTCCAAGTCTGAATCCTAGCACTTCCTGTTAAACCTCACAAAATAGTGCAAGAAACATGTTTGGTCTGCTTTCTAAGGCTTGATGATGTGATAGAAAGGATGTTGTATGTAACATCAAAGAATGATGTTGTTATACCTCTGAAGCCTGACTTCTGGAAGTCCAAGTGAAATAATGTATGCTCATTTTTCTCCAGAATATGGCAGTTTTTAATAGGCTTGGATTCTTATCAGAAATGTTCCAACGATTTCCTTCATTGTGTTTGTGTGTGCTTTTTTCTGACTATCCAGATTTCTCTCACACTTTTCAAAGTTTTGTTAAGTGATTCCCTGCTGGGTTTAGTTAAGAGCGGTGCTGAGCAAATTGCAAGCTGCCAAAACCAGCCAACAAACCACTGGTGATGAGCAAATGCTTCTGCTCTTTCAGCTCATGGTGAATGTTACTGTTTTCTTAATTCCAGCATCATGTTCAAGTGGAAAATGGTGCAGTCTGGACTACAGACAGACTTGAACAGTGTTTTGGACCTGAGCATACAGAGTCTGGCTGAGGATCAGAGTGGATCATAACTTTCACACTTGCTGTCTATATATGTTAGGATTAAAGTCTTGGGAGTATTCCTGGCCCAGCCATCATTCTTGAAGTAGACTTCTTGGAGCTGTCCATGATGATCTCGGAGCAGAATTTAGATCTATGTATTTATGGCTCTTAGAATGATTACAGACTTTTTTTGTGAAAGACTTAGAATGTGAACCATTAGAGAATCCTGAAGAACAAAGTGTAATGCACAAAAGGTAATTCATAGAGAATGACTGGATTAGTTTCTTTTCCATACTGTCTGCTGCAGTGAACATATTCTGAATATATTGTGTTTTTCTCCATTTCCTCCTCCAAATGTAGTCTGAATGGAATAGGTCTTGCCTGTTGTAGCATGCCTTTTTAGTGTGTTCTCATCATTGTCCTCAAAACCAAGTCCATTAATTGTCTATGCTACATGCTATTCTGGCATACATGTGGTAGGAGGCTTAGGGAAGATCAGTGACTTTCCCAGGAGGGGAGATACGAGCCCAGAGCAAAGTTTTTGCTCAGCCGTTAGCTCTGCTGCAGTGTTGCACCCATCTTAGTAATCTGAAAGAGATTTTATTAAAACCTAAGACAGTCAGATATTAAATTGAGGCAAATAAAGTCTCAATAGTTAGGAAGGATACCCAATTCCTTCTTTGTCCTGTGAACGGCATGTGCTTTAAAGGTGGGACCAGGTGACAGACTCCTAGTATTTCTGACTGTGCCACTAAGTTCCTTCAGAACTGATGGGTTTTCCACAAGTTATACTCGCACAGACATTTATAAAAATCCCTTTGAGAACCTTAGATGAGAGGCCAAAGCCATTGAAAAAAATGCAGATTTCAAGACTACATAGTGAAACAACTGACCGTTTCAGGACAAAGGGATCTTCTCTCCAATGTTAACTTGCGGGAGGTGGAGGTGATAGAGTAGTTTTCTTCAAATGTGTGTTCCACATATGTACAAAAATGCAGAGGTAGATTCTCACAGAATATCTTGCTTTAAGTGATATTTCATAATAAAGGACTTGAACCTAGTTCTTCCATATCCAGTCCCTAGGATCTTTTGGATCAGACAGGCATGTTTTCTTAGAATCATAGAGTCACAGAATCATTAAAACTGCTAAAGACCTCAGTGTAAGTCCTCTGGTGTGGAGTGCTAATAACACCTTGAAGCAGACTAACCTTTCCTAGGAGACATATACGTTAAAGCTAGTAAATCCCTGTAACAGGTTTGAGTTGAATAAAACAATATTTTTGCACGCAGAAATATTCAGTTGAAAAATTCCCATCTTATAGTTGGTGTTCCAGTCACAAAAGCCACTTGGTATGTTGTTTATATTTTTTCTGATGCCCTAATGAAGACTAGATGTCTGCTCTCCTCTGAGTTCATGAAGCACATAATTTAGCAGTGTGTTGCACAACTTTGTACTTCTGCATTAACTCCTAGCTCCTAGTTGTAATCACAGAATGTAATCACAATGCTAAGTATGCTACAAACCAAAAAGATTTGTGGTGGTTCCCAAGGTGTCTGTTATCAAAATACAAGTTAAAAGTTGAGAAGTGGATAATATGAATGGGGTGTGTGTATGTGTGAGTGTAGCAAACAAATACAAATAAAAACAAATAAATAAAAATAATTTTAAGTATATTGCTTGTCAAGGCTTTATCTGTGAAATGCGGAAAGGTAGAACTCTGAAGAAAGGTTTGAAATTATATAATAATTCATAAAAATATCCATTTTAACATTACTAAGTCAGCAATAATATTAGATGTCTTAATGCACTCTAGAGTGCAGTACTGTGAGCAAAGGTTTCACTGATGATTTAAAGTAGGATATAATTTTTTGGCTGATCTTGTTTTAATGTAGCTGTTATTTAAGGTTGAGGGAAGCAACAACAGTCTACCTACTTGTATCTGGATAATTGTATTTGCTTATTACAGGTATTGTCTTGGGTGCAAACTAGACAGTTCATGAGCTGGCCCTGCCAAGGACAAGGTCAAGGAGAGGTCAAGAAGAACATGTAGGATAGGTGACTTTTTAAATCTAATATGCCAAACCTAAATTAGAAAACATCTGTGTGAAGCTGGTATTGCTGATGGATGTTTAGGGAAGTCAAGTATGTGGTCAGCCCCACCAATACTTTAGAATGAGAGAATATCTCAAATTGGAAGGGACCCTTAAGGATTATCAAGTCCAATTTAAACTATCTAAAACTGAACAATATGGCTAAGTGCATCTTCCAGATGCTCTCGAACTGTGCCATGACCACTTCCCTTGGGAACCTCTTCCAGTGACCAACCACCTTCTCAGGGAAGAATGTTTTCCTAACTCTCCTGATGCAGCTTCATTCCATTTCCTCGTGTCTTACTGCTGATCATCAGAGAGCAGAGGAGCACCTCCCACTCTGCTGCTGTCCTTGGGGATGTTGTAGACTACAATGGGTCCTTCTTTTCGCCAAGCTGAACAAAACAAGCTGCCTCAGCTACTGTCCTACGTCTTGCCCTTGAGGCCTTTTACCATATTGGTTGCCCTCCCTGGACACACTGTAATAGCTTGATGTTCTTATATCAAGGACCCAAACCTACACACAGGACTTGTGGTGTCATCATATCTCTGATGCTAAAGCACTGTGTACTTGCTGTTTAAAATTTGCCCATTATAGTGAATGTAGTCATCTGCTCTAACTTTGGGTTAAACCTTGTGCATGCTGCTGGAGAATAAGCACATCTCTGAACTGGGGACAAATGATGAGTCTTTCTTCCCATCTCATCCACTCCCCTATGAGAAGGTAACCTCTTTTGTTTCAGTTCTTTCCTTGTTTAATAAGCATATTTGGGTGATTTAGGGTGAGTACTCCATGAATGAAGTAATTATGTAATATATGTCGTTGAGATAAAGAAGTGATCAGGTGCAATTTAAATTTAAGGATGACCAGGGACCTTACAGGGACAGATCTCATAAACTATAACGCCACTGAGAGTCTGGACGTCATGCAAGACTGCTGGTAAAGAATTTCTTTGCTCAGATAGGCCATTCCAGTCTTCTCAATTTCTCTTTGGGTAGCAGAATTGTTATTATATTTAATTCAGTATGGGATAGCACCTCTCTGAATGATGAGTGTTTATAAAAGCCTTCAAATGTGAAAAGCATGTAGCATTCTTCGCCTTGATAGATGACCAAAGGATTTTTAGGTATAGCAAACTTCAAGTGTAGTGGAAGAAAATCATGAGTTACTAAGGCAAGACCAGTTATGTAATTTTAGGAATTTATACAGGCCCAACTGGAAAGTCACCATGTATTACTGAAACTTGGTCTGCACATGGGAATGTGGCTGGCAAAATAATGTTAAGAAGGAGCACGGCAGTTATGTATGTTGAGGTGCCAGTACACAAATAGGTATTCCTATGGAAAATGGCTGAAGCTCTGCTGATGGCTGATATCAGTTTTGCTGCATTTTTCTGCACTATGCTATCATGTAATTACCGCATAGTATTTGAATTTGTGAACAGCATGAAAAACATCATCCCTAAGCCAATACAACTGACACTGTCTTAATAGCGATACAGTTACAGTAAAAGAAAATAAAAATTTGTAACTAAAGAGTGCTCCAATTTCAATTTCTAATTTAAGTCTTACTGGCAAAAGAATTTATTAAGTTTGGACAAGCTCTGCTGGTGTAGCTCTGCTAGAAGTCTTTTTGTTAGGAGTCAAACTGGGAATCTTTTGAACCTTGAGTTCTAATGTGCTGCACAGAAGGAAAGAGAAATGAGTTCTTGACTTTTCCAGATAACAGTGGAGAAGCTGCCCAATCTGTCGCGCCCAACCATGCTGCTGAATCGCTCCACTACAGATCCCTAGTATCAGCAACTCTTCATCAATCTGGTAAGACTGAAGCCAACTCTAAAAACAAACATTTCCTCCATGAACAATGTGTTTGTTATATTTTCTCATTTGTTTATGATGGCTGTGTCAGCCGCACTGATTTACATAAACACTGCCAATCCTGGGACGTTACATTCTCAACAAAAGTAGCTGAGTACAAACAGCATTCCGAAGTTTTAATTCATATTGTATAAACATAACAGATGTTGATAAAATGAGCCAAAAAGAAAATACAACAAAGGAGACCATTTCAAGGGGGTTTTTGATTAAAATACATTCCAGATTGACAAAATGATACAATGTTAATGGAATAGATCATTTAAATGTCATTATTTGGCTCTTATATTCCTATAAAGCAGATATAAAGCAATGCTTTTGAGATTTAGACTCCATTACAGTCCAGTGCCTATACATCAACTTATAAATAAAACTATATTTCTTTTCCCTTTCCTTTTTTTTTAAATCCCTGCTATGACATTGCCACATTTATTTCCTAAATACTGTACTAAAAAACTGCACTAAAATACTGCGTCCAAAAGCAATAGTAAGTTTGGTATACAGAGTAAGGCCTAAAATAAATATATTATAAACAAAATAAATGCCGTTTCTACCTCAGTGAATTTCAGTCATTGAAACTGAGATGGGGGACACTGAGAAATCCAGGTCAGAGGCCTAATTTAGTTGGGTTTTCTTAAAAAAGATATAAGATCTGCTCCTGTTTATTCATGTGTAAAGATGACTAGACTTCATTTGAGATCCATCTGGTCTAAATCCCTTGCTTTGAGAATAGCCAGAATGAGAGAAAATTTACAAAATCCACAATGCTCCTAATATGCGTGACCTAGATTAGTTTAAGAGTTTTCTTTTAATAGATGGGGAAACTGAGGTGGAGAGAAGACACATGGCTTTCCACAGTTCAAGTAGTAGCCAGCTCAAGCTGAGGCCCAGTCCAGTGCTTGTGCCATTGGGCCACACAACTTTTATTATGGGAAACCTATGGAACTCAATTACGTTTCATATTGATATGATCCCTGAAGCAACAAAGTTTAGTATCCCTTTCAACAACTTGTTATTATCACTCATGAAAGCTCTGTTTCTGATATCCACATAAATATCCATTGATATCCACCTAAGAATTTCCTGGGTGCAGTGATTTCCTGTGGTGGTGATTTCCACAGCAAAATTTCATGTGGTACAGAAAGAGGAAATCTCTTTAGTTTTGTTTTCCTCCTTATGTCTTTGAATGCCTTGTCTGTTCTGTAAATGAGAGAGGGAGAAGAGATGTGAGATTCTATGCTGTGCATTTATTAATGTTGTTTTATCATGTCTTTGTTTTGATTTTCCTCTGTCTGGGGAAGCATACAATTGAGAAGCACAATACACCTTCTTTGACAGAACTGGCCAAGTCACAGGAATAAAACTGTGGAATTATGGGAAAAATAAAGTCTGAGTGAAAAATTACATGCTCTATAAAGACCAGCTTGGTTGACAATAAAATGACTTTTAGCTCTGCTCCTACCATGAAACGATTAAAGCCATCATAGTTTTCAGACACCAGAGTTTAGTACTGGTAGGCCCTGTTCTCATACCCATGTGAGATTGAAACATGTGATTGTTTCTCTTCATTGCAGCCTGTTTCTATGTGAATTGATTTTAATAAGCATGTAGTACAAAATATTATAGAATGTCATAAATGGTTGTGTAATGAGATAGCAGCAATAGAAAAATTTAAAACTTAATAAACATTGGGGTCACTAACTATTTTCAAGTAAAATCTTAGACCAGAAAAGTCTTAGACTTAGAAAGTGCACCTCAACTTTGCTTTTCCAGTCTGTGAAATTTGAGTACATTCCAGTCATAATAGTTTATTTAGATTGAACCTTAAAATTTACCAAAAAAAAAAAAAAAAGTAGTTCTTTTACTATGGTATTTCCTGATGTTTTACGTACAATTGAGGATGTGGAGCAGGGAGAGAATCTATGTTCTTATTGGATCCTGTAGAACCTGCAGAACCAAGTGTTTGAGAAGGACTTGATGCCTTTCCTACTGGAGGAGAGGCTCAGGCTCTTGAGCCACCACCACAGAGCTCTGATGCCAGTCAGCAGCCCCTGGATTCAAGGCCATGCATGCCTTCTTAGGCTTTCTCACTTGTTTTGGAGCCCATGTTCGTCTTCAGGAAAACATAATCAGAGCTTTACCACTTGACTCCTTCCAGAGAAGACATGCTTAAAAGGTGTAGTATCTTGACATGAGAAATTGTAGCCCCAGAGCTGTGTCCCTTCAGCTGCTTGGTGACTGCAAAATTCATTAATTTAAATGCTTGTGAGGCAACATGAGAATTCACGTGCTTATGGAAGATGCATAAAATAAGATGTGAAACATGGATGTCAAGAATGCTTTTGTCATGGCGTGTCTATGCCTCTTGAAAAATATCATAACCATCAGCAGCAGCTATGTTGGCAAAGCCTTTCAGTGAAGACTTCGGTCTCTGAGTATCTGCCTATTAAAAAGGAAAATGTTTTAGATTTCCTCCAATTATTTTGATGTTTAATTTTGTTCTGTTAAATACCAGAGGGATTCCCACATATTTGGACATTAAAACCAAACATGTATGAAGGAATCCACCACTATTGATGTTATAATGAATACTGAAAAAAACTAGTAATAATTTATTGGTTATAAAAACCTGCCAAAATTCCTGAAAGTGAATTTCTGGTATTTGAATCATGCAGCTCTGACTCTCCCATAAATCAAAGATTTGTTGGATGTTCTCTAGTTTTCCCTTTGGGAATTATTCTTTATTATTAATAATGTTGTTTTTGTAGCATCACAGAGAATGCACAGCACTTTAAAACTGAAAAGTCCAGTCAATGCATATAACTGGCAGCCCAGAAATGCTCAAAGTCACATGAGACCGGCTCTTTAAATGGTCATTTAAAATATGTCATATGCAGGATGAGAAATGCTCTGCAAATCATCCAGCTAAGAGATATGGACATGGATGTTTATTTAGATCCTGTTACAGTTTGTGATCTTTTGCTCCTTAGTACACCAGCAGGGCCATTTGTTACTCCTGAGTCATGTCTCACCTACCTGGAAAGTGCCAAATTCTTCTTTAAGGAATTAGGGTTTGTGTGATAGTAGAACTATGTAGAAACTCCTGGTGATTTCCTCTTAGGGCAGTGAGAATCTCTCCTCTTGATAACCAAATCCACTCTTGGGAACATGGTGTGACCCTTGGGGATGGTGCTGTGCAGGGCTGGGAACTGGACTCAATGATCCTTGTGGGTCCCTTCCAATGAGCTTATTCTGTGTGACCGGGATTCTGAGAAATCTTGCCATGAATTTGCATTTTTGGTTCAAAGCTCATTGCTGATTTCATTTTCTTTGATTTATTGAGTACACAAAGTATTACCTTTCTAAGACCTGAGTAATGTAATTTTTTTGTTTACCATGTCTGTGGCTAAATGACTCAGTACAAAATGTAGCTGGGGTGTACTTTGCTGAGTATGAGAACTTGAGAAAGCCAGGATAACAGTAACTTGTTACACAACTTTGAACTGGTCACTTAAATACTTGGCATATCATTTACTCTCCCTTTAAATTTGGAATAGTGATGTGAATCCACCATAGGTATTGGGAAGAGTATATGTGCAAAAGATATCATAGGAATATAAACTATTTATAAGAATATTTTGGGCTGTCCAGTTGTAAAAATCAAAGGCGGGGTTGCCTTTTTCTTTTTTTTCTTTTCCCTTTTTGTGGGAGTGTAATTTCTAAGCAAAAGTTCACACAATTTACATGGAACTTCTCATAACTGTGTTGAGAACTGCTTTGGGCATGGCATGCTACATTTTTCCATACATTTTTATGTATCTAGTTTCATTGGTAGATGAGGGTTTCTTTGTTTGTTTGGTTTGGTTTTTGTTTTGTGTTTTTGTAATATGTATGTGCTTGTGAAGACACACAAAAGAGAATCCTTCCCAGGACTGAAAGGAGTGGCTCCTTTATATTCTGTACTCCAGTGACAAACTCATCACAAATGATAATAGCCTAATACATACAGGAAAGTGAAAACAGATGAAATTGGTAGAAAGTTTTTCACTAATATGTCATTCTCATGTTCTTTATATAGAACAGGTCTCTAAGGAATCACAGTAATAACAAGTAGTCATAGAATTTGACTCTTAGGGACAAGATACTTTTTCCTTTTTGTCTGCTTTAGTGTATGGTAAATGTTCTGTTATTTCTTCACATATTTTGAACTAAAGGTTAGATAGACCAAAGACGCTAGGTCATCAATTTTCACAATTTTTTAACCCAAGCTTCAGTGACAAAGGGCTTCATAACAAAATTCAAGTCTTCGGCATTATTTTTGGCTTTTACTACATATCTGTATCTGTCATCTCGCTCTGCATCATGATGATGTTTTCCTAACAATTCTTTCCCTCTTAAACTGAAATGTGTTTTAAAGCACAGGTAGACTGAACTTTAGATCTAGGATTGAACTACAGTTGTGCAAAATTCCCAATTCAATTAGGAAAATTGCCTTTACATTAGAAACATTAAACCATCTATGCATTACATATCCCTATGAGTGAACATAAACTGTTGTGAGAGGTTTTTTCCAACATGCAGCTTTAATGTATGGTTTTACAGGTATCCTGAAATGTCCCTTATGTAACTTTGGTCATATTTTTCCTCTCTTGTGATACTTACATACTTTAGGGTTAATTGCCCGGTGTTTTTAAACTGCCTGGTTTATCACACTAGAGAACGTTTCAACATTGTTTCACAACTGATTCCTTCTTACATTTTTTATATGGGATTTTGTCCTTTAATCACATTTATTTGCTGACTATGAACAGGAAAACCTAAAGGAGGGAAGACAGATGAAGAAATTCTTTGTATCTACTTTATATAAAAATGATGACTTTAAGGATTCAGGGACCAACATTGCTAAAGGTACTGGTAATATGATACGGTCTATCATACCTCAAAGATCAGATAGCCTTGAGCCAAAAATCTAAATGCTAATGGAAATGTAGCTGCACTCTGCAAGAGTAGTGCCTGGAAAATCACTGATGAGGAAGTGCTGCAAAATGTTACTGTTGTCTCTGCTGCCCTGTTTTACATAGCTTCAGCTAACAGAGCTGTCAGTGTACCTCTGGTGATCATGAAATCACTTAATGAAATGAAGTGTAACCAGCTCTCTACTAAAATAGTGCTTAATTAAGTGTGACCATCAAGTGATGGGAACCATAGTAGTATACAAGGGAATGCTTGTTCATTCCTGAAAGGCCTATTAAGTAAGAGGAAATATGTGATCAGCACAGTTGTCTGAATGTCTAACACGGTATGGCATGGGAATGCCAGCATCAGAGTTCAAACACATGAGGAGTTACAAACCAGAATTATTTACACTATGTGATTGTAATCAATGCCTAGACACTTCTGAGGAGCCAAGCAATGAAATGGTTCACTAACTTGCAGTATCTCATTAAACTGGTGAATTTCGCTTGGCTGAGACCACAGATCATAGACTCAACATTCTGCCAATGAGGCTACTCCTTACTCCCTGACAGCAGAGAAATGGGGAGGAATTACCAGCTTCTGCATATTTATTTTGAAGGATTACAGGAAGGAATATGTATTTTTGTGCAGTTTATATTTACAAAGACCTCTGTAGATGTGAAGTCCCACAGCTATTGCTGTGGTGTTGCTATAATTGCCCTTCTTATCTGTGCTGGAGCTGAGATGTGGGATATGAAGTAGCCCACTGAGGATTGGAAAATGAGTCTGTGGCAGAGCTAAAGAACTTCAGACTCCTGACTTCTTTTCTTCTCAGTATTAATCTCTTTCTTCCAAAGTGAACCCAAAAGCTAGCACTAAGAGAATGCATGGCAAGCTGTGTGACTCCCGCATCCTCTCACATTTTGGCAGTTTTGGCACACAGAAATGTTTCTAGTGTGATACAGCTGTCCTTGGTATACAGAGCAAAGCCATCCATTCAACAGGCAGGAATGTAAGGACTGCCCCTGTGGAGCAGGCACTGTAGTCCTGTATAAGTTCTCTCTCATTGAGAGAACCTATCCTGGAAGTCTGTCTAAGACATGCTAAGGATGGGAAGCATCCTAAGCAAAGAATGAGACCACTGCTGAGTCACTGCATTGCACATGCAGAAGGTATGGCTTTATGTGAAAGCATGAGATGTAAAAAATAAATAAACAAGACTTTATATCTCTGGTATGTGTGTATATGTTTAGGCGTGAACATGTGCATGTGCATATATGCAGGTAAAAAACCTAACACTTTTGTAACTATCATTTGTAATTTAGAAGACAGGCAAAGCACTGGATGAGGAGACGTATTTCCTTTGAAAAAAAAAAAGGAGACAAAAGGAAACAAATATGTGTACCTGGAGCTTCATTACCCCACAATTATACAGGCTATTAGCTATAGAAACATTTTTAATCCTCAAGGGTTAAGCAGTAGGATAGAGATTAGTGTTGGTGCAAGTTAAGGGCTGAGAGCAAGGCATAGAGGTAAAAGAGACAGAATAAAGTGTCCAAGAGAGCAGTGTCTTGCAGGATATACAAATAAGAAGTATTGCTTTTCTCATATGACAACCACAGCATAGAATATAAACATTGTTCACAAAAATAACATGACATTTTTGAATCAGCCTGGGCAGTTTGTGTCTCTGACAAGGATCTTTCTTGCATCCTCTCTTTAAGGTGAAGAACATCTGAAAACATCAGCTCTTTAAATCTAGAAATCTGAGTTTCACAGAATCACAGAAGAATTTAGATTAGAAGGGTCCTCTGGGGGTCATCTAGTCCATCCCCCTGCTCCAAGGAGGTCCAGCTAGATCAGATAGCTCAGGGCCATGTCTATTCAATCCCTTTACACCCTCAAAGATGGAAAACCCACTCATCCCCTACTCCAGTATTTGACCATCTTTATGGTAATTTTTTTCCCTTATACTTAATTAGAGTTTCCCATGCTACATCTTAAGTCCATTACCTATCATTGGACACACGCAGGAGAATCTGCCTCTGTCTGATCTGTAGTCTAAGGACAGGTAGTTTCCGCAGTCAAGTCTTCTCTGAGCCTCCTCTTCTCCAAGCTTAACAGAATTATCTCTCTAAGCATCTCCTCATGTGCTCCAGCCCCTTGACCAGTCTGATGGCCTGCCGCTGGATTTCCTCCAGTATGTGAATGCTGTACTGTGGAGACTTCTCTTCATCCCCAAATTGACTCTTACAGGCATCATGCTAATCTTCTCTATCATTCAAGTTTTAGCATACATTCTGCCAACAAAGGCATGATTTCGTTAGAAGATAAGCCAGAACATTCATTTTTTTAAAGCAAGAAACTTGGGGACAATAGAAATGTAAGGCTTTTAACCCATCTCTACCTTTCCCTCTATTAAGCAATGTGTCCTTATGTTCTGGTCTTTTTCTCAGCCCACAGTTTTCAGGGGCTTCCTGCACTGAAGGGAAGTCTTCACAATCCCCTCTCAGCATCCTGAGAGATGTATTTACATCAGCTTGAGCCCTTGGTTGTGATGCCTTCTCTGCTTCTCAGAGCTCTCCTTTCTGCTTCTGCTGAAGGCTCCTACTCCTTGCATGTTTCACCACTATGTCAAGATTTGTTCTTCACTCCAGAAACTTTACCCCCAAAAAGTTGCTCAGCTGCTCTTGGAAAAGCACAATTTTCTCCTCCTTCCCAAAAATGCCCCCTGAGTACAGCCACATTGTTGTCTGCTGTCTCCTGAAAGGAACATAATGTCTATTAGCACAGAATAGCTCCAAATGAAGAAATTAAGAATTATACACTCAACATGTTAACAGAAACATCCACAACATTATTATGAAAAGTTATTCATTAGGGTCTGGCTGTGATTTTGGAAATTACTCAGGGTGGTTTTATTAACTCAGGGTTAAAAACCGTAAGGTGCTGTGTGTGAGGCTTTGGGGTTTGGACATATTTTTCCACGACTCTTTACATTTGTCATCAAGAACATACAGCTCTTTTGACAGTAGGACTTGGGTGGGCCGATGGCTGCTGGATGCTGTAATAGAAGGTTGGCAGGACACAGAATGATAAACTTACTTGTCAACAGCCTTTCTGGCTTTCTTAGGACAGACTGAGCTTTGTACCTCTGCAGCTTGTTTCCCATGTAGTCTCTGGTAATTTTTTCGGTGTGGGTTAATTGATTTTATATTTGCTTGCTGCTGTTATTATGTCTGCCCAACAGGAACCCTTCTCAGCCACAGAAGTTCATTTTGTATCTATTATCCCCTTCTTTATTATGTTGCTTCCCTCAGTCAGAAAGTATTCTAGTTAAATTGTTTGCATGTTGGTGGCAACAGAGATGGAAGACCAAAGAAAATAAAGAAGAGATCCTCAGTAAATGTTGAAAATGGGGTCCATCCAGTGTGTGGCATGGAAAATAGGGCTGCAAGTACCACTAGGGAGATCTCCAGTTGGGTGACCAATGCAAGCCAGAAGAGTTTACAGAGCCCCTCAAGAGGAAGCAGACCTATGGCTCCATCTGCATTCGGTAAGGCCATTTCTCTGAAAAGCAGGCTACTGGCAAAGATGGCCAGATCAAGGCAATCTGCAGGGCCCTTTTGGGCCCTATGTCTGCATTTCCTTCCTCTGAGTCCAAATTATTGTGTAGGATTGGTGGATGCTAAAGTTTCCCATGGCATGGATTTGGGATATTGCTAAGATAGGTGCATGGACCAGCCTGCTAAAACTATTTTTGTGTACTACAGGGCAGATGCCTTTTATGTCCCATCAGTTCATAGTTCATTTGTGGCTCTCTCTTCAATATTCTGAGCATTTGCTCTTTCTCTCTCATACAGCACCTTTTTACTTCCTATTAGTTTTGCATTAGTTGCAATGCAGTTGTATTAACAGCATTTTTCCACAACGAGTTTCACTGTTATTTTCTCTCCATATTTCTGCTGCCTTCTCTTCCTTTCCCTTCTCCTTTTGTTTTCTGTTGGACATTATTTCTTTACTCTTGCTACTGACTGTTTTCCATAAACATACATTTATTTGCAGAAATTCAGGAAGTTTTGCTTGCTTTACTTCACAGCCAGGATAATCATTCATAGAAAATGAATAATTTCTTATCTCCCCTTGTTTTCCCTTATTCCAAGGTAATTTTTCCAGACTAGTACAAAGCTTTGAGTGGTCCTATTTTTGTTTTTTAAACAGGGCTCTGAATTGCCATTGCCTGGCGCTGCAGGTATGGTCAGAGTAGTTGCATTTCTTCCTCGTTAACTAGGCTCAGAATACATCTCATTTAGGCTACTCAAGACAAGCTCACAGTTTGCTGGGGGTGAGACATACCCTAGCAAATGTCACCTTTTTTATTAGAGTTTTGTAGACTTGAATGAAGCTGAGTAGAGCAGCATAAAAGGTCTCTGCAGAAATAAACAGAGCAGATCAGGGGCTAAGTGCAGTTTCCCCACGTGATTTGTATATTTTAAGATTAGGCCTGGCATTTTGCAAAATGCTGTTTGAAGTTGTTAATTAGGTTTGCCTGAACAGACCAAAACAGACACAACTAATTGGTTGAGATTATAGCTATAAGGCTGTAACCTCTCACAGTGAAATCTCTCAATGTATGTTCTCGTTTAGGTCTGTTCTTCTGTGGTTTTTTTGAAGGAGGCAGATAAAGACTGCACTGTATCACTGATATAGTGAGGAATACTTTGGGGAGTATCATCCATATCTCAAATCTGCTCTTGTTAATGGGAGGTTTCTTTACTGAATACCTGTCTTCATTCTACTTGTATTTTTGACAGGAGGAGCACTACCAGGTGACTTTTCAGCATTTTAAGAATAAAGCCCAATAGGAAGCCTTTTTACAGCATCAATGCATCAGCAAGTTCACAATAATTTAATCAAGTCCCATAGTCCACGCAGTTACTGGCAAACCTGATTCATTTTATGAATAATTTTACTTGGATCCTAGTGAGAAAAATGTTCTTATTAACAGTATGAGCAACAAATTTCCAGACAAAAACATGGAGGAGGGAGAGTATGTATAGACACAGTCTGGGGGGGGGATGTGACTTCATCGCACTTCACACGATAAGAGGGTTCACTTCAGGAGCTAGAAATGGGACAGAGACTTGAAAGGCCAGGCTACAGGAAATGGGGATAGTGAGTCAGGAAATAGGCAGCCTTCCCTCCGAGTCATCCCTGAACCACTGCCCTGGTGTGCTCAGAGTGGGAATTGGATTAGTAGAGATGCTGTTCCTTCAGAAGAGATTTCAAACTTAGGTCGTGACCATTTGATGTTGTCAAATGTTACGTGCAGTTTCTCCTTAAGAGCATGGATTTCAGCTCCTGCATCTGCTCTGATCCCCAGCGTGGGTGGTTGGCTGCCTGCGCTCTATAGATGTCCCTCTCTGCAGTGGCAGATACTCCATGCCTCCTGCCGTGCCTGGCTCTCTGTCCTGGTGCTATGAGCCCGGATATGCACCTGCCTTACTTCTCGTCAAAGTCACTGCATGGCTGGTGATCCAGAGGTGTCTGGCACGGCTGCTAAATGGCTGTATTTCCCCGTTAGATAAACATTACTCTGTAACACTTGATTGGCTTACCAGAAGCAGAACAGCTGTGTGTTAGGGGGCCAGTGGCAGTATTTGGTGGTTGCAGGGGCGCTCACTAGAAGTGTATGTGGGGTGAATTCCTTTGTCAATATCTGTAAATATCTAAAGAAGGGGGCCAAGAGGATGAAGCCAGGCTCTTTTCGGTGGTGCCAAGCAATAGGACAAGAGGTAATGGGCAGAAACTGAGCCACAGGAAGTTCCACCTGAATGTGAGGAAGAACTTTACTGTGCAGTGACTGAGCACTGGAACAGATTTCCCAGAGAGGCTGTGGAATCTTCCTCACTGGAGATATTCCAGAACCATCTGGATGTAATTCTGTGCCACGTGTTCTAGGAAGACCCTGCATGAGCAGGGAGTTTGGACCAGATCCGTTTGGACCCTTCCAAGCAGATCCGTTCTGTGATTCTGTGACTGAGGGGCAGGCAGCAGCAAGGCTGAGGCCGCTGGTCAGATCACAGCTGGGAACAGGCACCTCAGCTGGAAGGCGCGCCGTGCTCGCACCTCTTAACTCGCCGCTGTTAATGGACAGGACGGGGTTACGCTTTGTACCAAATTACGGCCCAGAGGCCTGATGGCAGCCGGGGCTGGCGGGAGACCCCCAAACGAAACGCGNTTCTCCATCAATCTCCCTGGACAGCCTGTTCCAGTGCTCTGGCACCCTAAATGTAAAGAAGTTCACAGAATCACAGAATACCGTGAGTTGGAAAGGACACACAAGGACCATCGAGTCCAGCCCCTGTCCCTGCACAGCACCATCCCCAAGAGTCACACCATGGGCCTAAAAAAAGTGTTGTCCAGTCGCTTCTTGAACTCTGTCAGGCTGGTACTGTGACCACTTCCCTGAGGAGGCTGTTCCAATGCCCAAATGTGAGTTTATGGTTATTGTTCCTCATCCTGTTGCTGTGAACCACCGAAAAGAGTCTGGCACCATCCTCTTTGCATCTGCCTTTGAGATATTTATATGCATTAATGAGATCCTCTCCCAGTCTTCTCTAGACTGAACAGACCAGCTCCCACAGCCTCTCTTCATCAGAGAGATGGTCCAGACCTCTCAGCATCTTGGTGAAATGGTTCCACTGGGCTACAGGCAAGTTGGGGTGGCTGCTAGTGAGGCTGGGTGAGGCCACTAAATTCAAGCGCTCAGGATCCTGGCACTGGCCAGGATTCATCAGGCTTCTTCAGGGAGAGCAGAGCCACCAGCACTGGGGTTATCTTCTGGTGACAGAGGGATAGGTGCCAGTAACTGAAACCTAAATGCTCTCTCTGTTCATTACAGGTGATGAACTCAAATGATTTTTCTTCAAGACAAACCAAAACCAAACAGCAAGTAACTTGGATGTTGAATTTCAGTGGCAATTGCCTGTATTGCCCTTTTGAACCTTGTGTGTTTTGGTTTTCCCTCAGTGAGCATTCTCCTTAAAAGAACTAATACATTGACTGCATGGTTTTTGGGAGCAAAACTGTCTGAAGAACACAGCCCTGTGCTTTAACAGCTGGGTGACTGTGTGCATTCATTGGGGAAAAAGTCGAGAGCAGTTAGACCACACTTCCAGGCTGGCTCTCAAGGAGGCCAAGGCCACTGAGATTTTGGGATTATTCATATTTCAAAGCCTGTTTGAAATACAAAATTGTTTAGAGGCTAAAGGAATGTAAACAATTGTCACATGTAGTTGTTGGGGATTTTTTATGAGAGAGGTTTGTATCACTTAAAAATTGCTTACAATTGCTAATTTAGCATCTGCATGGAATGCTGTATTGTCTGGACTGCTGTATTTGCAATCAGAGCAGATAGCAGAAGCACAAGCACTTCCTGCACAGCTTCTTGGCTGCGACCTGGACTGATCCCATGAGCAGCAAGTGAGGGTGAGCAGTGCTGGACTTGGATGCCTTCTTCCATTATTGCTGGTGTGTTAACCTAGCAAAACTGCTTGGCTACTCTGCTGAGCTTGCCACGTAGTTCCAGCTATACTGTAAACATCTGTCTGCCAACTGAGTGGAGCCACTGTGTTCATTTTGTGTGGGCTACTGAACAGCTGTCAGATGGGAATGACTTGGTTATCATGTCTTAACCAATGTTCTAGATTCAAGAGGTTCTGAATGCCTTTGTCCTTGCCTGACTTACCTGTTTTTTGAATAGATCCTTCTGAGCTGTATGTTTTCAGACCCCTAGTAGGCCTCTAAATAATCCCCAAGAATGTGCTGGATGTCATCCTGCTACAGAGCTCAAGTAGTTTAGACAGGAACATTGAGTTCATTGGATCACTATGGATCCACTCAGTTCTTCTATGCATCTCCTAACCAGTGGAGTCCCATCTCTTTGAGACTTTGTGATATTAGTTTTGACAAGGTGCATTATACTGTTCAAGGTTATGTCTGAAACCCATAAAACTACAAAAAGGGGATTTTCAGGACAGCAGTACAAGCAACTGTAGTGGCAAATGGGCTGTGATCTCTGATAATTTTATTCTATCAGCATGGGCATGTGTGTTGCTTTCACGGTGACAGTAGGGTGTGACTGAGAACACCTGTGCAATAAAATACACTATAGACTTGGAAATATTTGGTTTTGAAAAAAAGTGCTTTTTGCAAATGTTAGTATGCATTTAGCACTCACTAGGCCTTCTGAAGTTAAATGAGAATTTCAAAACACTCGATCGTGCAAATCAGACTGTCCATGTATATGAAGGAGCATAGAAATGTTCATTCTGAAGTTAGAGAAACAGGCTCATTGAAGAGATCCTCATACAGATGGTTAGGCTTCAGGACATGAAATTTGGGATTTTTTTGGCTGAATACCCCAGAAGGCGTTATTAACTTCTCTGTGACTCATCCAGGCTGTCTGAACTTCTCAGACTGAAGAAAGGAAGCAATGAGCACGTTAAAATATGTCAGAGCTTCCTGTCTTGCCTTGAACAGAAGGAGTTTAGAAAGACCTTTTTCATATTCTGCTGATCCAAGTCGAGTTCAGTGACTGGGCAAAAACAGGAGAGAAAATTCTGGTTGTGGGATGCCATTCTTGCCAAACCTTTTCAGCCGCCAAGGAAGGCTTATTTTGGCAGAATGTTAAGCCATGCTTTTTGGACTGCTTTTTATTTGGGGAGGCTGATGGGAAAGATGCTCCTCCCCAGGCACTGAACCATAAATATTTGGCTTTTATACAACCAAAATTCCTGTGAGTAGACACAGAATAAGTGACAGAAATCCTGAGCTTTTACCAAACCTGTGGAATTCATTTCAACTTTGCCAGGTGTTTGGCTGTGAGACTGTGAGGTCCCATATTTAACAGCTCAAAAACTTTGCCAGTAATACGTGAAGTGTTTCATTATCTTATACACTGTAGTTGGCACACATCAGACAAAGAGCGATGGTTTATGATATTTGTGGATTCCATGTGCAGTTGTAGACACATGGTTGAAATGATGTGTAGTGTATGATAAGACAAATATATAAGAATGAAAGAGTTCACATAGCAAATATAAGATACTTTCAAGTATCTGATAACTAAAACCATAAAGTGCTAAGTAACATCAGTACTTTGATTTTTGTCTTCTTTTATAATTGTTCAGGATAAAAAACATTTAAGAGGCATGCCTTCAGCTCACCCAAGTTGTTCAAGGAGTACTTGGGGCAGATGAAGAGCTAATTTATTCTGAGACTGCAAAATAGCCAGAGCTTTTTAGGATATTCATCCTAAAGGCCAAATTTTTCACAAATTAAAGCTTAATTTAGGTGCACAAGCTTATGGGACCAACTACATATTCACCCTAGTTCCCAGTATCCAGTGAAGTATTTCAATCAGTATTAAAATAATTACTGCAAGATTCTTGTTGTAGTTGTATGGATTTTTTTTCCCTGTGGTGTTTTCACTGTTTGTTGAGTTTTAATCTTTCCAGAAAAAAAAAAAATCCAACAGCTTGAAGCTTTAACCTACTTCTAAGTAAATCTTTGATTGAGCAAGTCTTTAATGTGTTGCTTCGCAGCATAGAAGTGTATTTAAGTGTGCACTTCTTTATGTATAATAAATGTTGTGCTGAGGTAGGGTCTAGGAATGAAAAGGGACTGCCTATTTACACCAGCAGCTCTCCAGGCATGGGAATCTTGTGTGTTGTAAGAGTGGCGACGTTTCCTGTGGCAGTGCTTGCAGCAGCCTGTGTGGTCTGCCCTGCTGGCTTTAGCAGCCCGTCTGAACTGGCAGGGGCCAGCAGCCCGGGAGACCTCGGTCCCTGGGTGAGCCCTCCACCAGCCCACCACAGAGTCACGGGGCTGCTCCCCAGCTGCAGTGAGCCGGGCAGCTCGGGGAGATCTGCTCTCTCTCACCAGTTGTAATGCAGAAAGGAACAATTCTGGGTATCCAGAAGAGCGAGGAGGAGAGTTTGACTATGAAAAGCAGAACAGGGAGCTTCTTGCTTTCATGTCTTCTTCAAGGACTTTGGCAGACTGGTGTGTTTTGTGGTGGTTCTGCTGCTGCTTAGGACTTCTGACAGATGCACTTATTTTTTTAGAGAGCTAGTGAACCTTTCCGTGTGAACAAAAAAACATGTAATTTGTCTGACACTCAATTTCAATATTTTTATTATTCCCCCCCTTGAGGTGTCTTAGAAGTATGGAAGATGATTTAAATGAGATTTTGATTGTAATTTCTAGTGAATTTTCTGTGCTGCAAACACTGAAGGAAAAACTCAAAGACAGTTCCATCCCTTGTGAGACTGGGGTCTGTTATTAGTCATGTGACCCAAGAAATAAGGAAAAGATAACAATAAAATTATTTATATGTATCTAAACTAGAAGATTTTAAGTAACTGTATGGAGTTTAACAAAAACAAGTGTCAGATTGTGAACCTAGGAGAAGGCAACCCTGAATGCACACCCAGACTGGGGAATGAGATGCTGGAGAGCAGCATCACAGAAAGGGACCTGGGGATCCTGGCTGGTGGGAAGTTGAACATGAGTCAGCAGTGCCCTGGCAGCCAGGAGGGCTGACCCTGTGCTGGGGGCATCAGGCACAGCATCCCCAGCCGAGCAAGGGAGGGGATTGTCTTGCTCTACTCTGCACTGGGGCAGCCTCATCTCGAGTGCTGGGGGCAGTTTTGGGTGCCACAATATAAAAAAAGATTTAAAGCTATTGGAGACATCAGAAGGAGATCTGTGAAGATGGTGAAGGGTCTGGAGGAAAAGCCGTACAAGGAGCAGCTGAGGTCACTTGGTCTGCTCACCCTGGAGAAGAGGAGACTGAGGGGAGACCTCATTGCAGTCTGAAACTTCCTGGTGAGAGGAAGCGGAGGGGCAGGTACCGATCTCTTCACTCTTGTGACCAGTGACAGGACTTGAGGACATGGCCTGAAGCTGAGTCAGGGACAAGTAGGTTGGCTGTCAGGAAAAGGTTCTTCACCCAGAGGGTGTTTAGGCACTGGAACAGGCTGCCCAAGAAAGTGGTCTCAGCACCAAGCCTGACAGACAGAGTTCAAGAGCATTTGGACAATGCTCTCAGGCACATGCTGTGATTCTTGGGCTTGTCCTGTGCAAGGGCAAGAGTTGGACTTCCATGATTCTTGTGCTTCTCTTCCAACTCAGGATATTCTAGGATTCTATGATAGAATGCTTAGATGCAGGTGATCACTAAAATTGCATATTACAGATTGTCTGAATTTAGTGGTTTCATATTATCAGAGAAACAGGCAGTTCTAAGAGATGCATATTTCTCTTTGTGTTTGAGAGAAGCAAAACTCAAGAAACTTTCAAAAAGCCCGAATGTTTTTAGGAAAAGGATGGAAATAAAGCTTTCCACTGAATATGTCATATTATGCTGACACTTTTGTGGCTAGTCTCACCTCTAATGACTACAGATACAGTTTGTTCATATTCCTGACGGGACAGTTGTGAAGCCCTTTTTCTGGGGCTAATGATGTAAGAGAAGACCACAGGATTCTGATTCGTGTATCAACTTTCTGCATTTGCTGCTTTAACCTCCCTTTTGAGGAAACTACCTTATTTGGAGAAAGTAGCATACACAGATCCAAATTCAGCAGTGTTTTCTGGCTGATATGGCAAAACAGTTTTTATTCTCCCAGCTTCCATGGGGGAGTTCACTATTTTTGATTTTATCTCAGTTGTCTGGACTCTCCCTACAGTGAATGGACAGAAGCTTTCCCCAGACATAAAAAACGATCCCCAGTTTGACTGAATATCTGTGTTTAGAGCAGGCATTGATTTAGAGAGGACTTAAGAGTGCCTTAACTATTAGTCTGTCATCTATTTTTTTGCATGTTGGGCAGAAAATAATTCAATATTGTCTAGCTTTTAGTAGTAATATATCATGATTAAGATGTTTATGGAGGATAAGGATAGCAGAAAAATTCTGAGAAGGCTTGCTGGTACATTTCTGAGTGGACTAACTCAAAAAGTGAATCAGTTACTGATACTCTCTGAACAACCAAATCATATCTGTTTGGGCCGTATGCTCTAAATAACCTTTGAAAACATGAGCATGAGGTAAATTATGGTTATTGTTAATGAACTGGTGTTTTAATTTTGAACTACATCTTAAGTGAGAGAAACGTCAGATGATTATTTTTTAACAGTAATCACTTGTATGAATTTCATTAAAATACTTGTGAATAATTAACAAAATTAAATCACTCACATTTTATCAAATCTTTGCCTAAGACCTGAAGATCTGGTGCAATATGCAGTTTTCATGAAGTGAAATAGACAGGCCGGAATACCATCTACCTAAAACATAAAGCTGTTCAGTGCAGAGAAGGAAACTGCAGTTTAAGATTCCAAGAATTTGCAATATAACTTCAATATTTGTTCATCTTTTTTCAAAGACATCTGTGCATGTAAAAGTAATAAGGCATGTCCTTATTTCAGTGCACATCATTTTACGTCTAGGAGTGCAGAGTGTGAAAATAAATTTTTCTTACGTTGCATTTTAATCAGGATAAAGTGACAGTTTTAGAGTTGCAGAGTGCATGTAAGAAGATAAGCAGTGCTGCTTCAGCACAAATTGCAAGTATTGTTAGAAAGACGTATGTACTTAGAAAGCAAATGACTGCCCGGAAGTTATGGTGATACTGTAAAGCATTGATGTATACTGGTTATCTTTTATATCATTCTTACAACCTTGGCACACATGGTTTATGCTCAAGAATTTAATTTCCTTAGTTTTATATTTTTACAGTCCTTAAAATCTGCCATATATCCAAGAAAGAGTATAGTCAATTAAAGAATTTCATAAAACTTAGTTTCTCGTCAGCAGAAATTATTGGAAAAATGAACATTTGTATCAACATTTTATTTACACTAATGTCCTCTCAATATATTGTCACAGCTCTCCTCTGTTGTTGTTGGGAATTGTATATGCAGAGGTCAAGCAGAATTAAGCTTTCATGAGCAGATAATTAACAGATAAATGTATTATTTCTATACTCGGTAAATTAGATATTGTTCTTAAAGAGTGGCTTCAGAAGCCCTGGTTATGTTGTTGGTGTTTATTTTTTTTTTTCCAAATTTCATCTTTTTATTTTTTTTTAACTGAGTTTATAGCTTTTGAAAACACCAGCAT